>JAKSZP010000101.1:0-206640 GCA_022478985.1 Massospora cicadina
GATCCCCAAATGGAACTCCATTCAAAATTTAAAAATGAAATTTTTAGGTTTAAAATTTTTTGAAAGGTTTTTTCCAAAGTCAAGGGAATATTCTCAAGGTAATTTTTGAGATGTGAAACATCTTATTAATCCCGTTATATTGTTGAGGAAAAAAAATGCGGGAAAAGTTTGGGAAAATTACCTAAAATCACATACATTGCTTTTTTTGGGAAGATAGGGGAAGGGTTTTACAAAACCCGGGGCAGCATTCTGGTGAGTCCAAACTTTTTTTTGGTGATTCTGACCCATTTTTTTTGGGGGCTTTTGGTGCCAGTTTGATTGCCAAAACCGCTTTAGACCCAAAGGGCCCAAAAAGTATTGTGCGCCAGCAAGAAACCCTTTGAGATATTTCTAATTAAAGGGAAAGGGGAAACTAAACTTCAGTAAAGTTTTGGGGGCGTTGGTAAACCATCACCACTCTATGACTCCCACCCTTTTTTAGACCAAATAAAAGTGGAGAAGCCGGGGACTACGGGATAGAACCAAAATCCAGAACCCAAAAAATTTAAATTTTTTAACCCGTCACCTGAGCTTAAACCCTTTAACCCCTTTTAATACATTTAAAAGGATGAAACGGGGCACATATTTAGTTCTAATTGATGTAGTACATCATTCATTTTCCCAAACCATATGGATTTAAAAGATCAGAATTTTCCCCCCATTTAACGTACAGAAAAATCCCAGTTTTTGACCCCCATCTTGCCTTAGGTTTTGGCAATGGACGCCAAATGATTGTCTGATATAAAAGGTTTTTTTAAGGGAAAAGGCTTTATTCTTCAACCACCAAATTCCAACCTGGGAAAGGGGGGAAAACCCAAAAGCGAGAAAAAGATGACACAGGAAAAAGGAGGATCCACCCAAAATTAGCCTTGTTTTATTTATTAATGAAAAAAACACGCGGACAAATTCAATCCGAAAAATGGGGCCCCCCAATGAAATTAAAAAACCCAAAGAGTATTTGGAAGATCAGGTTTGACCCCAAAATTTAAATTTTTGGGTTGGAAAAAAATTTGGTTCGCCGGGGGATCCCGGTAAGACACGGCAAGGGGGGCCCCCCAGGCCCCCAAAGGAGAACCCCATGCAAGGGCGGGAAATGAGGAAAATTTTTGAACTAAGTTCATAATTGATGGGCCCTTGCCCTTTTGGGTCGCCTCTGGGGTTTTTCCCCCTTTGCACAAATTTTTTAGGCCCCAAGAGCCTAAGAATAGTGGGGAGGGGCACAGCCCACCCCGAACCCTGCATAAACTGAAAAAAACCCCGGTTTTCTTTTTAATTTTCGGATTTCCAAATTTTCGAGTAAAAAAATGTAATGTTTGGGTTTTAAACCCCGATTTAAAACCCCCGAAATTGACCCCACTTTTTACACTGATCTGTGGGCTAACCGGGGCCAAAAGGAAGGGCTATTTTGGGCCCAAATGTGGGGTTTCTTTCAAAAATTATTACTTAAATTTTAAAATTTCAAATAGTCTTATACTTTGTCAACAGTCAATGGGCAAATGAAAGAAATTGGTTTAGTTGAGCAACATTCATTGGTGTATCAGTTAAATTTTCTAATATGTATGATATAGACCAGCATATGCAGGATACAAAATACTACCTCAACAAAGAAATATTTATCTTACCAAAAACATTGATGTCCCTAAAATTCTAATAGCTGCCTAGGTGCATAGTAACATGAACTTGAGTGTCCCCAATAATTTGAGATTTATCCGGAATTACTGTTGCCTTAGGTGAATAGAGAGACATAATTTTGTATCCATCTACTCGTTTAGAGGCAGTTGGACTTGAGACACTTGTACATGATAGTGTAATTGATCAGTTTTTATCACTTTTTAAGTAGAAAAACCAAACTTGAATTTTAGCTTTATCAGTAGGAGTTTCAAAGATTATCAGCATTCTATGTCTGAGAAGAGAAAAATTCTTCAGCTTAATTTATTAGCTACTTTATCCTTTAAAAATTGTGTACTGAGTAAGAGACTATAACTTGATTTATCCAAACAAATAACTGGGGTTGTTATTGAAAATTTTCAAATTGTATAGGTAATAATGAGTACCTCCAATAGCTCAAGTGCAGTGTGAATCAGCAGTCTCATACTCAATATATTGGGGTACATTAGGAGCAATCTTAATCTGTTTCAAATGTTTGAATGATATGACATTAACAGTTGAGCCAATAACCTTGAATTCTAGGACTGGAATATCCTGAACCTTCACGGCTACTTGAGTTACTAAGCTACCAAATTGTGGTGCAAAGTGCGGAACATAGGGGTCACATCAACAGAAGAATAAGATGAAGTAGAATCTTTACTATCATTTGTAAACCATTGAGATTCTGACATGACAGGACAATAAGCTCTGAATAGCTAAAGCGGATTGGCTTGAATTTGCCAACCATGACTTTTAGTTACAATTGTATGAGCGCCTTAGGATGAGGCGATATTGGTTCAGAAAGGGTTATTATCAATTTAACAAATCAGGCAATAAGGCAATGTCAACATATGACATATAATTAGTAGATAGCCTCGAACTAAGGCAATCATGAAATTAAATACTAATAGCCTCTGCTGGAACCAATGAGAATATAGTGAAACAATAGTCTAAGCAAAAGGGTCAGTATTGACTTTAGTTGCTGATATATAAGAGATATCTGAAGATGGAAATGTGAGGGTTGTTGATAGGAAGAGAGCGCAGAGTAAAATGATTCTGCTATTTATATTATATTAAATAAAAAAGTGTGGCTGAAGCTATGGCTTCATATTTTATTAAAGTTTTTACCGTTTGTTTTTGGGACTAGCAATATCCACATTGTCTATCCGTTGCTCAGTGGGATTGACCCTGTGCAAAAACCTTACAGCGTATCTCCACAATATTACTAAATTTATAACAGAAACCCAATTACCTCTTCCAACTCTCTTAGGATAACTTGTTCAGTAACATTAGGTAATATAGGCTTAAGTTGAGGCTTAGTGGTATCAATCAACATGAAGAGCCTCACAATTAATGTTGACCGCTCTTTTCAACCATATTGGAACGTCGCTTCCAACAATTTTCTTCCTTATGATGGGTTCCATTACATATAGTTACACCAGATTTCCTTTTTTTATTCTACTGTATATACTCTGGGTCAGTTGGAAATGTAGAACTTTTTGTGAAAAAATATGCCAACAATGAAATTTTCATCAGAGCTTCTTTAATATCCTGGATGCAATTAAAAGCATGTTTTAGGCCTATCATGTGGAGTTGAACTACAGTTTATGGTTTTAAGGCTGAAAGTACTCTGGTGATGGAATCATTCGAATTAATTCTCTTAGTAGTCACCAAAGGTTGAGCGTTGACATAGAAATGAATAGAAAAATCAAGGGACTTTCTCACTTCCTCAACTGGATGGCTATGAAAACAAGTTTCTGATTCAAAAGGGTTTGGCCACTTCCAAATTCTTGAACTAGAGCAATTTGAACAAAATTAAGTCTTACATTCCCAAAGATGAGTGGTCATTTTTTTCTGGCATCACTACTTATAAAGAAAGAAATACTTTTGACTTTTTGATGGTCAGTGTCTTCTTCAATAGCACACTCATTTTCATGCAAATGTGAAGCAAAAATTTCCTGTTATGAAAAGTTTTTTTTTCTTTAAAACTAGGTTGAAAAGAGGTCACCAGGGTCCATAAAGTATAGTACCAGTGACCACGCTAGGGGAAGAGGATTCAATTTCAGTTTCAGTTGGTGAAGCTGGTACAATAAGTTGTCTTTAAATAGTCTCTAATTATTCTTGAGTTTCTCCCTAAATTTTATTCAAGGAGGATGGTGGAGACTTTTGAGTGAGCTGCTCTTTCAAAGTAAGTATCTTAATTTTGATGGGCTCATAATTGAGCTTCAAGTGGCTTACTTGGTCATCAATTGCATTTACAGTTGTCATACAATCAGTATAGATGTCCATCAATAGCTTTGGTACTTGCAATAAAGATATCCATTTCTTTGGACAAGGTAATCAAAGTAAGTTGAGGGTCAAAGGGCTTCTAGAAGGGTGAACCTTACATCGAGTAGCCACATTTTCCAATTGAGACTTCTAGTAGCTATAACTTTACATATATCCTCTTGCCATGAACCATCATCTGATGATACAAGAATTGATGGTTCTGGTTTCCTTGAGGTCCTGGGGCTCTTGCTTCCATCTGAGCCAGAAGAACCTTCAGGACCTCTAGCCCTAGAAGGCCCTTCCACGACATCTTGTTGGGTCAAATCCTGACAACGTTGCTGCAAAGATCATAATGTGACTTTCAATTTGATTAATTATCTGAGACCAAACAACATCACATCCTTAGAAATGTTGAATGAATTGATCATCAAGATACCCATAAATCCTAATATCAATTAAGCCAATTTTCATTTGAGCTTCATTTATTAAACAAGGATTGTCCAGAATAGTGTCTCTGTTGTCATAAACATAGGCTGAAGCAGTATTATAAAGATTTTACATAGTTGAATGTAATTTGTGAGACATTCTAGTTGTCTTTTAACTCTGATTGATGTACACAAAGGATCTGAAGAAGAAGATGTAACATGGTATGTACAAAATGATAAAGATAACAATTGCTATCAGTTGCTAACTCATTAGCTGCTAATTGGTTTGAGTAATAAAATATGCAATTGTAGAGGGTACCGCGGAAGCCCTGGAGCAGAGAGAAATTTTTCTATCAAAATAAATCCCATTAAGTAATTGTTGAATTGTATTTCCAATACTTTTGACATGAACTTGATAATGATGCTGATCAACATCAAGGATAAATTAATTCCAAAGTATCCTAAATCTTCAAGGCTTCAGGCTGCAAAGGAGTTACTTCATTTCATGACGTAGTGACTAAGTAGTCAAACTTCTGGCATGATCATGTGAGTTAATTTGACTATCATTATTCTCCATTACGTGATAGACGTTTTCAATTGCAACAGCTTGGAGCCCCCTGTAAGTAGCACCACTTTTTGGAACATGGGGATTTAGTCAACTGGACAAGTTTGATATCTCTCAAAACAACGGGAAAATAGTCATCCATCTGAGGAATAAAAATATTAGGGATCAAAGCTATAGTTTCAGGTGACAGGGTTTCTCCAATACTCATATATTGGAGAATAAATTAATGAAGTTAAATAAAAATGATCTTAATAAAAACCTAAAATTTTTGTATTAGTTATTACTTTAAATCTTTATAGCTAAATGGGGTTTTCTATACCATAATGTACTTCTAGGCTCTCTTTATACATGATCTCTCATCAACTGCTGTTGGTATGATAATTGAGATGATTTCTGAGAGGATATTGGCGATTGTTCATCTAAATATAGAAACTTTCACATTGATGTTAGATGAAGATTCTGATATCAATGTTTTGGTGGAGAAATGACTCCATCATCAATTTTTGGATCATCATGGGAATCACTTGAGAGTTATAGTCAATCTTATCTCCATTAGTAGTCTGATGACTGACAGATGTGTCATCATGACAAAGAACACATAATGAAAGGAAAACCTCCTTGATTGCCTCAAAGGCTGTTGGCATTTGTAAGAGCATATGAATGGAATGTTCTTCCCTATCAGTGAGTGAAGGGGCGTGGCCAGCTGAGTATGGTTGGGAAAGCGTCTTCAAGATAAATAATGTATTGAGGACATTCTGGAGCAGTTTCTGGGAGGTAGGGTTCAGCCAAGGTTGTATGGCCTCCAATTTTTCAAGGAGGAAATGCATAATTTTACTTATAAAAATATTGCCCAAGAAGTTGACTTCCTCTCAAAAGAATTAACTTTGATGACTTTACAAAAGTCACGCCTTGTGGATGGTTGCTATCACAGCCTTAACTCATTGCATGATGTTTGGAATTTGGGGAGTGAGTTATATTGTCGGTGATATAGGTGACAGCATAGTTAAAGCAAAGGTCACCATGGACAATATAAATCAGGCGTTGGAAAGTGGCCAAATCATTCTTTACTACAAAGGGCGCCCATTAAACTGAAAATCTTGCGCCTAATTTGGATGGCTGTGAGACATACTTCTCCCGCTTTGACCCTCACCTAATTTAAACTTTTATCAAGTCAATATAAGAAAAACTTGGGGACCTTGAAATGGCCTCAGAAGAGGACGCTCTAGTGGAACTGGGTATGGTCCAGGAAAAGTCACATTGTTTATATGGCATAAAAAACACAGGGATTCAGTGTGCCAACTTCCTACTGAACGAAAACAACAGTAGAGGCAATTAGAGGGAACTTTTAAATGATCCCCTTTTCTTGCATGTCATCCAACTATATCTCAGATTATTATCTTCCGCCTCCATGCATCAATACAGGGGATTATTGTTTCTTACATGGTGTACTTTCAATTGGAAGGATAGAGTATGTTATAAAATCTGTGGTATCAATAGATACGCCAGCGGATTTTGCACAGGGTTTTACCCACTGAGCAATTAGAACCAATGATATGATGATCGTTGTCTGTGAAACAACAGTATAAACTTTAAAATAAATATGGAGCACTTGCTCCCACAACCTCTTTTATTAATACCTAATAACACGGATTCTTCTCTATTCCACTTTTTTCTTAACTCACTCAACAACAACCCTTCTCTTAATTGCTCATCTCGCTTATACTATAGTGGCTTGGATGATACCACTCGCATAGCTTGGACTATTCAGTTCCACCAATTTTCCTCGTTTTGTCTGGTTGTTCTCAAATTTTCTATCGCCTTAATTGTAGGCGATTTAAATTGTAATCATCGAATGTCAACATTGCCTTATTTTGAGGCGACCCAATAAATAAATTGTTATATCCAATAAACCAATTAATCCCTATATCACCTCGTCTTGAGGCACTCAAATACTCATACTTATGTCATTTTCAG
Source organism: Massospora cicadina (assembly GCA_022478985.1). Classification (NCBI taxonomy): domain Eukaryota; kingdom Fungi; phylum Entomophthoromycota; class Entomophthoromycetes; order Entomophthorales; family Entomophthoraceae; genus Massospora; species Massospora cicadina. The sequence goes on from JAKSZP010000101.1 coordinate 6,919, forward strand.
CCAATTGCGCCCTAGCTGTCCCATGATTATCATCCAGTCATATTAGAATCATGACATTACCCCCTCCTTGATTGGATGATAAGGCTCCTATTGCTTGTATGGTCAGAGGAACTTTGCGTGTACTCAGTTAATGATCTGACCACTTGCAGGATCCTTGATGTATAAGCCTCAACCCCAGTTTTCTCTATAACTTTGAATGGACCAGTCCAAATACTGGCCAGATTGTGTCTCTGCCTGAATCCATGTTGGTCATGGAAGAGAACAATATCACTGTCCTTGAATGTCACCAGCCCTCTATGACATACCTGATCTGTGGCATGATTCATAATCCTCTTGGTTAAGCTGAAGGAATATGCTTCAGTTTGCAATCTGATCAGAATGTTTGTGAGGTTTGTCAAGTAGCGGTGGGTTTCCATTCCACCGGTGTCTTCTACACATAAACAAAGTAATGCCAGAAGTGCCAGGTGTGGCCATATAGTAGTTGTAAAGGGACTCTTCCCCGTGGAAGAATGATAACTAATGTTATAGGCAAACATGGCAGTGGAAAGAAGAGAACTCCAATCAGAAGGACGATCTGTTATCAATTTTCATAGTATGTTCACAAAAGTTCCATTCACCCGTTTGACCATTCCATTAGACTTGGGGTGTTATGGGGTCATCAGAACTCCATGGATGCCCATAAGCTCATTCAGTTTGAAGAGGATGCGATAAGTAAAGTTGGTTCCATTATTAGTGAGAATAAACTGAGGGCAATCATGGCGCTGGATAATTCATTCCATTAAGAACTTGGCCACTGTATCCACTCCTAAATCCCGTATTGCCCTTGCCTCAACCCACCAGGTCAAGTAGTTAATAGCCACCAGAATGTTCTTACACCTGTTAGCTCCTGTCAGCAAGGGACCAACAACATTTATTGAGACTGTATGCCAAGCAAAGTGAGGTTTCACTAAATGGTATGAAGTCTTATGGCGGAATGGCTTCTCCACTCGGCACTGATGGCAACAGGAAATGGTTTCAAGCACATCAAAATTCATACTTTCCCAATAGTACTGAGGGCGCAACAACTCCATTGTCTTGCGCATACCACCCATTTCCAACTGCCTTGTGGGCGCTCATAATAATTTCTGGCCGTGCTGAGGGTCGCAGAAAATTCACCATAGAATTACCGATCTACTCATGCAATTCTCCATTCCATTGGAAGTTATTTGTTCACATTTTGTCCAAAGCTTTAATCAATTGAGGAGGTTCATCGTCGTACTTTCCTCTGAGCATTTTGTCAAACATTATGTCACTTATATCTGCTGTAACTGCAATTGTTGGTAATCTTGATAAGCAATCAGTATTTTGGTGCTTTGATCCTGGGTGATGAAGAATTTCAAAGTTTTAGACTTGCAGCTTAAGAGCCCAAAGAGCTAGCTGCCCCTCAGGCTCTTTCAAGTTTTGCAACCAGCACAATGATGTATGATTTGTGACAACCTTAAACTTTACTTCATGCAAGTAGACTTGGAACTTCTTATATGCATAAATCACCGCTAAGCACTCTCACTTGGTCACAGTGTAGTTTTGTTCATGGCAATTCAAGCTACAATTGCAGTATGTCACAGGGTGCTCCTCCCCCTCATTGTCCTTCTGAGACAGGACTGCCCCAACATCAGAAAGTGATGCATCCATCTGCACTATAAATTACTTATAGAAATTAGGGTAGTGTAACATGGGTACGCTAATTAGTGCCTTTTGAAGTGTAATAAAGGCACATTGGCGCCATTCCATCCATTCAAACGCAGCATCCTTTGTTAGTAGCTCAAACATCGGACCTCCAATGCAACTGAATTTGGGTATGAATTGTCAGTAATAACCCACCATTCCCAAAAACACCTGAATGTCCCGTTTATAAACTGGCTTAGTCATCTTCTAGATAGCCTCCACCTTGGTGCGTTTGGGTCTCAGCCCAGTTGCATCCACCACAAAACTGAGGTACTCCAGCTGATCCTTAAAGAAATGGCATTTCTGGGGCTTGATCTTAATATTGGCCTCAGACAGTTGGCGAAATACCTCTTCCAAATGGGTAATATGTTCAGTGAACATGCGAGAAAAGACATTAATATCATTAAGGTACATGAGCACACATGACAGCTTCAGATCTCCCAGAATGGTGTCCATTGCTCGTTGGAACGTAGCTGGGGCATTACATAGCCCTTGCGGCATCCAAGTTGGCTGGAAAAGCCCTTTGAATGTAATTATGGCGCACTTTTCTTGTTCTGCCATGGGCAACTCAATTTGCCAATAACCAGATATCAAGTTCATTTCTGAGAAGTAGCAGGCTCCACCTAGCCAATCCAGCGCATCATCAATCCGCGGCAGAGGATATGAGTCTTTTTTAGTGACACTATTGAGCTTTCAGTAGTCGATTACTATGTGGTTAGTACCTCCTTCTTTTCAACAATTAGGACAGGCGAAGCCCATGGACTCTTAGATAGTTCGAGCATTCCCTGCTCTAGCAGCTTGTCAATCTCCTCAGTGACAACTTCTTCACTGGCCCTTGATCAGCGGATTGGCCGAGACCTGATGGGGGGATGACCCCAGTGTCCAGTCTATGAACCACCCCCTAGCGCATCCAAAATCATGATTGTCAGCCACAAAAACCTCTTTATATTTTTGAAATAAAGCTTCCACCTGATTCTTCTGATCTTCGGATAGCCCAGATAATTTCTCCTGTGGTACAAATACCAATGCACCAAGATGTGGTTCAGTAAACAGACCAAATTCATCCAGAGAACTGAACTCATGAACCTGGTTGATCTCCTCAACTGGGACCAGATTTAAATATGCTATAATCTGATGCTGGCAGATATGGATTGGTCTGTTCTGAAGATTTGCTACCAATATCTTGATCTCCCCATGGCCTGGAAGTATGATGCCTGGAGCCACGTGGGGCTCAAGCTGCAATTTCTGATAAGGCCCAATGATCTCCCTGTAGAGCCCAGCTGACACTTCCACCTCTAACTCAGTGTCTATTATTACTTGGTGTCCAAAGGGAATGGATATAGCTCCAGCTTCCCTAAGCAGTAGCCCCTGATATTCATATAACTGATGAGGAAGGGCCCAAGTTTTCCCTTTTAATTGATGATATCACACTGGAATCACCCCATCGCTGTAGGCAAGGTTGAATTGTCCCATATGCACTGAATCCTTTGACACTCCGCTGGAGGTAAGGTAAATTGGGATCCGCTGTCCCAAAATAGCGAGGGTCTCATCCATCATGTCAATGACAGCCCCATAATGTCACATAAAAGCAGTTCCAATCAACAGATCATAGTTGCTATTTGGTAATACTGCTGCTGGAGCCACCACAACAATGGATCCAAACCTCAAGGGAAGCACGCTATACACTCCTTCAGAGACCGTGGTTTCCGCCCCAGCAGTCCCATACACCATCTGGTGGTCTATGTCAGGTTTTAAAGATAACTTCGCCATCAACTTAGTGGAGACAATATTAACAGGAGCGCCAATATCAATTATAGCTCGTACTCAGGTTTTGGCTACCACAATTTCACAGTAGGTGCACTCCAAATAAGATGAATGCCGGCTATTTACTACATGTACATTCAGCTGTTCATGTTTTCCAGGAAATTTATAATACTTTCACTGACTGTAGGGTACTCTGTTTTAATAGCATCCACTGGAAGGGCGACCTCTACTCCTCTTAGAGACAACGCATCTGCAAATGGTTCTAGCTGGTATGGCAGGCCTTGTTCAAACATTTGACAAGCATAAGGCTTTTGTTGCTCCAGAAATCTTGTGTCCGCCGTTTCTTTGACTTGTATTTGAGACAGCACATTTACTCCCCAACCAGCTGTTGGTAGAGGGAAGCATCGTCATACTGGAAGGCTTCTGCTGCACTTAATACAGTAGCTTCAGGTGGGACATATGAATATGAGATATCGGAAGTAGAGAGTCTCATCACTACTCCGCTTTGACTTTTCCCAGATATCTTTGATCCTGTTGTATGTAAGGGATCCGTTGATTAGGTCACCATCGTCCCATGTGCCCAGTGTGACCGCAATTAAAACACCTTACTCCATAGGTCCTACTTGTGTGCTTAATATAGGTTGGCTCACTTGGAAGGGTATTCTGAAGATGATTGGCATGACCAGACCCACATCAGTAGAATGCCTGCTGTCGATCAGCATATTTAGGGCTAAAGTGGTAGTTGGTCAGTTGTCAATTGGCAGATATGGGATGGATGTTGGACTGCGGTGTGCATCCAGGCGAAACTTGAGCCAACTTATTGATTCCCCCAGCATTATTATGGTCAGCAACGGCGACAGTGTGAATATGTTCAATGTTGGGTGGTGGGAAAGTGACAGCTAAGTGACGTACAAACTGAACAAGTTTAAGAAGAGGTACACCAGGCTCCAATAATGGGGCCATGATGTTGAAAAGCTCAGGGTATGGCTTCACTGCAGAGGACATAGCAATGCACACATCAGTTGCAGATAAAATCCCTGCCCTGATCAACACAAGGGCCTCCGCCATAAAATGCTCAGCGAATGAAGTGAGGGTCTCATTTTGATGAAACCCAATGGTCAAGAACTTAGCTTTCCACTGTGACATTTTTGAAGATCTACTGAAAAACCATATCACCGTCTTCTTAACTTCTTGGTATGAAACAGAACTATCTGGAAGAAAACAAACGACTTGATCAGCACTTTTGGCATCCAGGGTTGAGATCAACAGTTTCGCCCTTTGCTAGTCTGAGGTTCCTTCAGTTCCAAACTCAAATTGTCGAAAGAACCCATGAATATTTCCATCACAATCAAATGGCGATAGATTTTCACTGCAAACTTCCTGGAGCAGCTCATCTTGTTTTTTTTGAGCACAGTGTCCAATGCAAGTTTCAATTTCTCTTATGCAACAGCCCCAGCGTCTCATGCAGATTCTTTATCAAAGCAACTGGACTGCAACATAGCAGGCAACTGGGTTTTATTATTTTTATAACTGATCAATGGGCCCCCTGTAGTGAGCACCAATGTTATAAAATCTGCGGTATCAATAGATACGCCGGCGGACTTTGCACATGGTTTGACCTACTGAGCAATCAGAACCAATGATATGATGATCGTTGTCTGTGAAACAACAGTATAAACTTTAAAATAAATGTGGAGCACTTGCTCCCACAACCTCTTTTATTAATACCTAATAACGTGGATTATTCTCTATTCTGCTTTTTTCTTAACTCACTCAACAACAACCCTCCTCTTAATTGCCCATCTTGCTTATACTACAGCAGCTAGGATAATACCACTCTCATAGCTTGGACTATTCTGTTCCACCAATTCTCCTCGTTTTGGCTGGTTATTCTCAAATTTGCTATCACCTTAATTGTAGGCGAATTAAATTGTAATTGTCAAATGTTGACATCGCCTTATCTAGAGGCAACCCAATAATAAAATCGTTATGTCCAATAAAACCCAATAATCCCAATATCGCCTCATCTTGAGGCACTCAAATACTCATATCTGATGTCATTTTTAGTGGATTGCACCCTAACTGTCCCATGATTATCATCCATTCATATTGGAATCGTAACAGAGTATATTATTAATGAGGATGTATTCTTGTTTCCAGACTCATATCTAAAACGTCCTAACAATGAGATAGGAAGTTAGAAAATTCCTGCAGGAGATCCATAGGGGATGGGTCATGTGCTAGATTGAATTTAGTTAGTCTCCTGCGGTAAGAGTTTTAATCAATGAGATTTTTCTCACAGTGCCTATTTTTAACAAGTTACTGGGAGTTGGGATCCAAGTTAATATTCACCTGCTTGTTGCGCCGCCAGCCTGCACTAATATTTACTAAGTTATATTGATCATGCACCACCAAAAAGTGATCACAAAAGCTGAATTCATGGACAAAGAACTGCACTTAATGCTGGACAGTATGTAGGAAATTGATTCTGATGACGCGCCCAGTATAAGAGGGGCTATCTCTGTGTCCTAGTATAGGGTTTGAGCAACTCTAAAAACCATGAATTCTCTTGCTTCACTCGTATCTAAGTGCGCTTGTAAAGTAACCTCACAGGTCTCTGTTTGGAAGATAATGAGAAACAAGAAGTATGCTTTACTTCTTTATTGGTCATTGAAAGCTAAAGTGAAGCATAAGGTGATACAGGGCCATAAGGAGGGGACTTATAGTAGCCCGTGGGCTATACTGTGCATCTTCAATCATGCTATCCATGAAATCAATCTGGCCAGAGGTCATGGTGTGGTTAGAGGAATTAAGTTTATGAACTTCTCTTTCTCATTTGCTTGAGAGAAGGGCCCTAGGTTCAACCTATCATAGAAAGCTTGAAGGTCCTGAGAACTAGTTGGCATAAGCCATATTGGAATAGAGAGTAGTTCTGAGGTGTGGAATACATCTTCTTGCTTATGTTTTGAAAGAGCTTTCACCTGGGCTACTTGGTTGAGATAAAATTTGGAACTAATGGATTAAAGTTAGTCTCATTTCCTTATCCATATAAGAAAAAATAGTCCAAACCAAAAGTTTTCATAATCTTCAGGTAGCCATGAGGGCAAGGAGATGCCAATGTATCAAATATGAAACTTCAGAAACCTTGTTATCTAAAGAAACAATGAGAGACGCCTTTTTAGAACTGAACTTGATTATGTAATAGTGGATGTTTGAGAATATGACATAGTCATCACTGAGGGTATGGCTCTCTGGAGGGGTCTTGTTCCAATTTAATATGCTATGTAGAAAGCTGCATACATAGATGTAGGGAGTGGATCCCAAGATTATTTACTGGAAGCAGTTGTGTTTAAGGCGCATTAGAAGTCATTGCCGTAATTTCAGTAGGGATTCCAACTGAGGAGACTAAAGCCACAAAATCCTAAACAAGAAAAGATAAATCAGAGGCACCATGATATTGGGTGTGAGGCATAAGAGGCGAAAAGCTCTGGATTTAGGTAAATGTACAGCTGGGGTACTAGGCCTAATAAAGCTGTAGAATTCCAAATATTAGTTGTAGAATGCAACACCCCTTTCACCCAATGACGAGCTTATTATTCTGATCATCAAAGCAGGCCACAATTCTTTGGGAAGTCAATATGAGCAGGATTCTAAGAAAACCCAACTACAAAGTGCACATCTAGTTAAGACAAGGCATTAAACCTGTTCTGGAAGATCTAGATAGGAAACTTGGTAATCCCTACTATCGCAAAGCTCGCTGCAGGCGTGGTATTGATTACTGTAGCTGAAATGTTGTTTCCACAAGTCATCATAACCTGTTTATAATTTTAAATGAGTGAGACAAGAGATAATAAGAAAAGACCAGGTCACTGGGTGCTTATAAACTCATTGTTTTTAGATAAGCAATTTCTTCATCAGATCCAAGTAGGTGGGCAGAAAATTGCTAATGTTACTGATTAGTTCATTATTTCATTTAATTTTACAGACTTTTATTAGACTGGGCTTCAAGTCTGGGTGTGTTACAAACCATTGCTAGCTTAGAATGTCAGGTGCAAACAAACTTGATTTGTAGAAAGAAATTCTCTAGGACTCCTGTGAGGGTAACAAAGTTTATAAACGTACCAAAGGCCACATATTAAACCAAATGGCTTCAATGGGGTGACTCTGGCCTTGTTGGTGCAACACCGAGGGTGAGAGGGGTATGTAAGATGACCACTCTTCCTGGGGTTGTAATTGCTGCCCTTTGATATTTAGCCCAAATGTTCTTGTTCTATCATATTCCATTGATAATCACTAGACTCAATTGATGGTAATGGATCACAATTAACTTTGATGGATAAGTGAAGCATATTGAATAAATTTGAATCAGATATTTGTCAAGTTTGGTAATCATACCAAAGTTGTTGAAACGTATTGAATAGCCTTGTGGAGTTGACAAAAGTCTTAGAATGGCAGATCAATTTGGTTAAATAAACTAATGTATATTGACCTGAGGATAATTGCTCTGGATGATCTGGCGCATGGCTCCTTTATGGATTGGGCAGACAGTGTTTTTTTTGCTCATGAACGGCATACTAAGTTTGGTGAGTTGAAAATACTCTTGCTGGACTTATTGCGTCAAGCCAGTGGTGTTATAGCGGAGTGAATCTGACATTTGAATATGGTCTTTGAAAGCGGCGGGTTGAGAAGACCTTTTTGGATGGATCTCACTTGCCATTGGTAAATCAATTGAGCAAATCTGGCAATTGAAGATAGTATATGTATGCAGCGGGTCAAAAATCCTTGTTGGCCAGATTGTGCTGAGACTGTGGTAGGTTGACGGGCAAACCCAGAGTATGGGGATGAACTTTAAAAACAGATTGGAAATAGTTTGGGAGCATAACTCTTGATGGCCTCCACTATTGTGCGGTCAGCTGCTGGAATAATGTATCATTGTGCGCACTCAACAATAACTTAAATTAGAATTTGGATGGCAGCATGCATCACTAAATTCAAGGAAAATATTATAATTTGGAAACCACGGAGCATGCAGAGAACATTTTGGAATACACAGGCTTTTATGAAAAGGATAAAAAAAGATAACAAACTGACAATAAAAATTAAAAAGCTGGTTATCTTATAGAAAGGAAGAATGGAGAAGATTGGAGGAATGTTTAGAATTGGCCTTACCTGAGCCCTAGTTCTGGAACTCTCCATTGGTTTTTTTAGAAAAACAGCATGATTTCAAGGGTTTTTTATGTATTGTACCAAATTATAAACTCTTTGACAGCTTCAATCTTGGATCAGCTTTGGAGTAAATTTGTTAAAGCTTAAAATGAGCAGATTTGCATGGGTAAATTATTTAACATAATCTGCTACATGAATAATTAATTTTCGCCAGTAAATCCTTATTCACAAAGCCAGGGTCAATCTATTCACTCAGATCATTAGTTTATGACTTTTAACCTCAAAAATAGTTATTCAAATTTATCTTATCTAACTTGTTAAAGGTTTTGCAAGAACTAAGGCTAGTCTTTCTTTGTTTCAGTAAGTCTGGGGATAACAAAATGGGGGTATAATGAGTTGTGGGGCCCTTCTAATGGCCCACATTCTGAGTTACCTCCCTAAAGACCCTTAATCTTTTCCATTAGGGAAGAAGTTGATAAGGGAGTGATTAAAAAAGGTCACTGCACAGGTTCAGGAGAATTTATTTCTCAACTAGTACAGCTTCTTGGGTGATGACAGGATGCATAATCTGAGCCAGTATGTTCAGAAAATCTTAAATTTTTGCTAACTAAAGTATTAGACATTTTAATCCTACAATAGCTAACCTAATTAATAGCAAAATCTAGTAAGACCAAGAACAAGATAATTATATAATGAAACAAATTTCATATATGTATGTCATTATTAGAAATCTAGTGCCCAACTATTAAGATCATTGATATCAGTCACTGGAAAATAGCTTTTTATTTATTGACCTGCAGCATTTGACATGCTATTGAGCAGAACTTCTCTTGGATCTATTTTCAAGTGTAGGAGATCATGTCCTTGAGTTCAGTAACCTAAAGGACTAGGGATCATCTCCAATAACCCATTGAAGTCTAATCATCAAATTAAAAAGTAAATGCTAATTTGGAGTTCCCTCCTTAAGAGCGTAAAAGTCATCAACACAGCTTTGAATAATTTAATACCAAGTTGGAGCTTCCTCCATAGTAACCTAAAAAAACATTGAAGCTATAAAATTATATCAAGGATCATCCCTTGTAAACCTATTATCAAAGCATATTTTGAAAATCATAATCTGTTTAAAATCCCAACACATCCCCACACTTAACCTGATTACATTCTAACATGTCATTTGATGCATACACCATCACACAGCCCCATGCGTCCTATAGGCGGCATAAACCAAATGGTGGTGTTGCTAGATTTTCATGGTTGACTCAAAAATAAACACTTCAAGAAAATCATCAATGCTGATATATTACTCCTTGATGAATACATTGATCCTACCCAATAAATCTGCATAATCTTTTAAATTAGATTCAACTCAAAACCACCTTAATTGTGCTTAAACACCCTGATTATCATAGCTAACAATAGCTATAATACTTATACTATGGCTGATTATGTGATCACTTGGGTGAATCATGTGAGTTTTTGGTATAGATACAATTGCACTCATGATCTTAATGCAAAAAATGATTAATGTATAATGGATTTTGTATGTTGATTCTTGTAATTGACATGATAGTAATTGCCTATGGATGACCCAATTGTGCTGTACCTAGTATCATCAAGTGGCCTGCTGACGTCCCAATTAGGGGTGCGTCATTATCTGATTTCTATACTTTCCTTTCCACATTTTATTGTATATTATCAGCTGTAAGAAAAAATGTTATCAAGCTGATTTTAAAGTTAATATAAACCACTGATGTGCTTGATTACGCCTAGTAATTTTCTTATATTTGAGAGTAGAAGTGCCTTCAATTGGGCTGATATGATTGTAAATAAGTTAATTAAATGGATGAATTAACTTGTTGAATTATGATAAATTTTGCCATAATTCATATAGGATCAGAATGGCTTTAATAAGCTCATCCAATAGATGAGTATAGCCAGTAGAAGCTATAGAGGTATAAAATACTGGCGCCTGCCCTATTAATAATACATCATCTTTTCTTCTTGTATCTGATCATCTATACCCAGTTTAGATTATTTAATATCGTCTTATATCTTTTTGTCTTCGTTTAGTTCTATCTTAATACTAATAGTTTAGACAATGCGTTAAGGGGAGCTTGTCTTTGCTACCTGCATCAGGAGAGTTCCTAACCAAAGATGGAAAAATTACTATAAGAGAACAGAGGAGTCAGAACTTATTGTTTAAGCTTTTTGAGCTTCAGAACAATTAAGAAACAACGTAAGACACAAAAATAATCGAGGATAAATTAGTTAAAACTCTTATTAGCAATTTTAGAAAGGAATTCATTCAAAAATTGAATAGATCCTTAAGCTTAACATTTGATGTTCATTTAAACCACAGTACACAACTTAATATGAACAACAAATCCGGATACCAGGCAGAAGCTGCCATAAGATTTGATGATAAAGATATAGAAATTAGTGATCAAGAGATCACTGAGTATTTTAAAACTGCTTGAAAAACCACAGAGGATAGTATATCATACTCCTTAGATCTTATCATGGTGGGAGGAGGGCATGCGGAGTCCATAGGACCAATCAAGTTTACCTCACACAGTTTTACAAAGATGATGGAAACCTTCTTTCATGGCAAAAGAACTGGTACTTTACAGATGAACCCATCTTAGAGTCTGTTTTACTACCTCAAGGATCAGGATTCAAGCTGGAGATGTACATGTGATACCAAGAGGTAATTATTACAACTCAGGTCAGAAGCCTTACCAGTTGTTGGGCTGCCAGGGAGGAACCATTGGCGGCAAAATCATCTGAAGGCAGGGCTTCGAAGTTGGCAGCCTTGGACGAGATGTTTTCAATTAAAGTTAAGTAAGATAAACTAAGAGTTACGGTGAGAAGTATTTTATTTAGATTAGTTTAGCACTATTTATAATGCTTTAAATATAAGGATAGGAATAGGGATATTTAAGGTTAGTTTCATAAACCTGTAGAAAAGTCTCAACACTAAGATATGTGGGAATAGATAATGAGTGGATAGGGATTAGATAACAATTAGAAAATGTACATATTCCCTAAATTTGGCATAATTTGGGCAAAGCCCCAAATTAGGTATTCTGGTTGAATCAAACTCTGTTTTCAGATTATTGGGCCATCTACAAATTATGTTCTTTGTATGATTATATCAATTTCCCCCCCCGGACAAGGCTTTCACCTAATCCAGGGAAAATCTCAACACCAGTACAAAAGCAACTAATAAGTTTTTGGTCAGTTTTTACAGCCATCTATCAAGCATCATCCAGATTTTCTGGCTCAACAGAATATAGAGCTTATGGAGATCTATTGTGTTCAAAAGATATTGTGATTTTACTGATCAAATCTACTGGATTACTATATTTCATTTTTACCAAAATCAGAAAAACCATTGTCACCAATACAGAGCAAGTCAATGATGTTATATTTTGGGATTTTTGCCCATACTCTCAGACAACTAGATTATCAGGGGTCACTAGGGGATAATTCCCTATAGCGAAGTGAATTGGATATTGATTGACCCTGGTTTTGGGGTAACAATGTTCAGGAGATTTTAGGTAATTTCCTGGGTCGTATTCATTGGGGATTAATCTGGGTGAATGCTTAAGATCTCATTGGGCAGAGTTGCAGACAAAATAGAGGCATCTGATAGTTGATTAATGATTTACTATAAATTGTACCAATTAGGATTGGTCAGGTTTCATTACAAACCAATTGGAAATTTAAGGATCAATTTTTGAGGTGAGTGATGCCACCTGCAACTAGTAAATCTATCAGTTGGTTCAAAACCTGCCATAATGGGTAACAAATCCCATTACCTAAGCAGGTCACTTGCCAAATATGGTTGATTTGCTGGGATCAAAAAATAAACGTTTGGGACACGTTTTCCAACTCTTTTCATTTTTGGTTTTGAGGATTTTTAACAAAGGAATCCTACCCAGGATTGGGAAGACTGTTGCTGATGAGATGAAGATGGTAATTCAATGGCAATGGCTGCCGTTTTAAAGATAAGGTGCCAACCAATGGCTGGGCGCCAAATCCCCACTATAAATTCCCCTAAGAATTTACTTAAAAAAGACACTTAACACTTTTACCAGTAATTAGTATAATATAAAATACTTTACCAGGATCCTTTTAAAGTTCTATTCTTCTTCAAGAAAAATATTGATGTGTGCTTTAATTGGGAGAATCTTTAGGAGAAAGATTAAGGATCTTAGCGTGGATCCAGAAAGAAGAAACTGAGCTGAATCATCTTAGCTGCCAACTGTGTGTCACCAGAGAGAAGCCATAAACGAAGATCTGAGCGTGGATCAATTTAAGCGGTATAAGGGAACAATTCCCTATTAAGGACATCTTAAGTATTTTGAGTAGAAATACTGGTCAAGCGTTGGACCCAATACTAGTTCTTTAATCAACTATGGATAATAGTCTTCATACTATTATAAATCAATGAAATATTTTATCAGACAACGCAGAGAATTGCACAACACTGAACTTGTGCAGTTAATCAATTTAGAGGTTATCAGAAATAAACAGTTAAAGAAACCCATAAAGCTTTAACATGGTGCTCACTACAGGGGAGTAGTTGAGTAGAGGATACTAGGACACTATGTCATATAAGAATGAATTAAGAAAACTCTGGATGGAGTTGGCAACTGTCAACCAGAACACTTTGGATTCAGAGGATCATAAAGAATTTGCTGCATTGGAGGAGAGAGTTACCAAGATCAAGGAGGATGTTGAGAATGTCACTAGTTTCAGCAATGAGTTACTTGGAAAAGTAACGTCATTGAATAAAAAGGAAGGAGATTTAGTTTGAGAAGCCTTATTCTTAAAAATGGAGTATGAATTGAATCACGTTTGTTTAAGAGCATTCAGCGCAAATATTAAGAGGATGATTAAGCAATTTAAGGAGTTGAAAACTCACAAATGCGAATGTGAGCCATATGCGGTCACTGACGCTAAAGAAAGAACTCCATAGACTCCAGTAGGAAAGATGACTATCCCAAAAAATGCTGCCCGCTTTCACAGCCCTTTCAGAGATGACGCCCAAAATTACTCCTCAATTGAGCTGAGTAGTTAAACCAAGAGAGTTGGTTAGAGAAACCTCAGAGAAATTTAAAGCGACACCAAAACTACCTACCTTCCATTAGGATAACGCCCATGCGTTTTTCTGATCATTTGATATGAAAATGTTTGGATACGGCAATTGTCAAAAGGCTTTGACGGTGACAAATTTCTTAATATAGATTGTTAGAGCCTAGTGTTGCCCCATCTAGAGGGGGACGGCTGGTTGTATTCAGGGGCCAAGGTGGCCATTATGAAGGAATTCAGAAGTCTCATACACATGTTGAAGCGCAAGCAAGAATTCATGGGCATTCAATTCCAGAAGGATGAATCCTTAGCAAGTTTTGCCAATTGTTTCTACCAAGAATCTTAGATTTTGGTTGGAGCAAAAGTTCTGGATGATTTTAATGCCCAGATCACACTTCAAACGGCCCTTCAGCCCTATTGCAATTTGCATCAAATGATGTCTTCCATGTTTGCGACAGAGATTACCACCTCTCAGATGGTGGATCATTTGAAAATATTAGGAGCTACCTTTGATGCTACAAATAGAAGTTTCAAATCAAATTCAGTATATAGTTCAAATCTCACAAAGGAAACTGAGGGAGCTAAGGAGTTGAAATAGCTGAACTGTGCATGGAAATAAGCCCAAAGAGTTTAAACGAATCAACAACAAGGAAAAAGTCTGTTAAGAGTGTGGAGGAAAAAACATTTCGGTGTGCACTGCAAGAAACCTAAAGAGCAAACTAGTGCGGTCCAAGTGAAAGAGTCTAAACCTGCATAGGAGTCAGGAAAAGGGCCCACAGCCTATATGGGGAACAGTCTAGAGCTGCGGAATACCTGGTCCTCCCAATATTATGCACAGCAAATTATATTCAGTGATCTGTTCTTGGATGAAGATGAGCAGGATCAGCTATATCAAGTAGTCAATTTAGATGTGAACGCATTAACAAGACCTTGAGCAAAGGAGATCAACCCCAAAATAATTAAGGAAGTTGCTTGTCTTTATGCGCAACAACTAGTGGACAAGATTTGAGCCGCATTATTTCAGAAGAATTGATTAAAGTTAGATTAGATGAGGCAAACCTGTCAATCCCCCTTAGCACGATCAAGAAATCATTATCTGATCTATTGGTGCAAATAATTCACACCCTAGATTCAGCTAATAATGCCACTATACATTCAGTAAATACTATTTTACAATTCTCTGAGTGTATGTATATAGATATACTAGTGAATCAAGTAAGGGTGAGGGCGATAGTTGACAGTGGAGCGCCCATTAATATTGTTTCAACCAAGCTGATGAAGAGGATAAAGATCTCGCCTGAATAGAACACAAGAAAGAACATGCGACAGCCAGGCCAAATGCCACCATCTCATGTATAGCATATAGCGCTTTACCACTGCAATTTGGATCCTTGGCGGTATCCACTCCAGCAATAGTTTAGGCCAACCAAAACTACAATATCCTGATTGGGACAGAGTTTCTACAAAAATGTGTAGTTAAAATTAACTTTGAGGATAACACATTGACCATATTGGGTCAGACATTACCATTTTGTTTATCAGAAAGATGGAAGTTTAACTAACTATAAGAACAACTTCATCAACTTGCTATACAATGATGGCATCGTCCCAATTTAGTATCAATTATTTACCAGAAGTGACAAGAAATGCCAATGGAAACCATAGAATATTGGGGAATTCTACTGAGGATCAAGAGTGCGAGAACCATACTGCGGGAAATACAGATAATAGTCAACATTGGTTGATATTAGAGATACCAGAGCCGATGTATGGGGAAGTCAGAAGCCCCTGGAAGAAGTTCAGAGTAGAGTCTTGGGTGGCTCCTGGAATAATTATGCCAGGCCATGGAGAAATTCGAGTTCTCCTAGAAAATTTGAGTAAAAAACCAATGAAGATTGATAAGAATCAAATCGTTGCATTTTTTCACCTAATCCTGATGGATGAATTGGGAAAAATTCCATGTTTTGGGACCCTCAATGAAATGGGATTGCCAGCAGGGCTAACCAAGAGTATCAATCTGTTGGTCAATTAAGAGCAACTTGCTGATCTTATAGACAGACAGCAGGAAGAGGTGCTTGAGTTATTTGACAAGTATCAGGATTTATTTGCCCAAGATGACCACAATTTGGGTTGCGCGAGAGATGTAATACATAAGGTAAATACCAGGGAGAATTTGTCAATCAGAATGAGACTGATTCGACGGTCAAAGGTGGCTGAAGTGGTAGTAGAGGAAAAAACCAGCAAACTAGTGAAGCATGAGCTTCTAGTCTCATTATCAAGTCCCTGGGTGAGCCCTATCCTTATTGTGAAGAAGAAGGATGGCTCTTATTGGGTGGTTTTCATATATCAGAAGCTGAACAAAGTTATGAAAAAGGATTCATATCCACTACCACAAATTGATGAAGTGCTAGATTGATTAATAGAAGAGAAATATTTCTCCATAAATGGATCTAATATTAGGATATTGGCAAATTGATTCGCCAAGAGAAGACCAAGTGAAATGTGTGATTATCACCATGCAGGGGCCTTATCAACTGACGAGGTTGCCCCTGGGTCTGTGAAATGCACCTGCGATGTTTTAGAGGGCCATGTATGCCTTACTAAATGACTTTAATTTTTCATGCATCCTGGTGTACTTGGACGATATAAATGTGTTCAGTAGGACGTTTACTGACCACTGCACCACTTGGAGGATATGTTTAAAAGACTATCCGTGGACAACTTGAAGATTAAGCTGATGAAGTGTTCCTCTTCAAGAAAGAGTTAGAATACATTAGATTTTTAATCAACTCTAGTGGATTGCAGCTGTAAGCCCAGAAGATCGAAGCCATAGAACAAATTGATGTGCCAAAGAGTGTCTGAGATATCCAAGTGTTCCTTGGAATGGTCGAATATTATATAATATTCAACAGGGATTCTGCAAAAATCACCAAGCCCCTCTATCATTTGTTCAAAGATCCAAAAAAAGGATTTGTTTAGAGCGAAGAGTCCCAGAGACCCTTCGATGAATTATATCAATATTTAAATAGATTCTACGATTTTGAAATATCTGAATTTTAATTGAGAATTTACAATACAAACCTATGCTTCATTGATGGCAATCAGAGCCATATTGAGAAAAATAAAGAACTTGGGGATGAACATCTGGTGGCATATGTGAGACGGACAATATCAACTAATGAGAAGAATTATACAGTGACTGAGTGTGAATGCCTTGCAATAATTTATGCCTGTAAACAGTTTTGGGTATATATCCATGGTAAGCACTTTAAAGTGGAGACAAATCACTTATCGTTGCATTTGCTACACAATTTATGAGAACAGAAGGATGACTGGCCCAATGGGCAAAGAAGTTGCAGGCTTATGATTATGAGATATTCCACCAAGCGGGAGCTTCTCATCAGAATGCCGATGGCTTATTGCAGTTACCAATGGTCCAGGTGGTATATCAACAGGTGGATGAGCTTTTTCAGAGAATGGTTGACAGAGAATTTGGGAATGAGCCCTTAGAAATTCAAAGTTCACTTCAAAAATCAATGGAAAATACCAAGACCATGGAAGAACAAGTTTTCAAGATAATCAATGAGAAATAATTACTATTCCCAAAGTCATCTGAACAAGCAGCTATTATAAAGCCATGCATAAGGTTTTCGGGCATGGAGGCCTGAAAAAAATGACCAATCATATTTGTCATTATTACTATTGAAAGTTCACCAACTACAATGTTTGTGGACTATCTGGAGTTGTTGTTTAGAGTGACAGTTGACATGCCGCATAAGAACACAACTGGATACCAACTGGTCTACCCTGGAAGTTCTTTGGCATACAGTGTCCATTGATGTTATGGGACCACTGACAATGAGCACAAGGGAATCAAGTACATCATAATTACAATCGACCTTCTGATGAGATGGGTCAAGACAAAGGCTCTAGCAAAAGTAGATGCTACAAGCACAGCAAAGTTTATCCTAGATCAAGTTGTATACTATCACGAATGGCCAAAGGTCCTGCTGAGAAAAACGGAATAAATTTCACATCTCATGTGATCCTGAAATTTAAATGAAATAATGTGGATCTGAGGAGTCAAGTCTGTACCCTACCAGCTGGAGACAAATGGACATGTAGAACGAGTGAATGGATGCTGGCCACAATGCTGAGGAAGCTGGTCGCAGGAAGAACTTCTGCTTGGGGAATGTACCTTAGTTCAGTGATGTTTGCCTACAATATAGGTCATCATACAGTGATGAGCTAAGTGCCTTTTAGTTGCTATACAGAAGGAAGGTTGCGTTGCCACCAACTTTATATTTGATGATAGAACCAACATTAGGGATGAGTGCCAAACAGTACCTGAACTGAATGAAAAATATTTTGATTGTATGCAATTACAAGCATTTAATATGACTTTAAAGAAAAGGATTCAAGCAAAATGACAGATTATAAGAACTTACTGGCCTTATCAGAATATGAAATAGGCAAAAGAGAAGCCTATTGTGATATGCATGGTTTTAGGAGAAGAAACAAGATGGATGCATTGTGGACAGGTATGATAAAGATTATTGCCAAGATGGCGCCAGACGCCTATTCCATCAAGAGCCTCTTGGATGAAAGGATAGTAAATTGAGTTCATGCTAAATATTTAAATAAATGTATCAATGAAAAAAATAATGAAAAAAGATTTCCCAAAATACTGATAAACCATTAAGTTGTTATGTTCTGAAGATTGGCTAAGTCCAAAAAAGGACTGCTGAAACAAACTAGCTTGTTAAGTCTTAAAAAGTAAGAACTATGAAACATAAGATTGGTAGGTCTAAGTATACCCAGGAACACGTTTGAGGAAAAAAATGGACTGCTAAATTTAGAAAAGGTCAGATCCCTTATAAAAAAGAAGGAAAAAAATGAAATTTTGATAAAAATACAAGGAAAAAAATACTAAAAACGCATTGAAAAAGAATTATATTGTTATAATTTTTTATTGGTTATCCTCGAATTGGGGATGATTCCACCTATGTCACCTCTTGGGGGAGGGAGTATGGATCTCATTAGGGTAAATAACACATTGAATTCTATGTGAGATCAGATGCTAGAGAGGGCTAGACTTACTCAAAACCAAGTTCGTTGAGTGGATGCTGATCCCTGTGAGAAAGTGACTAGGGGAAGAAAGATAGAAATGTAAGGACATACCAAACGTGATACTCCAGTATAGGGAGGGAAGCAACAGAACAAGAAGAGGCAGTCAGAAAATAACCCCAAGTAATCCTGATATGGCACTGGAGCTAGAAGATTGGTCTTATGCACTTGCGATAGGCTTTGTCATGAACATTGAACATATGGGCCATCATTGATTAAGGGATACTAGGTGGGAGTTTCAAATCACACCCCCTATTAAAGCCATCAGTGGAAGATACCAATGGGATGCGTCAGAAATGAGATAGTTGTGCAAGGAGCGAATGGCATCCTGCCAACAATGACTATGAGCTTCTTGGAAGTGAAAGCAGAATGAGCGATGAAAGCCAGGAGAGGCTGGAAGCTTCATGGCCCAACTTTATAGACCTTGGCCGGAAAAGTGAAGAGCATAGGCTGCAACGTCTCAATCTAGGATATTTTTGAGATCAGAGGAGTTCATAGCTATGGACAAAGCATCAGTTACCTAGGCCCTCAATTCTGCATAGGGGAGTTAAAATGTTAACTGTTTCTAATGGCAAGTTTAATGGCTAAAACAGCTGGCTTGAAATACTGACTGAGTCAGAAAAGCAACTCCAAAAGCAAGTCCAATACAAAGAGGAACAATTAATAGAGATTGGAGGGCATTGCTTCAGATGGCATGATAATGATGGTAGGAGAATCTGTGAATGGAGCTAAATCCAGGAGAGTTTCAAAATCTAAATTGGGAATTGATGACAGAGGAAAAAATTGTTCATGAGTCATTCAAGACAACGGCTACCTGGTTTTTTCAGGGTTGGTTACTGTTTCTGGTGATTTAATGAAAGTATTGGCCACGGGCACTTGACTGGGGTATGAAATCTGGAAGGACCATAGAAGAGTTTTTGACGTGCAGATCAACTCATCATTTGGAAGATATATGGGTTTTTATCATACATGGTATAAAAAGGTTGTTGGTACCAAGACTCTGAATTCATCATATGAACTGGACAAGAGGGAGGATGTAGGATTTATATGATAGTTGACATTATGCATTCTGAAATCAATTAAGCTCTAATTTTGGATATTAAAATCACAAAATTAATGGGTGTAAAAATTTACTTAAGGATTATTAGCAAACAACACTAGTAATCTTTTTTATTGCGCAGGTTCCTTCTTATGCACTTTGTCTGCGTTGTATAGTATATTAGATTATCAGTTGATATAGTATGAAGACTATTATCTGTAGTTGAGTGTGAATTCTTATATATCAGCCCAACGCTCTGCCAGTATTCCTGATTTAATATTTGAAATGTCGTGATCTAGGGATTTATTCCCTCATTCTGTCCAACCCAATCTTTTCTGAGATTCCCTGGTGACAGTCTCTTTGGTCCAACACACAGTCAGCAGCAATCCCTGATTGTTTCTCCTTCTTCTCTAGATCTCTGCTCAGATCTTTACTCATATCTCCAAGAGTCTCCCAGATATTGCACACAGCAATAATATCCTTGAGAAGAATAGCACAATGGAAAGCTGATGATAGTTTACTACTTGAACTATATACTGGATGAACAACTTAGAACTATTTATCTGTAATATGATCTAATTATTTTTTTATTAGGAGTGAATTCTAGAAAATTTATAGTGGAGATTAAGTCATTTAACCCTTAGTTGACACCCCTTTGATGAAATGGCAGCCATTGCCATTGAATCACCCATCCTCATCTTGGCAGCGATGGTCTTCCCCTTTCTATCTAGGATTCTGTCATTGGACATCCTCGAGACCTAAACAAAAGAAGTAGGAAAACGTGTTTCTAAAGTTTTCCTCTCAATCCATGTGAACCAACCATATTTTGGCTAGCGACCTGATTAGGTAATGGGACTTATTACCCATTAAGGCAGGTCACGCACCAACTTATTGAATTACTAGTTGCAGGCGTCATCACTCACCTCACAATTTGCTATTCATTCCCAATCAGTTGGTGATGAAATATGACCAATCCCAATTGGTACACCTGATAGTTAATCACTATTAGATGCCCCTATTTCTTTGGCAACTATGCCCAACGAGATCTTAAGTATTCATCTGGATTGATCCCTGATGGATATAATCAGGTGAATATCCTAAATTCCCCCAAACATAGTTACTCCAAAAATCGGGTCAATCAATTTCTAATTCACCTTGACTTAGGGAATTATCCCCTAATGATTCCTGGTAATTTAGCAGGCTGGGAATATGGGCAAAAATCCTAACACATTCCCCTCTTGCCTTGATTTCCAGTGAGAATAGGACCGGGGCATGAGAACACCACTTCAGACACTCTGTCAAATACTTCATTGGCTCAAGTGGAGTACAATCGTCAATACTCAATGCTGTTTGGGTTGACCTTCAGCATGTGATGCTCTTCCTCTTCCTCCTCGCTACTGCCTACTCAAAGCGCGGTCCCCACAATCTAGTGTCATGCTGGGCTGATTGATTTATTTATAACGATATTAGTCCCAGGATCCAGTTTTCCCCCATCAGGGTATAGGATCTGCTGTCCTATTCAGGATTCTTGGTCCGGCGTCCTTGATTTCCTGATTTTCTCCTCGTCCTAGACAGGAGACTCTTGCTGTCAATGTTCATTTTGTGCCACAAATAAGAATACTTATTTTTATTTGCACTTTTTTTCTCTCATAACCACATGGCTCAAGTCATTCCTAATTCTTCTCTTGGAGAGCTTATCCCATTAATTTTGAGATTAATTTCTCCAAAATTGAAACTAAATGAATTGTAGAGTGCATAATGCCGACTTCCATATAAGTCTGACATCCCCCTCTCATCCAGCTCATATGTCAAATTCCAAGTTATGATACCAGAAGCTTTAAATAGTTTGTCTGATCAAGACCTACAGCTCTTCCAGCAGATGATTCAGGATGCACAGTGGAACCTCTTCTATGGTCCTTCTAGGACTCATTTGCCTAGTCTGGTGCCAGTGGCTAGTCCTTCCATCAAATTACTGGAAATGGTAACCAATTCCTCCAAAACCAGGCTGCTATCATTTCAAACAACTCTTGGCCAATTCTTTCTGTTTTCAATTCCAGAGTTGAGTTTCAAGACTCTTCTGAATTCAGCTCCTTTCACATATGCACCAACCATCCTCATGGATGCTCTGGAGATTATGCCATTTGCTTTTGATCGCTTTTTCTTGCCAGGTTGGACCTGCTTCTGAGTTCCTCTTCCAACTCGGACATTAATACAAACCCGCTGTTCTGACTACTGAGCTCAACATTGGTAACAGTATTCATTTTAGCTCCCCTAAGCTGAACTCTGGGCCAAAGTCACTGAGGCTTTGTCCCTAGTGTTGGATCCTTCTAATTTTAAGAACATCCTAAAAATGGGATACTGCAGATTATGCTCTTTGCTTTGCTGGCCAAGCTCTTTGAAGATGGTCCACGAAGCTTCCAGCCTCTCCCAGATTTCACTACCCCTTCAGCTTCAGCTTCTGAGAAGCACATAGTCATAGCTCGCAGGATGCCATTTGTTCCCTACATGACTATCTCTTCGCCAGCACTTCCTATCAGTATCTTCTGCTGATGGCTTTAGTAGGGGGCATGATTTAGCAAACCCCATCAAGCATCCCTTGTTTGCTGCTAGCCCATATGTCTGGTGTTCTTGATGAAGACATTTGTCAGGCACTCAAGACTAATCTTCCAGATCTGGTACCATATCAGTATTACTCAGGGTTATTCGCTGACTGCCTCTTCTTATACTGTTGCTTTCCTCCCCACTCCAGAGTTTTGCGATTGGCTTCATCTGACATTTCAATTTCCCTTCCTCTAATGCTTTCACGCAGGGCTCTACATCCACTCAAAGAACATGGTTTTTGTGTAGGTCTAGCCCTCACTAGCATCTGATCTCACATCAATTTCGATGGGCTGTTCATTTCTACCATGATCCATCCTCCCCTCAAGAGGCGACATAGGCGGAATCATACCCGTATTGGAAACTATTAATAAAAATAAAAATTATAAAACTATATTGATTTTTTCTGTGTGGTTTATAATCATTTTTTCCAATATCTTTTACTTTTTTATTTTTATTCTTCCTTTTTCCATGGGACTTGACCTTGTTTCATTTCAGCGGCCCATCTTTTTATTTTTTCCCCCTAAACTGGGTCCTGGGTACTTAAACCTGCCAATTTCTATGGTTCGGAGGTCCTTTTTTGGACTTAACAATCTAGATTGGTTAAGAGGTCCTTTTTTCGGACTTGACCTAATCATCTGAACATAACAACTTAATGATTCATTGGTCCTTCAGGAACTCTTATAATCTTTTTATCATTCCATAGCTTCAGATACTTAGCATGGACTTGATTCACAACTCTTCCATCCAAGATTTTCTTGATGGAGTAGGCATCAGTCACCATCTTGGCAATCACTTCAAATGGAACTGTTTACAATGCATCTAGATTGTTTCTTCTTCTGAAACCATTCATATTGCAATGACTACTCTTTTGCCTATTCGATATTCTACTAAGGCCAGTTTGTTCTTATCATCCATCAATTTCGCTCATATCCTTTTCATAACTTAGTATCAAATGCTTGCGTTTGCATATCAATCAGGATATTCATCAGTCAGTTCAAGTACTGTTCAGCACTCATTTATGACGTTGGTTCCACCACCAAATATAAAAGCGGTGGCAATGTGGCCTTTCTCCCATACAACAACTCAAACAGCGTTTTCCCGTCGCTGTATGATGACTGATATTGTAGAAAAATGTCACCAAACTCAGGTACATTCCCCACACGGTAGTTCTTCCTGTGACCAGCTTCCTCAGCGTCATGGCCAGGGTTCCATTCACCCGTTCTACCAGTACTTTCATCTCCAGCTGGTAGGGTACTAACATGACCCCTCTGATCCCCATTATCTCATTCAATTTGTGATCACATGAGATGTGAAGTTTGTCCTATTATTGCTAAGCAGGACCTGCGGACATCCATTTCAAAATATTACTTGATCCAGGATGAACCTGTCAGTGCTGGTAGCGTCTACTTTTGTTAGAGCCTTCATCTTGACCCATCTTGTCAGATGGTCAATGCAACTATAATGTACTTGACTCCTCCTGTGCTCATTTTCAGCGGTCCCATCACGTTGATGGACACTGTATACCAGGTAAATCCAGGGTGGACCAGTCAGTAACCAGTTGTATTATTATGTGGTATTTTTGCAGCTTGCACTCCACGCAACAAGCTAGATAGTCCATGACATCATAGTTGATGGATTCCCGGTTATAGTACTGGTAAATATGATTGGTCGTTTTTCTCAGGCCTCCATGCCTGACAACCTTATGAGCGACTTGTGCAATAGCTGCTTTTTTTAACACTTTGCAAATAATAACTACTTCCATTGATCATCTTAAACACTTATCAATTTATGGTCTTTGTGTTTTCCCTCGCTTTCTGAAGCGCACCTTGGAATTCTTAGGGCTGGACTCCAATTTCTCTGTCAACCATTCTCTGGAATAGCTCATCTGCCAGTGGGTACACCATCTGGACCATTGGTAATTGAGATAAGCCATCCACATTCTGGTGAGAAGCCCCTCTTTATGGACAATCTTATAATCATAAGCCTGTAGCTTTAGTGCCCATTGGGCCTGTCATCCTTCTATCTCTCTAATGGTAAAGCCAATACAACGAAGAGTGATCTGTCACCACTTTATAGTGCATTCCATGGATGTACACCTGAAACTGCTTACATGCATAAATGAATGCAAGGCATTCATGCTCAGTTATAGTGTAGTTTTTCTTAGCAGCTGAGAGTGTCTGGCTCACATATGCCACCAGATGTTTGTCCCCAATTTTGTCTACTTAGCTTAGTATGGTGCCAATCACCATCAATGAAGCATTGGTTTGTATAATAAACTATTGATCAAAATTTGGATATTTCAGAATTGGAGAATCTATTAAAAACTGGCATAGCTCATCAAAGGATTCCTGGGCCTCTTCATTCCATATGATCCTTTTTTCAGATTCTTCAACAGATGGAATAAGGGCTCAGCTATTTTTAAATCTCTGAATAACTCTTCTAATTGATTGATGTCAGACATTCTCCTTTCTGATCTAAGGAAAAGAATGTTGGAGGTATTAGTGTTCTAGATTCTGCTCTTATGATTGGGCCATCACCTGTCCAATTTTAAATAATATTGTGGATATCTACAATATGAGTACCCACACTGGAAAAACCTTAGTGGATTCTCAGTGGAATCCTAACAACTGGAAAGATATGATTTATCATAAAAATCGGCTTAAAAAGGTAAATATTAGTAATAGAAATACTCCAACTCTTCAGTTGAATATGAGGAGTATAATATTGCATGGATCGGAACCTCTGCAAGGTAAGAGGATGTTACCTATCAATGATTGGGTGTGAGTTAACCAATCATTATCATCCGAGTCTAACCACTATCGAGGTGCAAAGATTTTACTTGACGATGATAGGGAAAGCATTAGCCAATCATTACCCTCTGAGTCCAACTACTGCTGAAATACCCAATCATTACCATCCGAGTCAGACCACCACCAAGGTGAAAAGATTTTACTCACTAGTGATTGGATACAGTTCATCAAATCATAACCGCATGGGTCAGTTTTACCTCTAAAAAATTTTTATCTTCGATCTGATAGACCAAAAGCCTATATTCCCTAATTTAGAAGACTGAGCTTTGCATTCTTTTGCCTCAAATATCAATGGTCTTGAAATTTGAACTAGTTTAAATAGGAAAAGCTAGTATTGACAAAGGGACCTTTTTGGTTTTGCCCTGCCAGTTTAATAAAAACATAAAAAACCAAAATAATTATTATTTTATACTTTAATAAAAAGTAAGATATTTCGTTTTAAAATATTATTTGTGGCCTCCATTGGTGGATCCCACAAATTGGTGCTCGCTACAGGGGTTGAGCCCCCTGCATACTTTGATAAGTATTTAAAAAGAAATGGAGAATATCACCCGTTGGGTGCGAAATGGGGAAGAAACTAAAGAAGATGATCGCATGGATAGTCCTACTACTTTAATATTTGAAGAAAAACAATTTGAACCTATATTAATACCTGAGTCTCATCGCATCACTTAGCCAGCCACTGAAGCTGTGAGAGATTTTACTCATGGCATCCTTAATCCTGGTGACATTGCATCTTGTGAACTAGCGTCGTTGGTAGAGGAACGCCAATTGTTTCTCTATGAGACTAGTGTCCTCCCAGAAACCTATGGTCAGCTTACAAATTTGACCACCTATGTACGCAAGTTTGCTCACCCTGCTTTGGTCCATATGATGCATCTCTTAGCTGGCCATCATGAAGAGCTTCATTGACACCAAGATACCCATGCAGCTCTGAATTTAGCCTATGTCAAGTTTTATCAACTGACTTCTGAACATTTTGGAGCAGTTAGATCTGGTGTGGAAGCCAATCGAAATTTCATCATTTGGCTGCATGATAGATTTGCTACCATGGACACTGGGAATATAAAGTATGTTGAAGAGGCCATGAAGATCTTTAGGGATGAGCTGAATGCATCCTCCACTAACACCCGCTTATTGTTGGAGGAGTTTGCTAAAGAATTTGAAAAGCAAATTGAGCAACCACATCTTGACTTGTCAGCGCCTGACTCCATCCTCAAAAAGGAATATGAACAGCGCGTGGCAGAAGTGGAGAGACAGTTAATTCAAGCCTTCTTGCATGTGGATGAGCTTGAACGCCATCTGTCGCTTGAACCATCTAGCACCACCACCACCCTCGCGGCCAAGGTTGTTCAGCTAGAAAAGGAGCTAGCTCTCAAAGCATCATTGGAAAATACCAAATATTTGGCACGTCGCCTGACTGAATGTGAAATCGAAGCAACAAGGATGAAAGCTTCTCTGGAAAGCCCTGGGATGTTGATTGAAATATATAGTCAACTAACAAAGGATGAGCGGAATTACAAACAGATTAAGGAAGGGGGTACAAGGCCCCAGCTCCCACTCTCATGACAATGAAGAGTGTAAACATAGGAAAGAAGAGCTGAAGAGCCACGTGAAAGCCGTGGAAACCGCTCAATTAAACTTAAGCTCAATGATATCATAACTTTGTTTCCAAGTCTCTGCAATGGAGAACCGAGTAGAAGATCTTGAAACTCAAAAATCAGGGATAAAAGCTCAACTGAGACTATGTGAATCCAGGCCCCTAGAAGCCCTCTCTAACATGGAAACCCGGCTTAAAGCCATAAATGACCAGTTCAATCATCTTTCGCGGGCCTTTGATCAGTACAGCTACCGCTCTGAAACCTCAGAAGCAGAAGCTCCAGCTATTCATACCCTTTCTAGGAATGACTATCATTCATTCAAACCGACGTTCAAAGACAATTTTATCCTCAGGCGAGGGTAGCATTGCTTCATTTTTATATGTTTACAAAGCAGCTATGGAAGGGGCGACTGATCGTTAGAAGGTCAAGCACATCCTTTCCTGTCTGGGCCGCATGGCACAGGAAGTGATGGTTCCACATATGGATGCTCTTAGCACCTGGTCTGAAGTTAAAGAGGCTCTCATAAATACGTTTGGCTTAAAACAAGCTTTAAGCATAAAAAAGCAAGCCTTTATGCGCATGAGTATCCAAAAGGGAGAGTCAGTGGCTACTTTTGTGGAACGATTCTATATGGAAGCCCAAATGTTGTTAACCTCAAAGATGTTGACTCTGGATGATGCTATAGCCGCCGTTTTGACTGGAGTGGCTACTTACTCATCACTCGCCATGCACATCACCTCCGTCAAATGCTATTTCCAGACTGTTCAAGACTAAAGGAAGCATTAATAGATGTCGCCAATTTCCACAAGCCTGAAGTTCCATGTGGAGCAGTATCTCGCCCTCATGTTTTAACCATTGAGGATTCAAAGCCTAAGTCTTAGGCCTTAGCTATTGAAGACAAGAGGGAGCCCCTTCAGATAATGGGCCCTAAAAAACAGAACCCCAAAGCAACCCATCCTGAACGCCCTTGGTGCGAATACTGCAATAAGTTTGGCCACATGGAGGCTACATGCTGGAAAAGAAAGCTGACGCTGAGGAACAGGAGCAGGGAAAAGAAATGTCAGCGTAGGGAAAGGCAAACCTACTGCTGACAAACCTCATGTGCCTAACTCACTTAAACAACTTATGCCATCACCTCGCGTTACAAACACCCCAGGGGATGATTCTGGGGAGGATACGGATGAGATTGGCTATTATGTTGTAGGAGCCCCTGCTGAAGCGGAAGTTCCCGATTGCTTGAATGCTGGAGGAGTTGATGAGGCCACTATACCCAAAGAGATGTATCTCTGCCAAGTCTTAGGGGAGCCAATCATCATTGACACTGCTAGTGATGCAGATGAGGTGGTGTCTCATCTTATCCGCCCTATCCAGCATGGCCACACCATGAAAACCATCCAAAAAATTACCCCAAGACTGCATGCCAATTAACCTCCAATTTTCATCTTAGGGAGTTTTTAGCACTATTGCCCACTTTTGGGGGGATACTTACAAAGGTTGAAGTGGTTATCCAAAAAGTTCGGGTGATGGCCATCCTAGATACAGGCTTCCCAGTGAACGTAATCTCCTCAAAGCTGATAAAAAAGATCAAGCTTGCATCTGACTTGGAGTACAACCAAGACTATGGAACTTATGGCCCAAATAACACCCGCGCGCTGAGTGCTTACTCATCCATTCCCATTCATGTTGGAAAGCTCATCCTATTGGCCCCCGCCATGGCTTTAGAAAACAATGATTATGATATGCTTATAGGCATGCAGTTCATGATTGAATATGATGGCATTATCAATATGAAGCAAGGGATCTTTTTTTTAGTACTAGATGGTTGAAGCAAGGGATCTATTTGTTGCTCAATTATGAAGTTCCCTTAGTTCTAGCTAATAACGGACCCAGCAAGAAGTAGTCCTCCTGCATGTACACTAACCCCACGAAAACTGCGACAAAAAAAGGCCAGTTGCCAATAAGCTCCGCATCTCCCTTCCTACCTCTCAAGTGGATGAAAAGGTACCACCCTACCATAACTGCAACACCCCTACCAACATTCTTGAGGGGGCAATGTTGGACATTCTCCTTTCCAATCTAAGGAAAAGAATGTTGGAGGTATTAGTGTTCTAGATTCTGCTCTTATGATTGGGCCATCACCTGTCCAATTTTAAATAATATTGTGGATATCTACAATATGAGTACCCACACTGGAAAAACCTTAGTGGATTCTCAGTGGAATCCTAACAACTGGAAAAATACAATTTATCATAAAAATTGGCTTAAAAAGGTAAATATTAATAATAGAAATACTCTGACTCCTTGGTTGAATATGAGGAGTATAATATTGCACAGATCGGAACCTCTGCAAGGTAAGAGGATGTTACCTATCAATGATTGGGTGTGAGTTAACCAATCATTATCATCCGAGTCTAACCACTATCGAGGTGCAAAAATTTTACTTGAGGATGATAGGGAAAGCATTAGCCAATCATTACCCTCTGAGTCCAACTACTGCTGAAATACCCAATCATTACCATCCGAGTCAGACCACCACCAAGGTGAAAAGATTTTACTCACTGGTGATTGGATACAGTTCATCAAATCATAACCGCATGGGTCAGTTTTACCTCTAAAAAATTTTATCTTCGATCTGATAGACCAAAAGCCTATATTCCCTAATTTAGAAGACTGAGCTTTGCATTCTTTTGCCTCAAATATCAATGGTCTTGAAATTTGAACTAGTTTAAATAGGAAAAGCTAGTATCAACAAAGGGACCTTTTTCTGGTTTTGCCCTGCCTGTTTAATAAAAAACATAAAAAACCAAAATAATTATTATTTTGTACTTTTAATAAAAAGTAAGATATTTCGTTTTAAAATATTATTTGTGGCCTCCATTGGCAGATCCCACAATTGATTCTCTCAGCAACTTATGACAGAAATCTCTTTTTGTCTAGATTGGCAGATTTTCCCCAGTATCAATCTTGTGGATCACATCTCTTTTGCATCCCAAATCATGGTCATTGTTTGGGTAGCTACTCCCTAATACTTTTCGAACAAGTTGAGCACCTCCTCTTGCTTGCCTTCCATCAGAATAGTGAGTTGCTCTCAATCAACCAATAGGTTGATGCTCTCAGATACCCCAGCCAGTAGTCCCATCATGTCAAGAGTCCCAAAATCATGGAATCTCCTCAATTTGGCTGTCCAGATTTCTTGTTGCTTATTAGGACTAATACTCATAGACCATAAAAATTGATATCTTATATCTTTTATAAATGTTATATTTTTTGTATTTTTCTTTTGCAATGTGACTTAAAACCTACAAAAAGGTTCAGAGGTCCTTCTTTTCCCCTTCATCCAAACTGGGTCCTAGATACTTAAACCTGCAGTTATCATGGTTCTAAATCTTATCCTCTTAAGAGTTAACCATCCATTTGATTCAGTGGTCCTCTTCTAGACTTGACCAAAATCTCAGGACATAAATATTTAATGGTTCCGAGGTCTGCTGGTAACATTGCAACTATTTTCTCTTAGGCTCAATACTTCCAATTAGTATTGACCTTCATTATATGACCAGCAGCGCTCTTTCTTCACGTATAGGCTATACTTGCCAACTTTTGGCAATACTCCTGAATATTGGGCCTTTAATACCGACTGGTTGTTAGTTCAACAGGTCCTAATTTTATCACTTATTTTGGCAACTGATGCTTTGGATCCTTATATCTCATTAGCCAACAGTTCCATCCAATTATTCAGATCTTTTTTCTCCTGAAAACGATATTCAGCCTTCATGATTATCCTTAATTACGCAGGTCGTTCTGGCCTCATTAGCTTCATCTAATTTCTTCAAATTGATGAACTCGTCTCCAGCAACTTCTGATAATTGGTTGAGTGTTATTGAGTCAAACGATTTTGTCCACTATCTTGGATCAAACATTTCCTATTTTTGTCTTCATATCTTCATTAGTATGGCAATCCAATTCTCCGGATTAATTGCTTCTATTTCATCCAATGTTTCATCTAATCACTCACTCCTCAGGACTATTTAATGCAGACCCAATTATAGCCTGAGTTGGCCCTGCTGATATTCTTCATCTCAAGTAGATGTCAGGTGGAACAGGTTTCCTTGCAGCACTAGATAGTTCTGTATCTAGGCTGCAAGTCCTTTTCTCTGATAATGAATATCTTTCGTTTGCTTCACTTGGAGCTCCACTTCTGAACTGGGGGAACGCCAATGAACGTGATCCACTTCACGTTCTATCTTCATTAAAGTTACTTTCCTTAGTAACATATTGCCAGCATAGAAACATCTTTATAGGACATCATGTTCTAAGTTCTTCTACTCTACTACACCCCTGTAGTGAGCACCAATAAGTAAATTTACCTAAGGGTTATTATCGGCAAATAACCCTAGTAATCTGTTTACTGCATAGGTTCAGTTACCTATGCAATTTGTCTGCATTGTATAGTATATTAGATTATCAGTTGATATAGTATGAAGACTATTATCTGTAGTTGAGTGTGAATTCTTATATCTCGGCCTAATTATTGGCTAGTATTCTTGATTAAATACTTGAGATGTCATTATCTAGGGATTTATTCCCTCAAAATGTCCAACCCAATCTTTTCTGAGATTCCCTGGTGACAGTCTCTTTGGTCCAACACACAGTCAGCAGCAATCCCCAATTGTTTCTCCTTCTTCTCTAGATCCCCGCTCAGATCTTTACTCATTTCTCTAAGAGTCTCCCAATTATTGCACACGGCAATAATATCCTTGAGAATAGTAGCACAATGGAAATATGTTTGTAATTTACTACTTAAACTATATACCAGATGAAAAACTTAAACTATATATCTATAATATGATCTAATTATCTGTTTTTTATCAGGATTGAATTCTAGTGAATTTATAGTGGGGATTAGGTCGTCTAACCATCAACTGACACCTCTTTGATGAAACGGCAGCCATTGCCATTGAATCACCCATCCTCATCTTGGCAGCGATGGTCTTCCCCTTACTTGCTAGGATATTGTTATTGGAAATCCTTAAGACCTAAATGGAAAGAGTAGGAAAACGTGTTTCTAACGTTTTCCTCTCAATCCAAGTGAACCTAACAATATTTGGCAGAAACCTGCTTAGGTAATAAGAATTATTACCAATTAAGAAAGGTCACGCACCAACTGATTAATTCACTAGTTGCAGGTGGCATCACTCACCTTGCAACTTGCTATTCATTTCCAATCAGTTAGTGATAAAACCCAACTAATCCCAATTGGTATACCTGATAGTTAATCACTATCAGATGCCCCTATTTTGTTGGCAACTCCGCCTGACAAGATCTTAAGAATTTTTCCGGATAAATCCTCTACATTTATGACCAGGCAAATATACCAAAATCCCCTGAACGTAGTTACTATAAATCTTGGCTAACCAATTTCCAATTCACTTCGCCTTAGGGAATTATCCCCTAGCGATTCCTGGTAATCTAGCAGGCTGGGAATATGGGAAAAAATCCCAACTATGGGATAAGCTCTCCAGAGAAGAATTAAGAATGATATGAGATAAGAGTTTAATATAAGAAAATAACAATGGGTGAATATAAATGAGCATTCTTAATTGTGGCACAATATGAACATTGACAGCAAAAATCTCCTGTCAAGGATGAGAAAAATCAGGAAATCAAAGACGCCAGACCAAGAATCATGAATTTGAAATCAGGCCATATGCCCTGACGGGGGAAAACTGGATCCCAGGATTAATATTGTCAAGAATAAAATAATCAGCCTGGCACAACAGAAGGTCATTAGAACCGTACTCTGAATAGTCAGTAGCAAGGAGGAAGAGGAAGAGAGCTGCATGCTGAAGGTTGTCCTGAGCAGCATTGAGTACCAATTGACCATACTCCACTTAAACAAAAGAAGTATTCAACTGAGTGTCTGAAGCAATATTCTCCTGTCCAAATCCTTTTCTGGATGAAATCTAGGTGTTGCGAATCTATATGACTGGATGACATGCCATAATTATGACCAACGGATCATTGGAGGAATTCCACAAAAAATTAAATGGGGTTAGAATCCGCTGAGGATGGTTCAGAGCTATAAGTATTCAAGAGTCTTAGTATGAGGCGTTATTGGGTTATAATGGGTTGTTATTGGATTACTTACAAAATAAGGCGATAAGGTGATGTTGACATCTAATAAAGATAATTTAGATTGCCTTAAATTAGAGCGAGGGAGTTGAAAAACAATAAGCTGAAACCAATGAGAATATGGCGGAATGAATAAACTAAGCAAAAGGGCTGATGCTGACCAAGGTCGCTGGGATATCAGCAAGATGGAAAGATTAAGGAGGATTTTGATTTAGTAAGGTAATGAGAGTGAGTAAGACCGGACTATAAGAGATCCGCTGAGATTAAAAGATTAGAATAAAGAAGTGTTGCTGCGGGAACTGCTCCCTTTTTAATATAATCATTTATTTATGAGCGTTCCAAGGAACTGATGATCTTCATATTGTTCATTCCCGATGCTCAGGAGATATAACACTGCGCGCAACCCTTTGGTGGATATATAATGTATTGCCAAATTTACAACAGTGGTGCTCACTACAGGGGGACCATTGATCAATTATAATATGATAAAAACTAGGTTGCCAGCTATGTCGTATCCAGGTTGCTCTGATAATGAATCTGCACAACATGCTGGCCCAGTTGCATATGCTGAGCTGAAACTTACATTGGACGCTGTTCTCAAAAGACAAGATGAGCTGCTCCAGGAGGTTTGCAGTGATAAGGTGCCTCCGTTTGATTATTAAGGAAATATTCATGGGTTATTTAGGCGATTTGAGTTTGCATGGAATGAAATCAGGATCAGCGAAGAGCAAAACTGTTGATCTCCACCTTGGATTTTGGGAGTGCCGATCAAGTCATCTTTTACTTTTCAAGAAGTTCCGTTACATACCAAGAAGTCAAGGAGACAGTGCTGGGATTGTTCGGTGGAACTGCAAGGATGTTTCAGTAGAAGGCTGAGCTCTTGACCATCAGGTTTTAGCATAATAAGAACCTCACCACATTTGCTGAGCGAGATATATGACAGAAGCTCACATGTTGATTGTGGCAGGAATTTTATCTAAAGTCAATGTGTAGATTACAATGTCCTCTGCGGTGAAGCCATAACCTGATCTTTATAATGTCATGGCCCCATTGTTGGAGGATGACGAACCCCTTCTTAAACTTGTTCTGTTTGTACACCTCCTAGCTGTAACTTTCCCTCCACCTAATATCAAGCAGACTCACACTGTCACCATTGTCAAACCTAATTATGTGGGGAAAATCAACCAGTCAGTGCAGGTTCCGCCAGGTTATCCACCGCAGTTCAATGTACGCCCCATAACTGCTGATTTACAACTGGCCAACTACCACTCCAGCCCTAAATACTCTAACCAGCAGCAGTCGTTCTATCAACTTGAGCTTTTACACCAATCATCTTCATTTCAACTCTCCGCATGGGCCAACTTATATTGAGCATAGACACAGGCCCTATGGGGTAAGTTTTTTCAATTGAGGTCGCCATGGGCACCTGGGACGATGGTGCCCCAATTGATAGATCACTAACATACAGCATGATCAATGCTATCAGGGAAAATTCAGAGTGGAGTAGAGATGGGACCCTCTACCTCCACTATCTCAAATTCAATTGTTCCACCTGAATCTACTGAATTGTATGTGGCAGCGGCCTCCCACTATGATGATACATTCCTCTATCAGCAATCGGTTGGGGATAATCTGTGTTGACCCAAGCACAAGCCAAAGAAATAACGGACAAAGGGTCTCTAGAGCGACTGAAGCCTTACGCTTGTCAGATCTTTGACCAAAATCAATCAGACAAGATGGACCCATTTGCAGATGCGTTGTCCCTAAGAGGAGTAGAGAACACTTTCCCAGTGGATGTATTGTAACAGGGTACCCTAAAGTCAGTGCAGGTATTATTAGTTTCCTGGGGAAACGTGATCCGCTAAATGTCCACATAGTAAATAGCTGACATTAATCTTACTTGGAGTGCACTTACTGTGACATTGTGGTAGCTAAAACCCAAGCCCAAGCTATAATTGATCGGGTGCTCCCGTTAACATTGTGTCCACTAATTTGGTGGCAAAGTTGACTTTAAAACCTGATATAGACCACCAGATGGTATATGAGACTGCTGGTGCAGAAACCACGATCTCTGAGCGTTCATAGAGCGCGCTTCCCTTGCGATTTTGAATCCATTGTTGTTGTGGCTCTGGCGGTAGTATTACTGAATAGCAATTATAATCTGTTGATTGGGACTGCCTCTATGCGACACTATGGGGCTGTTTTTGATATGATGGAAGAGACTTTCACAATTTTGGGCCAGCATATCCCAATTTACTTTAACTCCAGTGGAGTGCCAAAGGGCTTTGTGCATATGGGACAGATCAACCTTGCCTACAGTGATAGGGTGCTTCTGGTACACTACCATCAGCTAAAAGGCAAGACTCAGGCCCTTCCCCAATAAATATATGAATACCAAGAGCTACCGCTTAGAGCTGCTGGGTCTATGTACAACCCTCCAGCCACCAAGTAATAATAAACACCGAGTTAGAAGTAATAGTTTATGCTGGGCTCTAGGGGAAATCATTGGGCATTATCAGCAATCACAGCTTGAGTCCCACGTGGCTCCAGGCATCATACTTCCAGGCCATGGGGGAGATCAGGGTATTAGTAGCAAATCTTAAGAACGTACCAATTCAAATCTGCCGGTACCGGATCATATTTACATTTGAATCTGGTTTAGGAGGTCACACAGTTTCACAAGTTCAGGTCTCTAGATGAATTTGGTTTTCCCATTGAACTGCACCTTGGCATAATGGCAGTTGTACCGCGTGAGAATTTGATGGGGTTATTGGAAGACCAGAAGGATTGAGAGGAAGCTTTTTTTAAAAATACAAAGATATTTTTGCTGTTGACAATTATGATTTAGGATTCACTTGGGGGTTGTTTATCGGTTGGGCACTGGGGATCACCCCCCATCAGGTCTCAGCCCATCCGTCAATCAAGGGCAGCTGAAGAAGTCATCATTGAGGATATTGACAAGCTTCTGGAGCAGGGGATGTTTGAACCATTGAAGAGTCCAACCGAATGTTTGAATGGGTTAATGGGACCCTCATTAACACCCTATGGAAGTTGGTTACAGATAGGTCCTCCTATTGGAGTACCCTTATTACTACTGTGGTGTTCGCCTACAATATTAGCTACCATTCTGCCATGGGGAAGAGCCCCTTACAATTGCTTTATGGACGGCACCCCGCCCTGCGCGCGCTTCTATATGCCTGTGTAGAGGACACTGAAGGAATGGATCTACAATGCTATTTGACTGCCTAATGGATACGCTGATTAAATTACAAACCAAAGTGTTCTCATTCAGCTTAGCTAAGAAAATAAAAAAACAGGCTGCCAATCAGGTATGACGGAGCATCCTAGCACAGTTCCTGGATGGAGATATGGTGCTATTCCATGATAAGCATGGGTTTGGGTGGAAGCATAATCTTTCAAATATTTGGATTGGGCCATTCAAGATAATAGAAAAAATGGGTGTCGCTGCTTATACTATCAGGAACCCCGCAAGCAGTCAGATTATAAATTGAGTACACCAAACTTCCTTCAGCCATATAAGCAGCAATAGAGCCTCTCCAAAAAGAAAAATAGAAAGGAAAGAGAATTTTTTGAACAATAATATCTCATGTGAGCTATAAGCTAAGTTCATTTGGGGTGATTGCTTGAGGTCTTTTTGCTTCGCTGACTTTGTCTTTCCACCTTTTCAATTCCTTGTAATGTTCCTTTTGCTTTAACCAATGGGACCCTCATTTCTTCTTTCACCGCTTCAAGGGTGCCATGGATTCAATGGACCCTTCTTGGGTTGGGGATGGAGGCTGAGGCTGCCATGGAAAGGGTGAAGGTGTTGGCGTCTGCTCAGGGGCTGTTGCGCTAGTCTGTGGAGGGGAGGTCAGTGAAGTGGAACGGGACAAGAGGATGGACTGGGGTTCCAGGGCAAAAAGCGAGGTGGTGAGAGATCAGCTGGTTAATTGAGCCAAACCCATTCTTGCCCCACTAGAAGCAAAGCCTGCAACCACATGCATCGATGGTCCCATTAGAATAACAAATATGCATGCAGAGGTGGTTGGAGTCATAAGGTCTGAAAATAAGTAGGTGAGTCCCGGCTTAAGGAGAAAAGGCCACGCCTAGCACCAGGAAATCTACAAGAAAGTCTTCCATGCTCAGGTACACTATCAGAAAAGGAGTGGCTGCGGTAAACGCTGCTTGCTGGCCCACTCCAGGGTTTCCCAGTGTCGCTCTATCCCTGATCCTAAAGTGGTTGCAGGATGAAAAAGCGGGTTACCTAGGAGCACCATGATGGGGAGGTACTGGGACAGGTCATTGGTGCTGAGTGCATTGAACACTGCTTAACTCAGACTAAAGGTGAGCAAGCCAGTTGTTGCAGAAGTTCACCCCAAGGACTGGAAGTGGGTAGGAGCATGAGGAAAGGCCCAACCAGCTGGCTATCACCCACTGCAGAAACACAGAATCCGCTGAATGGACAAAGCCGTAGTATGAGGCTCGGCAGGAGATTGGAGCACTAGATGACTGAAGCCATCCGCCAGGAGCTGGGCTGCTTCATTAAACAAAGGCCTCAGCTCCGCTCCCCTCCCCAGAATATCTGAGCCACTATGTCCTCAAAGGAGGAGAGCCAGGAAGACAGATGGTTTACAAATTTGGGAAGGAGCTCTTCTTGGGCCAGAATGGTCATGAGGTCCACGTCAGCCTCTTCCTCATCAGCCATGGGAAGGGGGAACTGGGGGAGAGGGATGTGGTCTGAGTTGAGCAAATCCACATTGAGCCATACCTGCAAGAAGAAGTTAAAGCCGTAAACCTGTGATTTTTGGTGCAGGATGGTTCACATTGTGTTGAGAAAAAAAGATGTCATATTATTTTCCAGTCAAGGGGGGAAGTAATGTTGTGAACTAAGTGACTAGATGACAAGCCACAATTATGACCAACAGATCATTGGAGTAATTCCACCGAAGAATTAATGGGCAGAATCTGCTGAGGATGGTTCAGAGCTATAAGTATTCAAGCGCCTTAGGATGAGGTGATATTGGGTTATAATAGGTTGTTATCAGATCGCTTCCAAAATAAGGCGATAAGGTGATGTCAATATTTGATGAAGATAATTTAGATTGTCTAAAATTAGAGCAATAGAGAGTTGAAGAAGACTAGCTGAAACCAATGAAAATATGTCGGAATGAATATACTAAGCAAAAGGGCTGATGCTGACCAAGGTCGCTGGGATATCAGCAAGATGGAAAGATTAAGGAGGATTTTGATTTAGTAAGGTAATGAGAGTGAGTAAGACCAGACTAGAAGAGATCCGCTGAGATTATTAGATTATAATAAAGAAATGTTGCTCCGGGAACTGCTCCCCTTTTATTATAATCATTTATTTATGAGTTTTCTGAGGAACTGGCGATCTTCATATCAAATGTTCCCATTAATCAGTGGGTGTAACCCTGCGCAAAACCCTTTGGCAGATATATAGGGTATCGCCAAATTTACAACACTATGCAAGAGTGATGTGTTGAGATTTTTTGTCCATATTCCCAGCTGACTAGATTACCAGGGGTCACTAGTGGATAATTCACTATATCAAAGTGAATTAGATATTGGTTGATCCTGACTTTGGCTTAACAATGTTTGGTCGATTTTAGGTAATTTGCCTGAGCCAGATCTGCAAGGGTCTGATCTAGGTGAGTGCTTAAGATCTCATTGGGTAGAGTTGCTGTTAAAATAGGGGATTCTGATAGCTGATCAATGATTAATTATCCGGTGTACCAATTGGGATTGGTCAGGCTTCATCACAAACCAATTGGGAATTTGAGTATCAAGTTTTGAGGTGAGTGATGCCGCCTGCAACTAGCATATCAATCAGTTGGTTCACGTCCTACCTTAATGGGTAACAAGTCCCATTACCTAAGCAGGTCACTTGCCAAATATGGTTGGTTTTCTGGGATCAAGAGGAAGAGTTTTGGACATGTTTTCCAACTCTTTCCATTTTTGGTCTCAAGAATTACCAACAATGGAATCCTAGCCAGGATTGGGAAGACCATCGCTGATGAGATGACGATGGTAATTCAATGGTACCAGCTGCCGTTTCATCATTGAGGTGCCAACCAAGATTTTGGCGCCAAATCCCCACTATAAATTTCTCTAAGAATTTAAAAAAAAACACTTAATACTTTTACCAGTAATTAGTATAGATAAACTACTTTAAAAGAATTCTAATTCAAGCTCTATTCTTCTTCAAGAAAAATTATTGCTGTGTGCTTTAATTGGGAGACTCTTTAGGATAAAGAGGAGGGATTTGAGCGTGGATCCTGAGAAGAGAAGTTGATCTGAATCAGGGATTACTGCCAACTGTTTGTCGCCACAGAGAAGCCATACACGAGAATCTGAGCGTGGATCAAGTTAAGCAGTATTTGAAAAAATTTC
Source organism: Massospora cicadina (assembly GCA_022478985.1). Taxonomy (NCBI): domain Eukaryota; kingdom Fungi; phylum Entomophthoromycota; class Entomophthoromycetes; order Entomophthorales; family Entomophthoraceae; genus Massospora; species Massospora cicadina. The sequence continues at coordinate 46,368 of JAKSZP010000101.1, forward strand.
TATTGAGGACATCCTAAGTATTTTGAGGAGAAATACTGGTCAAGCATTGGACCCAATACTAGTGCTTTATTAAACTATGAATAAAAGTCTTCATACTATTATCAATTGATTATATGTATATTATCAGACAACAAGGAGAATTGCACAACACCAAACCTGTGCAGTTAATCAATTTAGGGATTATCAGCCATGAACAATTAACAAAACCCATAAATTTTAACATCATAGAAGACTTATTATTTTGGAAAGAACAACTCAATATAAGAGTACCTAAGATTGCAACTGAAGTCTTCACTAACAATGGATTGACCACTGTGTTGGTACAAAACGTCAATAAGTGCTGCCAGAAATTAATAATAGCTCCTTACTTCTATCTTCTCAGACCAAACGCCTGACCAAAGATAGCACCTCTTCTCACAGGAATCACCTGAATCTAAAAGTGATGCATGTTTGGTTTGATTAATATGTCCATACTTAGCTGAGTATTCTACAGATTAACATTGAGAATCTTGATGAACTACTAGAAGATATGAACAATGAGGAAGAATTTTCCCAAAATATGATGAAACTTAAAGACTTTGGTCAACAGTGTCATATGTGCAAGCTAAAAATGTTGAGCTTTATCAAAAATAGGATCTTCAAACCCAACTATCATTGAAAATTCTTGCGTGGTCAATCTGACTGAAGATGTCAGAAATATTTTGCTTTTCCAAGTAGCATATAGAAAATAACGTGAGGTCCTTAGACAAGAGATTGATACCCTCAAGGAGAAAAGCTCTCACTGTAAAACTATTACTCAAGGGGGAGAGTATTGGAAGCTCCAAATATTTTGGCAGAAAATGATTGGGAAAACTGCCTAAGCCCGAATTCAAGAGTCCAAATATAAGTAGATTGGAACAATTTCATAAAGCTGAGTCATCAGGGATTAGCAAAGACGCTGAAACTGTTTATCAGACGTTTTTCTCATACCTAAAATTTTATCTTTAATCCTATTTTTATTACCGCCCATCCAGAATGTGGCCCAATTTATTTGGAGGATTTCTAAGATGTTTCATCTCTAGAAAAAGTGCAACTCCTCTGGCCAAATCTGTGTGAGATAACTTCAAAACCCTGAATTTGCCAAATTTTTGGCAAAGATAGAAATACATTCATTCCTCAAGTTTATTGGAAAATACCAGGCGAGGAGAATTTGATCATGAAAAATTGACAGCTCTCATAAATGGCTTGGATTCACACAGTGTCAACCTTGTTATGCTCTATTTGGGCGACAATTTGTCCTAGTTGGATGCAAAGAGTGCAGCGATAAAGCAATTTAGAGCCCAAAAAGTGCTTGGCCAGAAAAACAGATTTGCTTAAAACCGAGTTTTTAGTGAAGTGGGTCAAGCAAAATCTTCGCTGATGAGTTTTATTATGAGGCTCAAGTCCTACTTGTGTCTAACGCTATGACCAAATTTAACACAAAAATTTACAAGGAGCATGCAGTTAAGCCATACCGTGACTTGCAGAGTGTTGTGATTCCAACCTTCAATCAAACCATTAGAGCTCTGAAACTCACAGGGTACTTAAGAAAATGTGCTAGTAGTTTTGAAGCCCTTAATAGTCCCAGAGATTAACAGAATCTCTGATTTTCAGGCCCAAAAGATACCAATTTGGCTGATCAAGGAAAGAATACTCGTCCTGCAAACCAAGAAATGGGTCGTCAATTAGGGCTGATTACATGTTAAAATTTTAGTTAAAAGGTATTTTTTGCTATTCAATGCTATAGACGGGCAAACAAGAAACCTGGGATCAATGCAAAATGAAGGTAAATAATGAGGAAAAAGTGAACAAAAGAGCTTGTGGATAAGAGGCAGAATTCTCTACACTTACCAATGTTCTAATTAACATTCAACATGACCTAGAAAAGATTTTTTAGCTAATGAGGTAGCTAAACTTAGCCTGCATCAATCGTGGCTGATGATGTCAACATGGTTACTAACTGAGCTAAGGTAAAAGAGTCAAAGCAGTAAAAAGCCACTGAAGAAGCTCAGGCTGAAGTATAAAAACCCTTTGTTTAATAGATTATTGATAAAAGAGTTAAACTGCCATCCCAAATTTTCTCTGATATGCCCTCTCTACATTAAATACAATTGGCTATCCTAATAAAGACTTTAGCAGAAAATTTCCAGAATAAGCTCAAGTCTGAAGTCCCATTTAGAACCAAACAACCATCATATTATTCACATTATATAAAATTTTTGAATACTACTCTGAATGTATGTATGTGAATATATCACTGAATAAGGTTTGGGCACATGTTATTGTTGTTAGTGGAGCGCCTACCAACATTTTCATAATTAAACTAGTCAAGAAGCTGAAGATTGCGCTTGATTGCCCACTTCCAAGAGTATGGCACGTCAGGAGTGCACACCACTAAGTTGCTTGGAACATACAGCACACTACCATTGCGTTTTATATCTATTTTAGTAACTGCACCAGCCATATGCTTGCTGAAGATGTGCTTTAACGTCCTAGTTGGAACTGTTCTCTTGAGAAGATCTGATGTTGTTAAAAACCAAAAAGAGGACATCCTCACCTTCTTGGGGCAAAGTATCTCATTATACTATAACAAAAATTGGAAGTCAAAGAAGAAAGCTAATTTTTTTTACCTGGCTACAAGGATAGTATAGTTTCTATTGATTTTACAAAATCTCACCCAGATACTAAACCGCTACTAATGCAAAATTGCAAGTCAAAAGAAATACTATTACTCTAATCAGAAAGTTACTATTCTGCCTGAAACTTAAGTAATCGTGCCAACAGGCTGACTATTATAAATTACAAAAGGGCTTTATAGGGAAATATTTTAGCCGTAATCTAAATCCTAATTAGAAACAAAAATTGCACCTGGTATAGTCATTCATGTATACAAAGATATTCACGTCTTATGTGCAAACTTACAGGATTGGCCTAATGATATAAGTAGGCATCAAGTTATCGCCTTTTTGCATTTATCTCCAACTATAAAAATTCAGACTTTTCATGAATTTGGGACCCTAGACGAAATAGTACTTATTGACAAAGAGACAATTTGCATCAATAATTTCATTCCAATGGCTGAACTAGAGAACCTTACTGATTTGGAAAAGGTTAAAATTCAAGTTTATTTTTTAAAACTGGAAATTATTTGTAAAGGATGATTCTGACCAAGGTTATGCTAGTAAAGTGATACACACTATCAATACAAGTAATTATGATCTCATCCTATTACTACCAATTAGACACCTGAAAGCAGCAGACGAAGTTGTTTCAAAAAAGGTTAAAGAGCCTCTGGATTAAGGCATGTTACTACCAATGAAAAGCCCTTGGGCTTCCCCAATTTTAATAGTAAAAAGGAAGGATAAGAGCAAATGGGTTGTCATCGTTATTGGAAGCTGAGTAATATCATAAAGATGGATCTATATCCCCTTCCGCAATTTGACAACACTTTGGATCAACTAAAAGGTGAGGGAGTTCTTTTTCACTGTGGACCTAATAATCATATATTGGCATATTGATATGTCTGAAGAGGAGCGCAGAAAATTGTTATAATAACTCAATGGGCTTAACTAGCCAAACAAGGATGCCATAAGGGCTACGTAATGCCCCAGCTACATTTCAAAGAGCAATGGACACAATCAATGGAGATCTAAAGTTGTCCTATGTTTTGGTATACCTGGATGGTATAAACTTTATTAGCTAAACTCTAGTGATCAACTAGAACATTTAGAGGAGGTCTTCAAGAAATTAGCGGCTGTTAATCTAAAAAAAAGACCAGGTAGCGCCAAAATTCAGAGAGCAACTGGAATATCTTAGGGTTTGGTATATACGAGGAGAATCTCTAACCTTGGCCATCCAAATAGATGTGATATCAAAGATGAAATGGCCCAAATTGAAGTGTGTATTCAAGTTTTCTTAGTTATGAACAGTTATCTTTTTTTACCACCAGTGGTGCTCAACCTAAAGGGGACCCCATGCATCTATATTTGCAAATTGGCCAAACAAAGGGATTATTAGAAATAAAAAATTCTAATATAGCACCTCATCTAACAGCCTAGGAAGCCATATCAGAAGGTTAGGAAGCTTTAGTGAAACTTTTGTCCAGCGCCTGCTTTATATGACAGACCATGGTGGACAACATTGGGGTAGGAGCATCAGCAACATGAGGCATAAGGGGGTATAGTTGTGGGTTTTCTTCGTTGATGAGGCCAGAAGTGTCCATCGCCTCAATGTATTAAGCAAGTTGATGCTCAGCGAAAGTGATTAGAGCTGCCACACAAGTGAAAGAATTGAGTCGCTGGTGGGTTTCAGGATAATTGGGGTAGAAAAGAGAAGTTTTTGCTGCATTGATGCAAGCATGGCTCGCACCAAAAGTGATCTCCTCAATTCCATATTTTCTTCTTCCTCAAAATCATGAGGGAAATTGGGGATAAGTACACCATATTTTATTGTTTTTTATAGTATGGAAAACCGTTTTGAGGGCAAAAACGGTGGGGACACAAATTGGGAGGGTCAACGAAGAACTCCTCCAAATTGAAATCCAGTTCTATGTGGTATGGCCATTCATCCTCATCAATCCATTCAATAGCCTCAAAATGGATTGGAATTAGCCAGCACTGGGCCAGCTGCCAGAATTAGGGCAGTGTAGATATGATCAGTTATTATTGCCAATTTATTGCTGATTTTGAAAAAATTTTAGAGCCATTACTTCATCTACTCATGGATAATTTCACATTTTACTAAATTTGGGCCTGTCAAGAGGCATATAATCAACTTTGATCAGTTCTATTAACTGCTTCAGTTCTGAAATACCAGAATTCAATTGCAAGTATATTGTCCAAGTCATTGCTTCACTCAGGGCAGACAGAGCCATGTTGTCCCAGATAAGAAAAATTTAATATTAACATCCTATTGCCTTTGCTAGTCAGACACTAAACGTCTACAAAAAGAACTACACAATGACATAAAGGAAATGCTTGGCAGTCATATACGCCTATAAGCAATTTCAGGTTTATCTGCATGGCACTCACTTTACTGTTGTAAAAAACCTTTCGTCCCTAAGATGGCTAAACAACTTGGAGGAACCTGAGAGCCAATTAACGCATTGGGCATTGAGGCTTTAAGTTTATAATTTCAGAATTAAGCTTCATAAAGGATTAAAACTTAATTAAACCGACTGTTTATCCTATTCAACTACTATTGCTAAAGTCAGTTTAGCTGCTGATGAGTTGTTCCAGAAAATTATCAGTGTGGAATTTCAAAATGAGCCCAAATATGTTCAAAAATTACTTTCGAAATCTATGGCAGGACACATGTTTGAAAATGGAACTTTTTATAAATTGATCACAGTAAAGAAGTTCATTTTTCTGAGACCTTTGGCACAATCAAATAAAAATTTCATCATATAAGGCCATAGGACATAGTGGATTCTAAAAATTAAGGAGCATCTTTAGTGTTATTAAGATTAGGAGTTGATGCACTTTAATATTCAGGAAACACTGAGTGTTGCGCTGAATGCCAAGGTGAAAAGCTGTTCCAAAAAGGTACTTTTTATAAGCTCATTTGTCCCAAATTCGTTTGGCATACTGTGTCAATAGATGTTGTCAGACCACTTCCTCTAGCAATTCCAAGGCCAAGTATATCATTGTGGCTATCAACCACTTGACAAAGTGGGTCAAAGCTAAGGCTATTCTGGAATTAGGAGCAATGATGACGGCCTAGTTTATCCTTGAAAGCGTTATTCATAAAAATGATTGTCTACAGGTTATCTTGACTGATAAAGGAAGAAATTTTACTTCCAATGTTATCACAAAGCTCAACCAACCAATGGATGCAAGAGTCATGCTCTCTGCTCCCTATTATCCTTAGACCAATGGAACAGTTGAGCGTTTAAGCGGGATGCTAGGGAACAACTACTGGAAGTTATTCCTCTGACAAACCATCTAAATGGAGCAAATTCCTATTATTGGCCATGTTCGCCTATACTATTTCCTACCACTCCGCCACTGAGATGTCACCTTTCCAGGTTCAATATGGAAAACATTTGGCCCTACCATCGCTGTAATATTTGGTTTTAGATGCCCCTGAGGAGAAAAAGTTATCCACTATATGTCAAAAAGCTTGTAGATACATTTATTAAGCTGCAAGCTCAAGCCTTCAATAATAGTCTCACTGTTAAAAAGGCCTAACATTAGAAGGACTTAAAAACCAATATTAGTTGCCAAATTCAAAGTTGGCAATGAGGTACTATTCTGTAATATACAAGGAGTGGGTTGATTTTAGAAGCTACGTTGCATTTGGGTAGGACCATTTGTAATTATTGAGAAAATATCAAGTTATCTACATAATCAAAGATGTCAAAACAGGCCATATCTATATTTGCATTAACGGAAAATACATTAGAAGATTTAACAAAAGGCGATTAGAGAAAATCTAAGGATATATAATTGAAACTATATATATACTTATAGAAAAATATAATAGTATATAATGAAAGTGACATATAAAAAAATACAAATCACATAATTTTTAATATATGTGAATTATTAAAATATTTATTTATTTTATTCCTCTGCTTTGAGGGTGACTCATGCCTTAATTCATTCTTTGTGTGTGCTGATTTTGCCCAATCCAATTGTTGAGATACAAAAAGCAGAGCTGTATTAACAAAGAATCAGATGTGCCACATGCTAGTAGTTGCCAATTTCCAGCAAACAATTGGGAGAAGAGGCAAAAAACTATTTCTGGTAATTCAGTTGAGCCCAAATTGGGAGAAAAGCAATAACTAAAAGGAGTTAGTTAATCAAAAAATAGTTGCATATTACAAACTTCAGGGGTTTTATAGCTGGATATAATAGATCAGAGCTCTTCACCATTAAATGAAGAGGGGATTTGTGGTAATCAGCCTGAAGGAATCAATTCTGGAAAATATGCATGAGATGGCCAAGCAAGGCAATCTGGGAAGATAGTCATCATCAGTATCATTGTGATAGGCTTTAAAAAGCTGTAAAAATGGCCAAGTGGAGACAAACATCTTAAAAGTCATGGTTATTTAGCTCAAGTGACAAGGCATAATTGGGATGATTTGCAAGAGTCAAGGACCAGGAATCAAGGACCTCTTCCGCAAAAGCGTCAGCATACACAATATCTTGGGACAAAATGGAAGTGTCTTTGGCCAATATGTGGTGAATGGGACCAAAAGGTCAAACGTATTCAGCTCACATTTGATCAAGAAGTTAACCTTAACATGAGAATTTAAAAGAGCCCAGAATTGTCAAATATGTCTGAGACGTCAGATTATGGTTAAGGGTGAAAATAAAATCTGAAAGAGTTATGCACCAAAAAAAGGTATGACGGAAAAAAATGCATCTCTAGTATTAAGATGCAACTGAAAGTTTACACTTGAAGGTAATGGGGAGCGCAAACTTAGCTTATAACCCAAGGATAATTGGGCTTCAAAATATAGTATCTGGAATAAGTTGGGACCATCTAGTAAAAAAATATAGTATCTGGCTGAGTACATGTAATATCTATCGTTGCAGGGATGAACTGAACCCATTAAAATTTTTGATAGAGCTTAGAAACATATGCATATGCATAGCTCAGTCTATTTTGTTAGAATGTCAATTTGATTGTTATCAAGACCATCAATGGTATGGTGATAAGATGAAGTTGAGCTGTTTACAGACTTTGAAGAGAAAATTGGGAGGCTCAGGGTTTATACTACAGTCATGCGGGAGATAATGTTAGATTTTATGGTTGAATAAAAAATAAACCATTTAAGAAAACCATCAATGCTGGTAGATTACTACCATTGATGGATCCCTTTATCAATCCCAACTTATTTGCATACGGTGTAAAATTAGATTACCTCAAACTTCCTTAATTGTGATTTTACATCCCAATTATCATAGTTAATATTAGCTATGATATACAATAAAGCCCAATTATCCATAGTGCCCTTTCCACCCAATTCTGTAGATAATCAGGGCTTTACTGTACTAAACTGTGTCACACCAATGATAGAAATACCATGAGATTAAGCAATAAATCTATAAGCTTATAAATGCTGACCCATGTAACTACAGTAAAGCTCCAATTTATCCTCAGAATTGGTGGCAAGGGCACTGTGGATATTCAGGGCTTTACTGTAATTTTACTATTCCCAACTATGGGACCACTTAGTTGAATCAAGTGGGCTTTATGGCATAAACTTAATTGCACTAACAAATTTAATGCAATTACAATATATAATGGACTTTTTGTATGTCAATCCTCATAATTGGCATGATAATACTTTCCCATTGATGTCCCCATTAGGGAGTACTTAGTACTAACAAGATGTCTGCTAATGTCCCAATTAGGGGTGCGTCATTATTCAATTTCATTATTTTCCTTTCCATATTTTATTTTATTAATCTGTGTGACAGAATTGTATAGGTGTTTTATAAAGCGGATATAAACCACAGAGATGCTAATATCACGCCTAAACATCTTTCAATTATAATAGAAGAAGTGCCATTAATCCGGATGAAATGATTGTAATTAAGTTATCTCAAGGGACAAATTAGCTTAGGGAAATATAATAACCACTGCCATAATCCATAGAGGATTGGCATGGCTTTAACGATTTATTTAATAAATAATTATGGCCAGGAGATGCCCTGGAGATATAAAATAACGGCGCATGGCTACCAAAAAGATTACTTACCATAGTGTACCATATCAATTTATACCAGTTTAGATCATCTATTATCATCTTATATTTTCAAGTCTTTGTTTAGTTCTATCTTCATATTAAGAGTGTAGACAAGAATCAAGTGGAGCTTGTCTTTGTTACCTGCATCAAAATAGTTCCCGATTATAGAGAGAAAAATACACAGAAGGGACCAGAATAGTCAGAACTTATTTTTAAGCTTTTTGAGCTTCAAAACGGTTAGGAAACACCGTAAGGCATTTAGCAAAAATTGAGGGTAAATGATCAAAAAATCTTCCTATCTATTAAATCAGGAATTGATTCAATAAGCGAGTAGATCCTCAAAACTAACAGGTGTAAAACGCTAAAGCATAAAACAAAGTAGGAAACAACAGGCGGCAATAGTAGTCATGAAAATAATGGCAGAGCCTCAAAGAGAAGTGATTAACCATCATTGTCAAAGGACTTATGGCATTATGTCTTTTTTAGAATTTAAAAAGACATACATATACTAGTACAATATATATAAATTAACAAAATAATATTAGCCATTTGGATAGTTTTTTGCATGCTTGATAGAACTTAGCATGTACTCTATTTATTTTACGACCATTAGATAGGTCCTTAATCATGTAGGCATCCAATGTTGACTTATCAATGACCTCGAGGGGACAAATCCATAGCTTGTCTAACTTGTTTCATCATCTGAATCCATGAGTGTCACTATAGTTTAACATCTTGCAAAATTCAAAAGTCAGAAGAATTGTCCATTTTGCATCTTCATATTCTTTTGACATGAGCTTCCATTTGAGAGTATTGGCATAGGCGGAGTGCTGTGAACCTATCAGAACTTTCATTAAGTTTTAAATATGGTAGAGGTATCATTGTCTGACTCTGGTCAGGCGTAGGATATTAAATTGGGGGCAAACTAGCCCAACGCCCCTAAAGCAATATAAAAACAGATTTCCTCATTGATGAATAATAACTTAGACTATAGGCCATAGTTGCCGCCAACAAATATGCTACCCAGCTGGATGGTTTCCCAGCAACAAACTTCTTCAAGGTAGCAACCATAGTAACATTTACACTTTCAACCATCACTTGGTCTCTGGAAGGTAGTCGTCGTCAGTACTTGTTATATTTTCATTAACTTGTTAAACTTTGTAATGATAAACGTGGTAAAGTTGCTGCTGTTATTAGTTGAGACAACCTGAGGGCAGCCATGCTGATAAATCAACTGCTACATTATGAAATTAGCAGTACTGCTGGCATCTACTATAGCTATAGTACGCCTCTCTACCCATTGAGTCAGGTGATCTAAAACTATAATGACATTAAACTTTTCAAGTTACATATGGTCAACGGCCCTACTACACCATTAGATACATTATGCCACGCGAGTCCATGCTGCACTAGCCAGAAATTAGTGGCTTTCTTAAATGGCTCGTGTGCCTGACACATCACAGAACAGCAAAGATGTTCCACAACGTCGATATTTAAGGATTCCCAGAAGTTCTCCTATTGAACCTACTCCATTGTTTTCCATAGGCCTCATGGCTGGTTACATTAGAAGCTGCTTTAATAATTGCAGTGCAATCATATGGGTGTGGAAACAAAAGGAATTTTCCCACAACTTTAAAGAATTATCCCATAATGATCTTTGTGTTTTCCATCGCTTTTTATAGTTCTTGTTGAAACTTAAGTGGCTGGTCCCTGATAGCCCACTAAAATTATTCTCATACAATGTGTCCGCTTCACTATGAAACAATGAAACATTTGTCAACCGTGACAATCCATAAACAATTGATGCATGGTCTTCTCTTGGTGTACAATCTCATAATCAAACAATGGTAGCTTTAGAGCCCATCAGGCCAACCTCCCTTTATGCCCTTTAGCTATGCAGCCATCTTGAACAGCTTAAGGAATGGTTCAATATTGTTCCTCTGAAACTCTGGCAGCTTTGGAAAGGGACATAATTTCATGGTCTCAGAGGATTTATTGTCAATTTTTAGCTGACATCTAGATAACTTAACCAATGAGATAGAAAAATGAACTGGGTAAGCGGCCTGGGTTCCAGGCGCCTTTTTAGAGTACCTTGAACGGATTCAGTAAAGCTGTCATCCCCAGATGAGGAACCCTCCCTATATAAAACAGATCCTCTTTTGGGATCCTTGTGATAATGGTAAGTGTCCCCTTCCAACTTAGACAGACGTTTGGTGATAACTTTTCACTTCCTATGACCTGACTTCCATGCCTTCAGCTTTTGATACTTTCACGGCACCTCATCTAACTCTTTGGTAAGCTGGAGGAGTTTGTCAGTATTTTGTCCTAGGTTTCCCATAGCAGCATGAATTGATCTTGTGCCTTATTATGTCTGGATCCTGTTTCGTTATTAACCATTATTGCTTTTACTAAGCCCATTAATTTCTTTCCTTGCTTGAGGGATATAGAGTCTAAAGCTTAACTTTAAGTCCCAATCACTCAGTCCAAATACCCTTAACTTCAGCTTGGTTTAAAGTCTTCATGTCACTAGTAACAGTTGTAAATTCGTGATTTCTTCTTAACTTATTTTTGCTGCTTAATGAAATACTGGTTGACTCCTACATCTTCACAGCAACTTTCATTCCAATGTATAATAAGTCCATGAATTCAAAAGTTCTGCGCTCTATAGGCCTTACTCTGCTAATTACACCTTCACTCAATGATTTGTCGCCCATTCTTTTAACTCCTAACTTACATACAATTTTTGGCCAAAAACCCTCTGTAGTGAGCACCACTTGTTGAAAAGTGGTCAATGCACAGGTTCATGAAGTTACTATTCAAACAATACAGCTTCCTGTATGAAGACAGCACAAATCTGAGCCAAAAAATGGTTCGGCAAAAATTGACCTTTGTTCACTATAGTATATAGCACTTCCATCCTACAATAGCTACCTAACTACTAGCAAAATCTAGTAAGACCAAGAACACGATATTTTAATAGGAAAATAAGGTTCATATTAATATTTCATTCACAGATATCTAGTGCCCACACATTAGAATCTTTGGAATCAGTCACTGGAGAAAAGCATTATATCATCAATCTGCATTATTCAACATTCTATTTTTCAGAATTTCCTTTAGCTGTTTTTCCAAATATAGGCAATCATGCCCCAAGTCCAGTAACATAAACTATTGAGGATTATCCCCAATAACTCATGTAAGTCTAATCATTAAGTTTTCATATAAGCTAATTTGGAGCTTACTTGGGGGCCTAAAATTATTTACAGCTTCAAACAATTGAACTAAATCAGAGCATCCTTCCTGGAAGCCTAAAAGTCATCAGCACTAATAAATCATATCATCAATTATCCCTGAATAATTCAATAGTATTGTAACTTAAAAGGAAATGGATTAACTGGTTTAAATTATAATATGGGTAAAGTAGGGAATTTTATTGTCATAGCAGTGACCCATTGTTCATCAACAACATGAGAAAAATTGCTCATTAGTAGAGGTTCTAAGTGCCTTTGCGCACTCACCTGTGTTGAAACTTTTCATGGTCTAGATAGAAGGGTTGGATTCATAGATACAAAAGGAACAATTAAGCTTTCACACCTAAATAATCAGGGTACTTTAAGTTTTAGATTAATCTATGTTTAGTATGGCAGCCCTCTTATTTTGTTAATAATTTATGCCTGCTGAGGGAATTAAGGCTTTTTGCTGCTTGTGGGTGCATTTTTCGCCTAAATTATCATGATAACTTTCAGGAGAACTAGTTTCTTGACTGTGGGATATAAATATGAGGGGTTGAATTGACTACTTTTTAGTTAAACTAAAAATAAATAAATTAACGTAAAGGAATATATGTTATATGAATTTTATTAGTCACCGCGGGGGTTAATAAGCTACCCTTATCAATATCTCAGTGCTTAGGATTTAATTGTGTCAAGGCTTAAAGTTCAGATTAGACTATGAATGTCTGAATTAGGGAATTTTGGGGAATCTACCTATTTGGAGCTCTCAAGACTCACATCACTTAGATGGAACAGCCTATGAAAAGTTGGTTGCAGATAGGATATATCTGTGAGGCAACGATTTTATATATCTTGACCATTCATTGGACAGGAAAATATTTCAACTTTTGGGATTCCTCCAACCCTATAAAAGGGGCTGGTCTCCACGGTGTAGGTTGAACTAAAGCAGTTTTAAGATGGGAAGGGACCTCCAAATGGCTCCCTTGATTCCATCAATGATTCAGAGTAACCCTGCTACTCAAACTCGTGATATTTCTTGAGAAGAATTAATAAAATTATAACCCTGATTCAAGGGGCTACACCACAATTTGGCCAGGGTCTTTTAGGCAATTATATCATTATATTCAAACCAAATGCTCTTCTCACACTATTGGACTTGCAGCCGTTTAACATTACTCCTTTAAGAGTGTTAGGGGGTGATTAAAAGAATAAGAACCAGTCATGGACCTGGTTGATGGTAACTCTAAAAGCAAGGGATTTTGATGGAGTATTCATCCCCTTGCTTATATATTTACGAATGGTCCCTCCCAGATATACCCAAGCTTCACACTCCTAAAAGTGATTCAATTGTGGTAGTACATTACCAAGACTGATACTTGCAAGGACGGAAGTGGGGCCAGTTCTCATTAGCAGCTTGACTTCTTTAGTGACAGTCTTTGCCAAGTTAGTCATAGCCTTGGACTGAAATTGGATGATGTGATGGGCAAGATTGTCATGGCTTGTTCAGGGTTAGCCCTGCCAGAGAAGATATCTTTGGCTAATAAATCTGGAACCCCAGGTTCTCGCATATATAACACATGGAAAGGGAACATTTTAAGTATATGACAAAGACTAATTATATAGGCCATGAGCGCTCTGGTTAAGTAGAGATCCCAGTGGAGAGGGTCTGAACTAGCCATTTTCCGGAGTATAGAGACCAGGGTTCCAATTACTCTTTCTACAGCACCATTTGTGGATAGGTTATAAGAGGCTGAGAAGAGTTGTTGTGTTCCCATGGAGGTGGCAAGAAGCTTTACCACTCTGGAAGTGAAGTTTTTTCCAATGTCACAAAGGAGGACCTGGGGGCAGCCATGTCGCATGAAGATGTTTTGATGTAAGAAGGTAGCCGTGGCTTAAGCAGCCTGAGCGGGGAGAGCCACAGCTTCAACTTATTTGGTAAAATGATCAATCCCAACCAAAATTTAATGATTGCCCCCAGTAGTCGAAGGGAGAGGACCTACCACATCAAAACTTATGGTGTGTAAGGATTTTTGGAGCGTTGTAGGTTGGTACTGATAACGGGTCTTGAAGCTGGATTGTTTTTTGCAGGCCAGAGAGGCATCCAAGACTTCAGTTATGGTTTCCATGATGCCCTCCTAGTAGTACCACTCTTAAACCTACTTGTAGGTTTTGCGTACTCCGCCATGCCCCATGATAGTGTGAGACTCCAGGATGACAGGTACTCACTCTGACGGCTGAATATAGGGCAAGCAATCTACTCCTACTTTCTTTTAAACTTCCCACTTTCCACCTTTGCGTTGCAGGAGTGCCATGCAAGCATCATCTGTAGTGAATCATCTTCATCATCCCATGCATCAGGAGTCATTAGGTCATGCAACCTCTCTGCTTCGCTATTTTCAAGGTGAAAGACAGGTAGCTATGTCAACTCATCAACAATAATATGGCACATCCCAGATCAATGCTCAATGGTCATATCGTAGTGCAGGAGCTTAAGAGCCCAGCGAGCCAACTGTCCAGTAGTATCTTTTATATTCTGTTACCACTTTAAAGAGGCGTGGTCAGTGGTCACTTTAAATGAAGTCCTATATTAAAAAGGCGGAAGTAATTGGCAGCGAGTAAGACAGCAGAAACCCCTTTTCATTGACACTGTAATTGCGTTCAGCTTTTGAGAGCATCTTAATAAATTAGGACACGGGATGATCGACCACGTTTCATATAACTGAGCCAAGATCGCTCCAATGGCATAATTGGAGGCATATATGAATAACAGGAAAGGATTTTCGTAGTCAGGGTGATGGAGGATTGGCCATTGTTGCATTATCTCCTTCAGGGGTCTTAAACGCGGCTTTTTGTTCAGCACCTCAATGGAATGGAGTGTTCTTAGCCAAGAGACATATGAGGGGCTCGCTAAGCTGGGAAAACTTGGGATGATTTTATGGTAATACCCCATCATGCCCAAAAATTACCTGTATGTTCTGAAGGGCTTTGTGTGCAGAGATATTAGATATTGCTTCCACCTTGTCTTGGAGGGATTGAATCCCATCTTAAGAGATTGCGTGCCCAAGGAAATTCGAACTCTTCTGGAAGAACATACATTTAGAGGGTTTAAGTCTGATGTTATATGCTTGCAACCATTGAAAAACTTCTTTTAGGTGTGTGAGGTGCTTGTTGAAGGTCTTGAAGAAAACTGTGATGTCATCGAGATAGACAATCACTTAGCTCAGCCTAGGATCCTGAAGAATATGTTCCATCACCCACTGAAAAGTGGCAGGCGCATTGCATAACCCCTGGGGTAATTTAATGGGTTGAAATAGGCCCTCGCTACAGATAAGGGCGCACTTCTCCTGGTCCTATGGAGAAAGGTCCCTCTGCTAATATCACTAGTCAAGTCTATGGCAGAAAAAAACTTGAACCCAGAGAGTTGGGCTAGAGCGTCGTCAATATGAGGGATAGGGTAGCTGTTCTTCTTGGTGAGGTTGTACAGCTTACAATAGTCCATAACTACCCAATAACCTCCATTTTTCTTCTTTATAAGTAGAAAGGGGACGACCAAGGGCTTTGGGCTGGCTACAGCAACCCAGAATCCAGTAGCTGTTTGAGCTCTGTCCGCATCTGTAGTTCGTCAACTTTTGATTTTCAATATAGCTTGAATTAGATGGGACAAGTATCTCCAACGTCAATAGTGTGAGTCCAACCCTTCATGTGGCCATAGTTGGTATTGGGTTGAAGAAGATGTCACTATAGTTCTCAAGTAGAGTGTGTACCTTGTTAAGCTCTGCTGGAATTAGTTCCTCAGAGATTTGAATAGTAGGCAAGGTACATATTGACTTGTTGGTTGGTAAGCCCATCTCTGCCATAGACCCATTATAGTGGACTTGCTTGATGTCCTCAATGGGTAACAGCAGGCCTCTTCCGAGCACCTGGTGCTTTTTTATGACCAGATCCTTCAAGTTAAGATTCTCCAGCAGAAAATTGATGGGTTGCTGATAGGCTGGGTTCAATACGCCTGGCAAGACTTCAATCTCTAAGGGACTAAAACCCTCAACGCTGGTTACATGCAATAAGCAGTTGTGTGGGATTTATAGGATAATTTTAGTGTCAAATACCCTTTGTTCACCTGCCTTAATTACTACTTCTTCAGATGCATATAAAGGGATACCCTCTAGGGTGTCCACTGATTTGAGAAGCTCCTTTGTATTCCGCTCACCGTTGTATAGTGTAATAGTAAGGCTGAAGAGGGATATGCAATGGTGCAAGCATAGGTATTTTTATTAAAATTTTCACTGGTCAGAATTAGAGGAACCTCGTAGTTAAGCATGGAGAGATAGTCCTGCTTCAAGTTAATAGAATTCTTAAGCTTTGAGCATAAACTGGGTACCAATTAGTAGATCATAGGTTTTGTTGGCCAAGGTAACCTCTGGGCCCAACAATATGAGCTTCCCAAAAGAATGGGTAGAGAAGAGTAGGCTCTGATGGTGCGAGTGTTGTTTGGCCCTGCAGTCCCAAACTCTTAGGTGTAGTCGAGTCTGGGCCAAATTAATTTTTTAATGAGTTTTGTTGATACAACATTCACTGGGACCCAGTGTCAAGGCTAGCCCTAACCCACACGCCGTTAATGATGACCTCAACTTTGTATAAAGTTCCACACAAGTTTGGGGGAAGAGCAAGGATCTCATTTTATATGGAGAGTAGAGGAAAGACATTTGGCAGTTTCAAGGTTTTTTCTTGGATAGTTTGCAGGGTATAAACACTCTAAGTGGATTGAATCAGTGTGGCAATGAGCTGGCCAGCGTCAATGGCAGTGTAAAAAATCTTGAAACCCCTCAACACTAGTTGGAGATAAGTTTTACGGTGGATCCTAGTCATATCCACTCTCTCTGGGTTCAACCTGTCAGGTACTTCCACTTCACTGGAGGATCCTAAAACATAATTGCTAACATCTTCACAATACCCTTCAGATTCGTCATCAGAGGAGATATCAATGCGTGTCTTGGAGTCCATAGGGTGTGAGGTAGGTTCAGGGCCTCCTTTGTTGCAGAAGAGGCCCTGGGTGCTCATCTACCCTATTAGCTTTTGAGGAGGCGTTGGAGTTATCCTGGCTCAGTTTTAAATCTTTAGAGTAGGTGGTTTGTGCTTCCCCATAGCTACTGGTTTTGAACGAGAGATGACCTGAGGAGCGGGTATGGGAGATAGAGGTAGCGTTGGGAAAGGGCGGTATGATGAAACCATTTGGGAAGGCCGCCTTTTAGAAAGAGGGGAACAAGGCAAAGGGACGAATGTCTTCACCAAATGGCTTTTTTGAACGGAAGACGGAGTGGAGCACTTCCCTATCACGGCCATTATCCTATGGCTATATTTATGATAACAGGAAGATTTTTTTGGGATAAAAACTCCACAGGAGCAGGTTTTTAGGGGGAGACAGTCGTAGAGGAGCTAGAGTGGTTGGAATAGATGCTTTCTCAGAGCTCCTTGCGTAGGTTCAATATCATAGATGTCAGCCACCGCTAGCAGAGCCTCCTTTGATATCCCATACATTTTTGAAGGTGCGCTTGACTGAAGAGTTATGCAGCGTCAAAGAAGGATGATGCGTTAACCCAGCCAAAATAGCAGTAATGGCGGCGTCTAGAGGCAGCATGTTTTCCAGAAACAGAAGTTGAACT
Organism: Massospora cicadina; assembly: GCA_022478985.1. Taxonomy (NCBI): domain Eukaryota; kingdom Fungi; phylum Entomophthoromycota; class Entomophthoromycetes; order Entomophthorales; family Entomophthoraceae; genus Massospora; species Massospora cicadina. The sequence continues at coordinate 63,977 of JAKSZP010000101.1, forward strand.
TCACTATAAAATTGATCAACAAAAGTGGGGATCTTTTTTCCTCTTGCAGACTAAGGCACATAAAGGCCTGTTTTCACCTTTGTAAACTCTGTGTAAAGCCATTTTCGTCAATGAGGGCTTGCTTAATTATCCAGGCTTTGAGGGTGGCCTGATGGGAACCATTATCTCTTGAACCACATGACTCAAGCAGGGAAGGATGTACCGTATTTTCTGTTGGTCAGTTGCTCCATCCATAATGGATTCATACACAAACAATAAAGTGGTATTATCCTTACTAGGAGTAAATTTATCTTGAAGATGGGGTTTATAGATGGTAGGGGATGCCTCATAAGGCCTTGAGAAGAGTGCTGCACAAGCCTTTTAAGGTGACCCAAAGACCTGGCTAACTGTAGTTTTTAAAGCAGTTAAATTAGGCAAGGTACAGTGACATTTTGTGAAAAGAAATCTCGTGGTGTACAGGGCTCCCTGTAGTATGCACCACTTGAGAATTCAGTATTTTTTGTTGCTCGCTGGTGCATTTTTCGCCTGAATTACCACAATAATGTGCAGGTTTATTAGTTCCTTGACTGCAGGATAGATATATTTGATGGTATTAATTGACCACTTTTTAGTTAAACTAATAATAAATAGATTAACATAAAGGATTATATGTTATATGAATTTTATTAGTCACCGCGGGGGTTAAGAAGCTACCCCTATCAATATCTCAGTTCTTAGCAATTAATTGAGTCAAGGCTTAAAGTTCAGATTAGACTATGAATGTCTGAATTAGGGAATATGGGTATCTACCTATTTGAAGCTCTCAAGACTCACATCGCATAGATGGAACAGCCTATGAAAAGTTGGCTACAGGTAGGATATATCTGTGAGGCAACATTTTATATATACTTGCCCATTCTTTGGATAGGAATTTATTTTCACCTTTTGGGATTCCTCCAACCCTATAAAAGGTGCTGGTCTCCAAGGTACAGATTGAACTAAAGAAGTTTTAAGATGGAAGGGACCTCTGAATGGCTCCCTTGATTTCGCTGACAATTAAGAGTAACTCTGGTACCTGAACTTGTGCTATTTTCCTGAGACAAAATTAATAAAGGTTTCATTTCAATTTGATGGTTCCCCTCACAAATCGGCCAGGGTATTTTGGCCATTTTATTGTTATATTCATCCTAAACGCTCTTCTCACAGTATTGGACTTGCAATTGTCCAGCACCTGCCACCCTATAAAATTTACTTACCATTTTAACCTTAACTTTATTTTTAATATTGTCATTTAATTTATCACCAATTATTGACAACCATCTGAAATCATTTTGTGATCCCTTTTCTGTCCCTCCATATTAGCCACCATCATAAACATGAGGTCAGTGAAAGAGGGTTAGCCGCCCAAATCTACTTCAACCAATATGTTGGGCCAACAAAAATTGATGTATGAGAAAACGTTTGGGGTTTATTCCATTTTTCAGGGCGTGATGAGCGTAGGGAGCTCACAACACCTCAACCAGAGGGACAATCTCACCATTAAAAACTGAAACTTATATCTAACACTTAATTCTCATGCCAAGAGATAGAGGCTCCTCTCCAATTGGAAGAGTAGTATTTTGCACAGCGTTAATGGTTTGGGAGGCTTGATTGTTACACTGTTAGGTATTATCGTTTTAACTGTTCTTAAATGGTATGACTTCTAATTATGGATAAAAATGAAAACACATAGTAAGATCTCTGGAGTTATGAATCTTCTATAGTCAGCTACATGGTTACTGTTGCATATTTCAAAATAAAGGCTTATTAAAGAGCCCATATATCACATTTTTACAATAAAAGCTTCTATATAGACAATTTACTAAGATAAACCTTGTTGAATAATTAATTGTACTAGAAAAGTTGTCACAGCTACTTTGTTCCAGTCGATTGGATATAATAATTTAGGCTCAGTGCCTCGTTAATGCTACCAGATACATAATCTGGATTAAGATTCATAAAAGAAAATACAATAACTAAAACGAATCTGGGGAGCGCAGATTTAAATAACACCTAATATTTGTGACTAATGACACAGTATTGGGGACTCTCAGGTTAAATTAAAAAAGTTTTTAGTGAAAAGTGGGGTACAAACTAGTTTATTTCTAGTCAATATTTTGAAATGCATTGGCGCCACACTTTAATAATTTAAAATGATCTAAGGTATAGCTTTTTGACATGCGTCCAGAAAAGGTGCTGTCTTAGAATACTTTTCCTACACCAGAAAGGATTCACCCACAGATTTGGGCTGGGAGTATATCAGGGAGCCTCTTATGTGGAGAGATGCTAAAAGATTCTGCTCAGGTGCCACTGGTTAAGTGGTAGTGGAAGGATATAAATTACAGGTATGGATGCATTTATATTAAGAAGTAATCCTATCTAAAGCACTAGATTCTTGGAAGAATGGCAGTCTGGTTTAATTTAGCTTTAGCTTATCACAGTAGTAGATCATATAAAATTCCTTTTTTAACTCATAATACATTTTGTGTATTACATCATATCCAATAATATTGATCAGTTAGATTATATAGCGGTTAGGCATAGAAGGTGTAATGAAGAGAAGAATAAAGCTTCCAGAGTTTAAATTATGGATTTCCTTTTAGTACAAGATGGTTTAAATTATGGATTTATAATAAAAAACACCATTTATTAGTCTTTTGCCATCATATAATAGGCAACGCAAAATCAATTGTTATATCAATAACAAAGAATAGGCCACTTTCAGTAGAAAGATATCTAACAAACCTATTATAAGCTGTTTAAATAGTCATCTTTAAAATAGCTATATAGAAAGTAAAGCTTTTCAGAGTTTTATAAATGTATATAAACTACTCACTTCTTTTTAGTGTTTAAGAATAAATTATCTATAAAATAAATAAATTAAAGAATCTGTGGACATACTTGGCAACCAAAAAAACATATATGTAACAGACGGGGCTCCCAAGGCCCAGCCCGCCACTGTCTGTGAACCCAAGCCCCTGAATGGGGGTCACATTCATGAGGGAAGGGCAATAGCCATACCAAACCCCCAAGACTCCTATATGGCAGGTGGCCTCACTAGGCACACTTGGCCAAGGTGTGGTGCACCTGCCTTTCTCGCCTCAGGGACACTCTGGCAACCACCATCCTGAAGGGATGGGTATTGGCTGAGATGTGGTAGACATTGATGTCCTGCTGGCCTCTGGTCACCCGCACCTCAGCTTTTGACAAGCTCCCTCAGCCAACCTCCACTGGGCCAGGGTATTCCGCTCTGCCAGGGCATCGCCACCCCAAAGGATCTCAGGATGTCCACCCCCTTCCTTACTTCCTATTGCACTGCCATCTGCACCAAACCAGTCTCTCAAACAAATAAAATTCAATATCAAATTATATTTTTTAGTACTAGAAATATCATATTATATTAAATGTAACAGGTCAAGAAAGTAGTGGCCTATATTTGGAGTGAACTCAAAGTTAAGACTAGAATTCCAAAGTGAGATCCAACAGTGGCAACCTTACTTTGAAATATCACATAAAATAGCTAATTACATTGTTGGTCATGAGGCGTGTAAAAGCCTCCAGAATTAATGGCAACCTGCAACTTGTCAGAAAATGGGGAAAACTCAAAAAATGGACAACCACATAAATAAGTAATTATATAATTATCCTGCTATTGACCCAAAGAGTAAAACTGCATTTGAATATCAGAATCTCAATAATCAACATACCCAATCTCATAAATCACAACTTTATGAGATCCATGTATGATCATTGACTATTACAATATATAATAAAAATTTAGATATATAATGCTGACCATATAAAGTGGTGCAAAACAAAGCTAACAGCAAAAACTATGGTGCCTAATTATAGATTTTCTATGATATTTAAATAAAAATATAAAAAAATCATGTATTCTTTTTGGCCTTATGTTGAATTAGATATTTTAGCCGCTAATAAATAGGCATACAATTTTTATAAAATAAATGGATATTATTAAAAAAACTTTAATAGTATATTTAAGACTGATTATGTATAGATGGGCTGAAGTGAACATTTTATTGTATGCAATTATGAGGATACTTACTAGAATATATAACTGATAACATTGTAGTACACTGAAGTTTTATGAATACATACTTTTCTTTTCTAAGGATAAGCAAGGAGGGTAAAACCTATATGTTATTTCGCTTTTTTTAAACCTTTATTTTATTAATTTACTATAATAGAAATATTAAAATTAATCTAAAAACTCTTTTTATCTATAAGTTGTGAAAGTATACTCAGTAAACAGAAAAAATAAAATATCAAGTATATTAATGTATGATGAGATTTAGCTAAGATTCTATTTATATCCTAATGCTTATCTTATGTTTAATATACTAGTGATTTCCATAATAAACGTTCAAAAAGATTCAACAAAGTTTGGTTTTTTAAAATGATGGCATGAAAGTTATTTATTGATGAGAATGAAAAGAGTACTACTTCAAAGCGTGCATGAGAAATATTTCTATGGTTCTTTCACAGAGGTGCTTTAGCTCATGTATATTTTTAGTCAAAAGGGATTTCAAATCTCAAGGAAAAATCTATGGTTATATCCCTTCTACCCTTTTTTTTAGTACTAGATGGTCCCAACCCAAGGGGGGGGATTCATCGATGTATATCCCTTCTACCCTGATGTTGAGTATTACTCTAGTAAATCCTCAACTTTGAGTTTATAAATAATACTATAAAATGATGTCAACTTATATAAATACTATTAACATCAGCTTATATTATTAGATGGTAAATCTGGATTAGGCCCCCAAAATATTTATTTTTTTGCTGAGAGATGTTTTAGTGGGCCTAAAAGCCTAAATTCACTAATGATCTTATAGTTAAACACACTGGGGTGATCTCCTATATTAGCACTGAGTTTATGGCCCAACAAATTCCAGATATATCGCCCTGTTAGTGATCAACTAAAAAATGAGGTAGGGAAGCATATTTGAGCCAACTTAATATCTCAATATTAAACCTTAGTTACCTTCAATGTTTAAATTCTTTAATCACTTCATCAAACTACCCTATACCACCCATAATACCTTACTCTCTATTGAATTTCTAATGGCAGATTAAGGAAGCCACTTAACTTTTTCTACCACTGTTAATCTCAGTTGAGGCCACACTGATGAAACCTGATCTACTCTAACCCTGAACCAGCGACTATGACATACACTTCAATATTCCTAAATCTACTCCCACCCTCTCATGTGGTATGCGCCTATTTAGCATCACATTCTTAATTCTCCCATAGTAATTTAATTAATACCAACTTTTTATTATTAAAATTTTCTTTCTCAATATTTATATATAGTAAAAAGCTTGTAGATCTTTAGTGTAGCTGTATCTATGCTATGAAATTTGGAGCTATATGCATAGTTAAATATATGGTAGAGCTAGAGTTTATGGGCTAACAGTACCCTGTGCAAGTTTTAAATAGATGATCCTTGCACTGCACATTAGGTGCTCACTATGGAGCCCAGCTGGTAGTCTGCAACAGATCTTGTCTGTATAACATTTTTAGGTATTGGAAGGAGTAATTTGAGTGGCAAGTACATGTAAGGAATTCGTCTGATGTTTTTGCAGTGGAGCCCCTCATAGCCAAGGCTGGTGGGGTGAGGTGTTGCAATCTCATCGTTTTAATTAAGGTGCAGCATTGGCTATGGCAATCGCTTCATTAAATCCCAGGTAAAGTTGGAGGCTAGGCTAACTCACCCTGTGAGGATCAGTCACATATAGGGTTTCAAGTCTATATAAACAAATGCTTAAGAAATTGCAGCTAACATGGTTAAGTCTTGTCTTGAGCATTTTGTAAGAAACCGATTTAGTTAGATTTTTATTAAATTTTATTGAGCTGAATCATTTAACAATTGCTTAACAACAGTTCCCACTATTGTGCCAATATATATAACTTCAAATTATTCCCAATCACTTGATCCAAATCTAATACTGTTATTAGCCACTTCCTGAATCTCCAGCTGGCCCTATTTATGGGCCTGTGATTTATTTTAATAAAATCTTTTCCTGCCAACTCCTTGATCTTACATTATATCTTCTGTTTCTAATGTCAAGTTCAGTAGGGAGGAATCCTCAGGGTTGGCACCCCTGATTATTTAGATATGTGGTTTGCCAACGCTTAAAACCTCCATTACCAACAGGAAACCACAAGAGAGCCGCTAGTGTTTTTCTAATTACCCTAGTTTGATGCTGATTAAAGAGCTAATGAGAAGAGAAGTTCTGAGTAATTGGACATTGGATAAAACAACTATGGTGAGGATTGTGCAGAGTTATCAGGACACCCAGGCGTGAGGCTAGTGGGTTGAAGGCGCCAACTGGCTACCTAGTCATTCAGCTCTGGAGGGTAGAAGGCGCTGTACCTAGCGCTGTCATTTCTTGATCTGACACAAATCTCCCAGTTGACGCTATAATTTTGGATCTTCTGCTTGAAAACTATTGGGATCATAATCAAAGGCCTTTTTGTTGCATAATGAACTGGCATTTTTATATTGTCATCATTGCCCATCAGTAGGGCTACCTTTTCACTATTGTGAAAGTAACAGTTTGAGATACTTAATATATATAAACAGCTACATAAAAATTAGGCTGAATTTGCATTAATACTATAGATTTTAATCTAATATGTATATAATATGAGATTATAGCACAATGCTCTGAAAATTGTTTATATCTCATGTGAAAGATCTAGATACATCAGAAGAGATCTTGAAGTGACAAACAAAATGCAGATTAACCAAAGATTCAAGATTTTAAGACATTTTATGTATTATTTTAAACTTTAGTTTTTTTATAAATTACTTTTACAGCAAAAAGTTAAAGACTATAGTAAAGCTCTGATGGTTTGACTGATGAAAATCTTTTTTAGATTATACAAAAGAGTTCTAAAGTAATATGAAGACATTTAGCTCAACAATAATATATACAGGTTCTTAACCTGCAGGTCTGGGAACTGGTGTGATAAGGAAAAATCTTACTTTCAGTGTGGGTGCTTGTTCAAACGCCACAGAATGCTAAGGTCATAGGACATCGCTTTTTAATAGGTGGGATATGTTTTAGTGTTTACTTAAGGTTGGAAGTAATATTGGGCGTTTTAGGGTGTTGGATACAATTTACTACTCTAAGTTTCACAAATTTTCTATATAAAATAGACTATACTGGGTTAGTAAGGGGATAGTCCCAAAGCTAACACTAATAAAGTGCTACCCTTCCTTAGGCTTTATTAATTTAATGGTGGGAAGTTAAATTTAAAAAGATTCTTTAGAAAATTAGACGCTTTTTAGGAAAGTGTTTCATATTCAAAATATCAAATAAACTAGCCAAAAATTTCTCTGAGGTACCAGCTTTTGAATATCATACCTATTGGGTAAGGGAAATGAATTAGTAAGCATGAAAACATTAAAACAGGCTTCGTTCTTTAAGTATTTCGTTTATAAATGAACTTTTACCTTCATTTTTCAATCATCTAAAACAGGCGTTTTATAAACTGATTCTGCTTTAGCATTTGCGGCATTTTTTGACGCGTCTAAAGCTCTTTGATGGCCATTTTTGTTTGTACATTTACTAGTGTATACTTTCCATTGCAATTTTAAAAACTTAGGAAACACCATGTATCAAACTTTTTACAACCAGGGATGCTCCTGGGAGCTGTTAGTTGTTAAGAATATGTCATAAAAACGGCAGAAGAAGTTTAGATTGGCTGCTAGTCAGGATGCGTAAACACCCAAAAAGCAAGCCAGAATGCCAGAGGCATTGCTTCCCAAATGACGTTGTATGGAACTGGGCATTAGAAACGATAGATCGTTGGTGCAAGACAATAGTAAAGAGCAACCCAAGGATGAACCAAATTGAGGCTGCCCCAGACTCTGGAGGTCTCACTGCAGGGGGTGGTACCACATGTATGGTTTTGATAAGGTCACTGGTAGTCAGGGTAAAATCAACTGAGGATACAAGGGGGCAGATACTTTCCTGAAGATGGTGGATGTATGGCCACAAGATCCCAGTATATTGTTGGCGAAAGTTCATAATGACAGGGTTAAATTGCCAGAAGTATCTAGCTCACTTAATCAAGTTTATAATGGTGGGGGCCATAGTGACCATTAGTACTGGTAGAGCCCATCTGGTATATGGGCTGACGGGCCACCAGAAAAAAGTCATTGGGAATGTGGGCAGAAGGATATCAATAAAAGCAAATTTGATAGTTTTTGGAGGCAAAATTTTATTTTAAAGGAAAGAAAGAAAACCAACCATAAATTTTCTCAGTGTGAGTCATCGGATTAAATAGTGGTCAATTGATGAGAAAACAAGCCTAGATCAAGACCCTTAATTTCAATCTAATAGCGAATTATTTGGGAATGGGGGCAAATAAGTTCACTGGAAACTGACATTGAAGGATTTGGTGGCAGACTGAGTCGCTGTCAGTTTGACTTCAAACGCCTGAACTGAGGATCAACTACATTTATAATGGTTGGTATGACGGCGTTTAGCCTGATGGGCAGTGGGAATCCCCCAAGGCTACCCCACGTAGGTTCAGTCCCAATTGGTTGGGAACAGGTTTGGGATGCCCAACTCGCTCATGCCTGGTCTCTGGGCCATTCATTCAGTAAAAAGCTTTGCATCAGCTGCAACGCCTGATTTGCCAGCAGGGAGCTTCAAACCCTCATCATTGGTGTCCTGGGATACTACCTGCACGTTGGGGATCATCCCCAACGATTTTGGGAGGGGGTTAATTTTTGTGATCATGGTGTTAGCCAAATTGAAACCTTCAGAGATTCTGGCCAACAAATCAGTCTTTGTCCCTTTTCAACTATGTGGGATCTGATCATTGGGCATTTTCCCACTTGATTTCAAACTAAATGACTTCATTTTGGCAATCTTGATGCTAATTTCTCCAATCAAATTTACTAGTTCTGCTGAGGTGAAGGTGGGCACTGGGGGAGGAATCTGAAGTGGAAGGGCTGTTACCCAATGCTCGTCTACCACATGGGTGAGGTCGCCCTGGGTGACGAGGGGTACTGCCACCCTCTTTAGTACCTTTTTACTCAGAAACGGGAAAAGGGCCTGATCTATGCACAGGGGACGTTCCCCAGGACTTACAGAATAGTTGTTATAATTTCATATACTGTATATTATATCTCTAATATTTGAACATAGTTGATGAATTTTCAACAAAATGCTCTGTTTGTTCAGTAGTAGTGGTTTGGCCTTGGTGTGGTTGTATAGTGGGGTGAGTTAAACAAGGACTGCTACCCTTCATTCATCTATTGTATGCCCTAAGTCATTAAGCTTGGCAAGAGGCATAGCCCTAGGTCTGTACCCTCATGGTTCTAAAAGGATGAAATTTCCTATTTTGCTTGATTGCTGTTTCAGAAGACCTTACAATGCAATCAAGTTTAAAAGAAACAGAGAAGTGTAATATAGCTAAAAATTGAAAAGATATAAGTATCAAAGTTGTAAGGAAAATTTTTTGATTAAATATTCTCTTATTCTATAGAGGATGTTTTTCAAAGAAATTTGAAAATCAGTTTTTACAACAACACATATTGTAATAGAAAACACCTATAAGACTAATATTAGTAATTAAACACCATTAACAGACTTGTATTGAAAGAGAGAATTCTAACTCTTATCTAGTATTGGCAACCTACCTTGTAAAGAGCAAGCAACAGTAAATATATAATGGAACAAAGTATTCTTGAAAGAGCATGCTATAAATCATTAGGTTGCTGAAAACACTTATCATATAAAAAATAATGCTTACACTTTTATCTCTTCATATGTAACACTATAGACTGAATAGCAAAGTCTTTAATTTTTATTTTAATCTTGGTTGGCAATTTTTCCTGATTTACATTGTATTGTAGTTAGTTTTGGGATCAAACCTATGGAAACATTTAATGATATATGTCAAACATGACTACTATAAAACATTTGTTTATAAAGTAAAAACAAAGGTAAAACTTTAACCCTTATGAACAAAGCAGCATCCCAATTAAGGCAATTATAAAAGTTAAACTACTTTGATCCTAATATAAAATGTCTTATTAGTTTGGTCTTATAAATTTCCTACGTTTAGATTTAATTCTTAGTATTGTATTTAGATGTACAATATAACAGGTACACAGCATCAAGGAAAGGCTTGTAATAACACATCATATATTCCAATTGTAAAATTCAATAAAGGCATTTGCCATTAGTATCACATTGAGCCCAATAAAGTCTTAAATTTGCATCAATGCAACAATAACATTACCTAAGCTATCATCTAGTTCAGCAAAAATAATCTAAAGAATTCACAGAGCAGTTTATTTCTGTTTTCTTAAGAATCTTTTCTATATTAAGTATAGATGAGTATCATAAGCCCCTTCTGGTAATCCTAACTTAGTAAGTTATATAAAATATAAATTTGTTTTTATAAAGTTGGAGTATAAGAGCCATATATACTTATTGCAATCATGAAAAAATAGTTTAGATGATCTATAAAGTTATTATATACTTTCTCCTATGGGTCAAGTTATCTCCACATTTTAGTTTTTATCAAATTCTCTGATTCTTGATTATTGTAATCCTTATAATTGAAAATGATATTGTCTGGGATGCTTGAAGGTAGATATCTTACGTCTTCACAGAGTATTCATATAACAATATGTTGTCCTGTAAAGGAAACCTCAAGTATAACTATATATGCCTTTTTAGGCTATATTTCTTGATCCAGCATCCATCAGGAGTCCAGAAACACTAACATAACTGTTGCATCACAAATTTTTGGTTACTCCTTTTAAATGAGTTCTGTGCCCAAGTTGATATAGCAGTCTTAAGCCGCTGTGCTTCCTCTCTTCCATGGTCAACTTCAAGGTTATAAACCTTATTAGTTATTACTTACATAGCGCCTCTTTGTTTTAGTCATAAGTGGCCAATTCTTTACTCCTTTTATCTACTGGACTAAAAACTTTATATCTTAAAATTCATATACCCTTTCTCTATAAAAAGTGGTTTATTTAGTGTTATAAAGGCATTTAAAAATACATATAAACTTTTACATTTTATGTTAATTTCCTCTATAGAAATGTATGCAAGGAGAAAAAGACTTCAAAGTGTACCATATCTTGTAAAAAAAACTCCAGATTGTTTTTCATGGTACTGATATCCTGTATATAATTATTGAGACTACTATGTATGCTCAAAGATGTTATTAATTAAATGCAACGTATGTATAAATTTACACCATGGCTCAGAAGAAGTGTGCTTTTTATTAATATCAACCTTAAATAAAATAGTCAAAGGTTCAAATTTATTTCTTAAAAAAGAGTTAAATTTATAAACAATAACTTTACTTTAAGTAAGTGGTTACAATGCAGTATTACTAAGAGGAGGGTACCCCAGTGATAGAATATGGACTCACTACCATCACCTCCCCAAGTTAGATCTCGTTAGATAAACTTTGGATAGGGGATGATTTTGACTATGTTGGCATTGTGCACCAATGTCCCGAATTAAGATAGCAAATAGCAAGGCGGTCAATGGAGTTTTTGGCCTATCATACGCCGCATGTAGAGGTTTTCCAGGTTTTTCCTCCTTTCCCATTAATTTGAATACCCTTCATAGGTGAAGTATATTCCCCAGGTCATCCCACCTTGAATAAAATTTCAAAATTAAAATTATAAAATATTAAAGTTTAAAAAAAGCAGAATTACTGTATATATGAGAAAACACAGTTATTTATTTTTTGCAAGATAATTATTGTACAGACTACAAAGTATTTTAAAAATTGGCGATTAAGAAAGTAGCTCGGCGTTTTAAAGTACAATGACAGGAATATACATGTAGCTTCAATAAAGCTTTACATATTAATTCTTTTAATGTGTTAGAAATACTAAAAGATAAAAAGTAATGTTATTTTATTTTAAAGTTTTTATTCACTATGTATTAAGTAACTTGTATATACTTAAATAATAAGTAGTACCTAGTAGTGTGACAATATAAAGTCTAGTATTGTAACTCAAACAATGTAATCTATAATAACAGAAATTAATGTGTTATATTCTTAACATTAATATGTATAGTCATTTGCTATAGATTTAATGTTTAAAGAATTATGCCAATTAAATTATGATATCTGAATTTAGAATTTTTTATCTAGCTTATTATGTATATATAAAAAATCAGATACTAGATCTTTGAACGTTAATTTTTGTATTTAAATTTATATGAGGTACGCTGACCAGGGGACAGACAGTACCTAGACTCAAAACCAAAATAAAATAAAACAACCCAATTGAAAGAATGACTGGGAAGACAAAACAAAAACAACAAACCAGGCGGGGAGTGGAAATTGTATCCCACCATGGCTGAGGGTGAGGGTTGGTCAGGCTGCTTGTCTGCAGATGAGTTCACCATGACTATGTCATATTGGTTGGAGAGACAGACTAAAGCGGAGAGCCAGGGCGTTGTGGCATCAGCATAGTGTGGGTAAATGCAGTGTAATATGAGTTCCCCACCTATTCATCAAGATTAGCATGGTAGACAGCTTCAAAAAATTTCGATAAGTGAAGTTCAGCTTGAATGCAGGCTTTGGGGAGTTGGGCAAGATTGGAGATACTCTGGGGGGTGGTTTTAGCAGATGGGTTAAAACCTGATAGTTTAGCAACATGCATGACAGCGGCTTTGGCATTGTCAACTAATTTTAGATTTTGCTGCAGGGAGATTTGGGGAAATTGGGGGGAAGTAGAGTGTGGGCAGCCCTAGTTAGTATTGAGCCACTTATTTGGCTACTGCTTTGTGTAGGTTTGGGCATTGCGGAGAGGCCACCACAGCAAAGGCGAGCTGGTGGTCATTTTGGTAGGGGCGGCATTGGGTCTAAAAGTGAAACATTTGGGGGGTGGTGTATCATCAAAATCAGAAAGGAAAAATTCAGCCTGACCATAAATCAACTGGCTGAGAGGTTGGCCAGTTTGCTCACTCATAATAACATTACCTGATTCATCAATCTCAGCCAATAGGTCCCATAGATCCCAGATCATGAGAATAGTGGCTTTAGAAGTTGGGTGGTGGTAGTAGGTAAAAGGATTGCTTGAAAGCAAATAGTAGTCCAAGCCTGACTCTGATTGGTGGGAGTAGAATTGGATGGGTTAATGTGGGTGGTCGATTTGGTGAGGGCCAATTTCCCACATAGTCCCATCAAACAAGAGTGTTGGTTGGGAGGGGGCAGCAAAATGCCCCATTTGGAACCCACTGAATGTGGCTCTGAAGCTGCAATAGAGGAAGTGGCTTGGGGCAGGTTTTTTGGAATGGTCAAGTCCAAAACAGAGGGGACAAATTTGGTGAACATTATCCACTCAAGCCTAAATTAAGTGTTCAGGTGCTGCTGTAATACAAGCATGGGGTTGATTTGGTGGACTATGGCAGGGTGGTGTGAGATAATGGTGGCATTTGTGCGAGGGGCAGCAAGGCACTCTACACCAGTTGGAACAGCATTACAAGGTTGGTCTGAGAGCCATACGCCATAAGACCTGCCATCAGTTGATCATAAAAAACTTGGGATGAGAGGTGGGAAGGGAGGGGTGCAAAGGACACCACCATTGTGGTATCTGTAGGCAGGTGAGTTTGGGTAGTAGTGATGTGAGTAATTTTAAAAATAAGGGGAGTAGAAGCCACTGCTGCAGCAGCCTCCTCCATCTGGAATCCAATATTGAAATAGCCCTTAAAAAGGTGGAAATTGATTAAGTCAGCTGGCACAAATGCAGCAGGGCCAATTTGATAATTGCCTTGTCAGCATATGGGAATAAATGCCCGTAGTCAACTCAGAGGAAAAATCAGTTTTTGAATTGAGGGAGGGTGAGAGGATGGGGGCAAGAAGGGTGGATTTGGGTCAGGTGGAGTGCTAAATCCTGTGGGGATAAAATGGCTGGTTGAAGTTGCTGGCTATTTGACCCCATGCAAATGCTTTGCCTGCAGGGTGGAAAACGCTAGGTGGTGGAGCACCACTACCCCACATTGAAGCAGCAGGCGGCTGATACATGGACATATCATAAAAGGGTGTGGCCAGATGGCAGTGGTAAATTAAACTTGTTTCTTAACATAAATCGCTCAAAAGTGAACTCAAGCGGAAAGAAAAGCTTAACTTTTGATTTTTGTATATTTTCAAATTATGTGTGAGTCAAGTAGAAGTTTTATTAATTTTAGATTTAGTTTTAATTTGTGTATAATAGTTGTACATATATAATATAAACTAATTAAAATATTAAACAATTTAAGTTATCTATTAAACAATTCTAATTATGAAAATGTTGGTTAGTAGTATACTTAAGCTTTAGTTTTCTTCTAAGATGGAAAGGAAGGACACATGGTTTGGCCTTTTTTAATTAAGCTCTGATTTGGTGGTTTATATAGCTTATTTGATAAGAAATAAAGTAAAGAAATATAGATAAAAACAACGTGTTTAAGATCTAGTGAGACGCTTACATACTTTGTTTTTTTTCTGGTAAAAGGTCTATAAAAATCAAAATATCCATATATCTTTAAGCTTTATAAAAAGACATTTAGCGTTGTTATTTAAACTTTTAAAAGTCTTGTAAATTTTATTAAAAGAAAAGTTGTCTAGTTAGTTTTAAAAATTATAAAGCATAATATTTTGTATCTCAACAGCCTTAAGGAAAAGCAATAATATGTGATTGATGAAAACCTTCCATAATGCTACAAAGCAATTTGGCAGCAAGGCCATGCAAGGTCCCACAAAAGAAGAGAGTGGCAGAGGAAAGGTCCCCAAATCCGAGGTCTAGATGTAATAACAATGATGAGACCTTGAGCTATGATTAGTCAAATGCTCGTTCAATTAGGAGGGACATACCACCGGAGTTCAAGTACAAGGACGTGATAATCTTGTCAAAGATGAATGATTAGAATATAAATGCTTTTGTAGCCTATTGTCCTTGATTCTAAAGAAATATGATTTTAGAAATGTAAAATTTTAGAACGGATCTCTAAGTTTTTAATAATTTTCTAGAAGATGAAATTGTTCTAAGCATCTTACATAGTTTGTTTTTATACTAGATTGTTGAATAAAGTAGGATGTTGCTTCCATAGATTATGAAGACAGAGGGTTATTTATGGGAATGTTTTTCTTTCACTTCAATCACTTATTCAATTAAATATACAAATATTAGATTTTTTTACAACAAACCAGACATTTTTCCCATGACACTTCAAGCCTAAGCTAACTTAATAAAAGCCTGCTGCACATATTGAGTGGTGATGCACTGCCTCCTGGCGTTTATTGGCCGACTGCTAAAACGTGCCCAGACAGGATTAGCTAGCCCCTGAACTCTTCCAGTCACTACAAACTGCTTCAGGACCTAACCCACCATCTTGTGCACTCCCAGGCAGTGATTCAAAGCCCCTTTATGCTCCCTCAGAGCAACCTGCACTTTGGCTTTGAATAGATTATGGGAACCTCTTCTCCTATGCAAGCGTGGTCTTTATCATGATGTCCACAGAGTTGTACAATCCCGCGAGACTTATAGATATCCGCCAAAAAAGGGGTACTTTAATCTAGGCTTCTCCTTTGAAGTACATGCTATAGCGGCAGATCAGCTGCATATATATTTATAGAATACTTTTTCAACCATCTAAACTTTACTGCAAGATGAGGCCACGCATGTGGTCCAATTTGTTTGATTTCCCTTTCACCTCACCCTGAACGCCTATGCCAGGAATTCACAGAAGATTTGGATGCCTACAGAGCTGACCCTGTGTCACAATTTATGGTTCTCATCAGTGCATATTGTCTTGTGGATCCTAGTGCTTTTGCAACGATACTACATTTCCATGTGACACCCACCTTGTAATACTCTCCCTTGCACCATAAACAGATCCACCACTGATCATCCCTTATGAGCTTATATTTGTATGGCCGTGCAGATTTGCCACTTGTGTTTCAGGTTTAAACATTTGAAATACAATTTTCATTAACTTGCCACAACCACATTCTCCAACCAGCCCTCTTCTTCAACTTTCAAAGCTTTGGCGGTGCCTAAGATCTCTTGAGTGGGGCTTGATCCTCCCTCCACCACCCTTGACTGCTGCAGGCGCAGCTCCCATTTCTCCACCCACTATAGTATGACGTCTTGAACATTTCTGAGCAGATTGCTTCTCAGGTGCCCATTGATTTGCATTGTTTAATCATTAACATCATTCAGATTCCACCACCACCATCCAAAAGTTTTGCTGGCTCAGTAGTGGCTGATTTTATATTTTGATGCTATTTTATAGATAACTGAAGCAGACCAGGAAGTTGAAAAAAGTCTGATTTTAGATGGCCTAAATTCTTAACAATCTCTCAAAATCAACTCACCGCCACCATTTCAACCCTCAAAAAGGCCTACCATTAATTGAACAATACATAGAACGGGTTTTTGGTTCGGATGCTGCACCTTCCAAACCCCTGCTCCGCCAATCACTTCATTTTAAGATGGCCACTAAGAAAGAGAATATCCCTCTCCTATTTTCCCCTTGATTTACCTTATTGTGCTAAATTTTTTATTAAAGATCTTATATTTACTGCAAGCCACATATGCATTGACGTGGCAATATATTCAAATTTTTGATCCCAACTACTCTCAAACTTGCTAGAGAATTAGGTCTATTTTATTGTTTACTCAAACTTACTATTTTTTGCTGAGCTTAAGCTTGCTCTATATGTCATGGCAATGCACACCGCAGGCTTTATCAATGATAAGAATCGTTACCTAATCTACTTATGACCCATACTACTGACGCCCCAATCCTCATTATGTCTGCCTTTGACCACCACCTGAAAAAGCTGGCACTAGATAAATTACCTTGACCCCTCCTCCCATTATAATATGGACGCTTAGGATCAACACTGAGGCATCATGTTAGGAATTTTTATCTTGGTTTTATTTAACACCTAAAAATGAAAATGCGTGGACGCCCCCCACTTGAGTGGGCACCACTAGTACTAAAGCTGGGTTATTGATGCGCCCATTATAAGAATCTTAGCCTAAAAGTACAATCTTTATACCCATTCTATAACGCCTAGTTGGTACCCCTGTATTTATCAATCCTTTTCTGAATTTAGATTTTTCCTTTGATTTATTTTTGAAGCCTATTGTTTGAGCATCATTTTGATTACAAATTTAAAATAATTTATTGGTTTTTGTGATTTTTGATTAATCAGATTGTCATTTATAAAGCTCTTTAACTTTATAGCCCACCTTTTAAGCCTTAATCTCCCCTAAATTATGATAAGGGCTTTGTGGCATTCAGGAAAAGCCTTGGTCATTACATCACTCCCCTCAGATGAGGGCACCTCAGCCCAAAAATTTCATACCATTCTGTGGAAACTTGGAGCAGACATTGGAGGTCTTCTAGGATAACTCTTTGATAGGCTAGATTACACATTGGTCAATTACCAACGCTTTCTCCAGGATATCTTGGTTTCTAGGCTCTTTTCAGCCTCATACTCAGCCTCTACAGTGTTTCCCGATTGGAGTGGATTACCATTTAAGAAGCAGACCCTCAAGTTTTCTCAAACTGTGAGACATGTAAAACTGGGTGTTCGCAGAGGCCTTTAAGGAAATCTACTTTGTATGCCACTTTGCTAACATATATGAGAACTTTATATAAGCCTAAGAAATCATGTCAAACTTCTTGCTGCTGGTGGGGACCAAATAAGCTTTTACAATTGAACATCAACAGATTTCTGCTTTATGCACATAGCTTTTGAGATGGACGATGGATTTCTTTTTATCACACCTCTACAGCCTTAACCATTTTACTCAACGGGTTCTTCATGTTATACCTCATCTTAGCTACCAAGGTTTGGGCAGATGAATTTGGGACCCTTGGATGGTTTTCCACAATTTTTTAATTAGAAGATATGAATTTTCATTAAGAGCAAAAATAGCTTTTTAGTGCACAATTTCTTTAGGCATCCTGAGACAGGTTTAGAAAGTCAGATCGTTTTTATTATTGATTATTCATTTAAAATATCAAATAATGATTGGTGATTTAATTTACCATTTTGGTTCGTCTTTCCAACTGAGGGTGGTAGGCCAAGGATCATCATGGTTTAATTTTGTGGTTCTCTTGCAAGTGTTTCTAGAAACATGAAGTGAATTACAACCCCTATATGACACTATCTAGTTGTGGATACCATGGCGCTCAAACACTTTATTCACTAAGATTTTGGCAGTTCCTTTTTGCTGTAATTTGGAGGCACAAAAAAATTCTGGCGAACTTAACCAACCTGTATGATACCCTAATGATGGCGTTAATTACTTAAATTTCATATGCCCTGTTTGAAATCTACACTTAGTGTTGACCACAAAATTTAAGTTATTTGGAGTGGCTTTAGTTCTTCTGCTTGTTTCTCTCTGAAGTTTTTGGAGCAGGTGTAAAGTAGCATACTTGCAATTTATTCTATCTTAAATACAGGTACGCCTGGCCATGAGTAACTCCTGGATAAGAGCTCTATCATTTACTTTACCACCAGGTGTCCCGCCAAATGGTGGTCATTGAAGGCGCCTATTACTTCCACTTGGAGTTTGCAGTTTTAAATCTATTGGCGGCCATTGAAAGGATGTGTTTTCCTTTCTGTAATTTTTTGTACTGGTTGTTCCTTACTCCTCCTCTGGGTCTTTCATGTAAATGGCACATATCATAAGCCTTGCTGGCTGATCTGGTTCTTGTCTTCAATGACAGGGTTGTATTCTTGAATAGCGACAAACGATTTGGGGGTAGCATGATTGCCATGTTGTAGGCATCCATCTCCTCCTTATTGAACAAAAATTTAGGATACTGGATTAACAAATTGGGATAAAATTGCCTACCTGGTTTGTACTCAATCTTGAAAATGTACTAACAATTTGAGGCGCCACCAGGCCTAGCTCTAGTTCATGTGCTTCAGATCTTGTATGTATTGAGCGAGCAGTAGTTTATTAAGATTTTAAGGGGTGAATGGCATATAGCAGATGGTGCTATTTTCAAATGCTGAGAATTTTGCCAACATGTTTTTATTGTACATAAAATAGTTTTTTTGACGGCTAGAAATTTACTGCAAAGAGTATCACAGGATGGTCCACCTCATTTTCTCCCCTCTGTAGCATAACCACCAGTTTGCAAATTTAGGTGTTGGTTACCACTATGAAAGCGTAAGTTGAATATGAGTATGCAAGTACTGGCTTAAATTTAAATAATCTTCTTAATAGCTTGGAAATCTAACTCTAGCTTTTACTCAACGGAACAGCACCTGCTCTGTCAGTTTGTCATGGGGCGGAGGTTTTGTGGAGATTTTTTGTGAACCATTTCTGGTTGTTTACCACCTCAAAAAAAGCATAAATACAGTTTATCCCTTGGGGCTAGCCATTCTCTCACCGCTTTTAGTTTTTATAGGCATTTAGTCATGCCTTTTTGATAAAATTTAATTAACAAAAAGGAAATAAAGTCCTTGTAGAACTCGCACTATGACAGTTATGGCGTAGGTTTGTCTTGTTGAGGACTCTAACCATCCTTAGCACGTCATATTCATGTTCTTCATTGTATAAAAAGAATACCGTTATATCATTATGTAAGCTACATAACAGATTCTAATTGGGTTTAGGTCATTGTGGATTGTGCACCTGAATACCTCTGGGGTATTATTGAGACCAGAATTTTTCACTTTGTACTCAAAAACTCCAAGTGGCACCTGAAAGCCATATACCTTTGTTGATCCAAGATTGAAGGTACTTGAGTGAAAACGTCAAACAGTTCGAACTTGAAGAAAATTGGCTATCCACAATTATATGATATATGGTCTCCATTAACAGGATGACATATATGTTAGTAATGTTTATTGCGGTCAGCTGTTGGTAGTACACACATATCCTGATTTCTCACTTAAGTTAAGAACCTGGATTATGAGTGAAACCACCAGCGTTTTATGCCATATTATCCCACATTCTAGCCTTTCTTTAGTTTAAGCGTCCAGGGCCCCCTTTACCTTAAGGTTCAGTGAATAAACTGGACACCCCTTCATTAAATCTCTGTCATTCTTGACCTGAACAAAATAAGAATGGTCTATTTTTATGAGATGGTGAGAGCGTCATTCTTCTGGAATGGGTGGGCTTAAAATACTAATTCCTTTATTCTATACAAAGAAAGGTTCTGATTGGTGTTTTGCTTCACCCTTGACCTCCCCCGCTAGTGGTTTTGATGTCCAACGCCACCAACGGATTATCTCTTTGTGTATCATTGATTGCCACTCCTCCAAGTTTAACTAAGGGGAGTACATGTGTTACCACTTTATATCCAGGGTATGTGTGCTTCAGGTTTCTGATTGCACTGAATATTTTACAGAAACTGTGAGGCCCTTTCCATAACAATATCTTTTTTCACCTCCTAGCACAGCACTAATTCAAAGTGTCAGTTATTGTATAGTTTCCCTACTAGTTCATCTCCAGCCTCATTCTCAACGCTAACTATACATCCTTATATTTCTCCTCAAGCCAAATTATGATATTTCCCAGGGTTTGGCTTTAACATTACTCCTCTTTCCATTAATACATAATGAGAAACGTACATAAAAGAAAGGTAAATTGTTTCTTTATTAATGGAAGAGATGCTCTTAAGTTGGTGTAAGCTTTATGCCATATTAGAGGTACCACTCAAGGGCGCCTAAGGAGATGCCTCTATGCTTATGTAACTCAGTAAATTTCTTTTTCATGTTATTTGCTAAGGGTTTGCAACTGGCTCAGACTCTGAATGGCGCCCATGAAGCGTATCATGGTATTCAGAAGCGTGTGACTTCGCTTGTACCAAATCCAACTGTCCCTCAACCTGTGCTGCAACTAGGACTTCTTCTTTGAGGGTGACCTCATGCAAGTAGCAGCCATTGTGAAGAGGATGTCCAGAAGGAGTTTCTGGCAAAGCATATGAGCGACATCAGTAACAAATGACCTTATCTGCTTTGGCCAACGGATGGAATAATTGGCTGTACTCCACAACTGACAGCCTCATTTGCATAAGGACTAGGAGAGCATACCAGCCGCGTTTTGGGAGTTATTTGTCATGGCCTCTCTGCCAGAGGGAGGTATTTGTCCAAGGAGAGCGTGAGAGCCATCTTTGATCCTAGCGGTTCTGTGAGTCATAAAACAAGTTCTTTCTAAGGACGGCCACTACTTGGAAGATTAAAGGGACACTTCAATATTTCCTCCTGCAGCTACAGTTAGATAATATTGAAGTCACACTTACAGCAAGGTCTCATGTAAATTGTTTAGCTCTTTGGGAGTCAGTAACTAACAAGATTTTCTTAAGGAAAAATCAGGCAGGGAGCAGCTTTGGAAAAAGCCTTTGGGCTGAGAGGAGACTTGTGGCTTACCTCATGAGGAACATGATGGAGAAGGTAACCATAAAAAGAGTGGTTTAATTTTATACCGTGAAGGTAAAACTTTTTCTGACGGCTTGTTCACCATGTCCAGGAAAAGGGATAAAATGTTGAATGAACTACATTTAAATTGATGGATGGATTTTTTCCATAATTCCACAGAGCAGTTTGGCTGCAAGGCCCAACTTAGGTCCCACAAGAAGGCTAGTACTCAGAGGTAAGGCCCATAGTTCACAGTTTAAATGTTCTAGCAACTAAAGAGACTTAGCTCAAGGTATGTCCAAATTTTAAGGCAAGCAGATAGGTTTTAAAACCAGATAGAATATGTAAGGACGTGATAGCCTTAATAAAGTTGGAGGAAAAATCCGCTTTACTTTTCTATATTTTTATTTTTAAAAAAAGCTGATTTTACAAATTAAAGCGTTTTCAGATTATTTAGAATTTATTAATTTATTCTGGATTAAGTTTTTAAAAGCAGTTTCTACAATTTGTTTTTACACTAAAATTATGGAGAAGTGTTGGCGTTAATCTAATGTGGTCATCAGACAGAAGGCTATTAACTGGTCTACTTTAAGAATTTGTCCCTAATGTTCTTGTCTAGACCCATTTTAGAACGCCCAATTGTTAACCCTGGCATTATCAAAAATAAAGGCTCAAAAGAAATTATGCTTTGAATCATTCTTAGAGACTATTGTTTTAGTGACATCCTGATTACAAAAGTTTAGATTAACTAAATTGGTTTGGTGATTTCAAATTCATAAGATCACCATTTATGAAGAGTTTTGACTCTTATAGTTCACCTTTTTGTCCTTGATCTTCTCAATAGACTAGGGTTTTGTGGCGGTCAATAACAATTCTTGAATGTTGAGGAGTCAAACTATTTTGTAAGATGAATATCACTTTATGAACTCGTCACAATTTAAGTTTAGATAACAATAACACCTTGTTAGCAGTTATATGTGTATATTTTTATCACCAAATATTAACTTCTTGATGTAAAAAGAGGAACAATGCTTTTGTTATAGATTATAAATGTAAAAAACTTCTTTCTCTGCTTGGCATAACTTTCCAAGAAATTTATTTGGTAAATTAAAAGCAAACACTTAATTGCACACTGAAGTCTTGCTCCAATGTCATCAGACCCCCTGCTGACTGTCCCAGCGTGGGGCAGCGGTGAAACTCCCCCCTCCATTTTTCATATGACAGGAAAATTCGCTTGGACTGGCTCTCCCAGTCATTCCAAACCCTTGGGATGTTTCGTTCCTCCCAAGGATCTTGATGCCCATCTCACCTGAACCCAAGCGGTGCCCTGCTGCCCCCTGGTGCTCCCCCAGAGAAACATGCATTTCAGCCTTAGGGTCAAATATGGGAAATTCTTCCCCTACAACAACTAAGACATTAACAAAATGGCTCAGGCGGTGATGACACCAGCCTGTTTTAGTGACTTCCGCCCCTATAAGGGGTACTTTGATCTTGGCTTCCCCTGTGAAGCTGATGCAGCCACTGTGGCAAGGGTGCCTTTAATATTTAATAATATTCCCCTTCCAACAACTAGGACCCAGCTCCCAGCGGAAACCACCTTGGTGGTCCAGTTCAATGTTTTGCCCACCCACCTCCCCCTGAAGTGCTCCACCAGGAGCTGATGGAAGGTTTGGCAGCCTACAGCGCCAATCCCATCTTGCAACTTGTGGTCCCAAATTGGGCCACACGCCTTGCTGGGCTTCAGGCGTATGCCACAATCAGCCCTGAATTCACCAAAATTTCTCTGGCAATTCCACCTCATGCCACCATCCCATCTTCCCCAAGTATCCATTATGGGCCTGCGTCAAGGGCGGATGGACGATTTGTCCATCTTGTTTTGAGTTAGACCACTCGAAATGCAAATGCCCATACTCAGAAACTTCTGCTGACACCAAAAGTTTTCCCGACGCCCACCAATCTGCCACCCACCCCACACCAACTCTGACATGGGGTACAATCCTACCATCCCCTCCTCCAATGCCTGATGCTTAAGCTGCACCTGCAGCCACCAATCAGCATCCACCTTGCCCTAGGGCCGCGCATTATTCTTACAACCAAGCGCAAGATAGGACCGCAGTTCAATCCCAGGAAAAAATCCAGAAAACCAGCCAATCCTCAACCATAAGCTGATTCCCCAATCCAATTCAACCAAAACCCATGGGAGTATTTGGATGAAATCGATGAATCAGGTAATATTGTTGAGGAACTATCGCTGCAAGTCAAGCAGTTCTGTAATGCAGAATGAAATGCAAAATTCCCGCCTCAAAAATATTCCCCACAACCTAATGCCAAACTGTTCTACAGCGACCAGCAGCTTGCAGTAGAAGCAGCCACCACACCAGATTGCCATCTGCTCCACAAAGCTGCCACCAAATCTGTGGCTGCGCTCACAGGAGGAAATCCACCTCCTATCATCCCCATAAATCTTACTGCACAAAGTAAGTTCAACATGAAAACTTTACATAAAAATATCACTGAAGCCATCCAGAACATGGTAACAGTAGCACGGAATCCAAAAGCAAAATAGCTAAAACCAACATTGCTATGTTTGTTAAACTCCCAGATGCCCACCTCAAAGCTGAAGATGCTTTAGCCAAATACATCGTTGGCATTATGATGGCTTACAACTATTCAGAAGTTTCAGTCATTAAGAATATTGAACCCCATACCGCTGATGCCCCCACACCCTTACTATCTGCCTTAACACGCGCCCTACTCTGGGATGAGATGGATGTGGACAAAAATGAGCCCCTCAATCCCCCATCCACATCCACTATGGAGGGATAGCAGTATTCGCTGCCCACCTGGTTGGATATTTTGTTAGGCATGATTCAATTGATCCATCCATTTTGGGCGTTTTGTTTGAATCATTATGTTTTTATTATAATTTTTAGTTTTAGTTTGGTAATGTCTGTCCTCTGGTCAGCTTACCTCGGTAAATAGATTATAAATGTAACAATTATATGTTTACTGCAATGTTTCATTTAATAATTTAAAAGTATAAGGGAGAGTAAAAGTTATATATAGACAACTATTTAGTTGAGTTTCTTCTCTAAATGTGGTTTCAATGCTACTTAGATATCCTCTACAGGCAGGAACTGATGATTCTACTTCTGGTAACTTGTGAACAATTCAGATGAGGGAAATAATTTATTTAACTTTTTCACAAGAGGATACTATATAAATTATATTATTTAAGAAATTATCTGTCTTTATTTATAAAACAAGTGGTTGAAATAGGGGAATTTTGATGCTCAGTTTGTTGGTTTGCACCCTGATGAAAATTGTATTCCTCAATGATGAACTTAACCCAAAAATAATACTAAAGTGATGAACACTTCATCTAACTAGTTGGCATCCACCACCTACTAGATTATGACTCTCTATGGGTTGCATTCCAAAAAGCGTGTCCCAACCCCTTTATCCAATTATAGCAGATTAACCTTTATAAGTTTTCAGCCGCTTAGGTAATGGGGCTTTTACCCATTTGCAGCAGGCCATTCTTCTTAATCCAACATGCATTTAATGCCATAAAAAGCGTTGTAAACACTTCAGTGACTCCAAAAACACCATTTATTGAGTGGCGAGAAATCCTGATCAACTGTGTAAGAAAGTTAATTTTTGATAATTAAACCAAGAGTTGAACTCCTTAAAAACATAATTGTGGATCATACCCGACAAGTCTTTAATCATCAGGCTTGGAATCAAATCTTGAAATAGACTAAACTAATTCTCATATGAGAACACTCCATGCTAATATTTTTTAAATATTGATAACTCATAAGTTCCTAAAGGTTGATTATTAAAAAGTGAACAAAGTGAGATGATCCAGATAGTCATTAATAATCTCTCACAATTGTATAATGTGGCAATCTAGAATCCTAACAAAAAACTAATAATGACAAATAACTCAAAAAATAATGAAATTCATTTATTGTAGTAATCATAGTGAGGTTAACTAAAACATACTAATAATATAAAATGATAAATAAAGTTTTTTGATCACATAAAGAAACTTTTCATGATTTAAACAACGTGAGCTAAAAACAAATTTACATTGAGTAAAGTCTAATTGTGTGCCTTGAAATAATATATTCTGCAAAGTTAGAGCCTAACATTATAATCTTTCTTAATACCTATTATATTAAATAATCTAAGTAAATAAAACATAGATATGACCTTTTTTAGAGTGATACTGCTGCTTTTTTACCTTTACTTGACCTAAATTCTAGCACTAACTAGTACTAAGCTGGTTAACTCTTTACAAAGATAATCAAAGGTATAAAATTCAAGTCATTTAAATAAAATTTATTACATATATCTGTTTCTTTATAAAAAGTTATCATCTAAAACTACTTAGCAGACTATATCATAAACAAACACTTAAATAAAATTTAAACAATTTAAAGTTATACTGCCTACAAAACTTTATAAGGCAAAAGAATATCTATAAACCAAAAAATCCAACAAGGTATAACTATTATTTTGGTTATATAAAATGCTACTATGATAAGGTAGTTAGCATGTCAGTGTTTCCTACTTTCCCTAGTGCAAGTTTGGTTTAATACAGGTTCGAAACCTGTACTGGATAAAAATTTCTTAGTGTGGTTTATCTGTCTTAAGGTTGACTCACCTCAAATACTATTTTCTTTTCTTATAATGCTACTATAATAAATATATATCATAATTTCTGTTTTTACTAATATATAAATAGTCAAAAACTTGTTAGAGAATTTTTAGATACAAATTAGATAGATACAAAATTAACAATAACATGTTCTAAGATATTTCTTTATTAAATGAAAGGCAAACTTTAATATATGTTTATGTGACAGGTTTCTGAGTTTAGGTTCACTAATACTACCCCAGAAAACCGAAAATAGGGCTGTTATTGATAGTCTTAGTACATTGCAAGCAGTTTGATGTTTAAGTATAAGGTCAACCGCTCTATAATGGCTGAGTTGAGACTTCATCTGTGGATTTTAGATGATGTTTGTGAAGCCATAATCTACCAAGGTAGGTTCAGAGGTACTTTATCTTGCTAATTTTTTACTAAAATGTGATATTGCCATCTAAAAAGCAGCTCAGAAGTCTTAAAGAAACTTTACATTACAAGTTAAAAATGGGATCATGAGATACGTCAGTTTGTAAAAAATAATAGTACTATTAAAGGTATCAAAAAAGAATCAGGGAAATAGGTATGATAATAAAAAGGCCAATACATAATTGTTAGAGCTTGAATTAAATCAGGATGTACTATCCTAGACCTATCACATGATATAGATATTGAATGAGAAGGAAGGTTGCTCAATCCCAAAGTTGGTGGTTCACTTAAAATGTTATTGATAAATATATTTATTCATTTTTTACTTATCTTTTTTAGCACTGGTGGTGCCTAACCCAAAAGGGGGAGCCACCACGCATCTTTATTTTCAAAATGGGCCAAACAAAGGGATTAGCACAAATTAAAAAAATTACTAATATAGCCCCTAGCTTATCAGCCTAGCAAGCCATATAAGATGGCGAGGAAGCTTTGGGAAAACTTTTGTCTGGCTCCCGCTCTAGCTGGCGGACCATGGCGGACAACATTGGGGTAGGGGCATCAGTGACATGAGGTATAAGGAGGTATAGTTGTGGGTTTTCTTCATTAATGAGGCTGGCAGTGTCCATCACCTCAACGTATTGAGCAAGTCGATGCTCAGCAAAAGTGATGAGATCCAGCACACAAGTAAATGGCTTGATGTGCCATTGGGTTTGTGGGTTAGTTGGGGTCAAAAAGAGAGGTTTTCGCTGCATTGATTCAAGTGCGGCTTGCACCAAAAGTGAGCTCCTCAATTTCATATTTAGCATCCTATGCAAAATTGGAAGGGAATTTTGGGATGGGAATACCCTCAACTAGGGGTTCCATCACCCCATGGAGATGCTGGCGGAGGAGGGTGTTGGTAGGGGCAGCTACAGCTTCCACAGCCATCATTCATTTCATTTCATTTCATTCTTTACTTATCATTGTACATACTTGATAGTAATTGATTGCCATTTGTAGCTTACTTTTTTTAGTACTAGATGGTCCCAACCCGAGGGGGGTTTGTAGCTTACTTTTAAATTATAAATGATGGGAATTGCTCTGTATTTTGTAAGTTGATGTTTGATAAAAACTTTTCCATTCTACTTGCATAGCTTTTTGAAGAATTTTATTAAATTTAAAGTTAAACAAATTTTTTTGCCTTAATCAGTTATATTATTGGATTCAAAATTTAACCAAGCCTACACTCATCCACCTATTTGCCCACAACACTAATAGCCTATGTAGATTTAATCAATGCCTGTTTCTCCGCATGGAGTGACATTGTGCTGCCTACTGGCATTTATTGGTCGCTGCCAAAATCCACCAGGCTGGCCCAGCTAGCCCCAAGAACACTTATTTTCACTATATTCTGCCTTGGGACCTAGCCCACCTCCTTGAATGCTCCCAGGTGGTGCTCAGAACCCCTAGTGCTCCTTCAGGACAACCTTCATTTCAGCCTGTGGGTCAAGTATGGGAACCTCTTCCCCTACACAAGTGCGGTCATTTATTAAGATAGATGTCAGGATTCACCTTTTATTGGGTGAAACCTCTTTCTAGGGGTTGCGCCTTGCTAATTATTAACTATTAACAAATGCCAAATAAGGCTCCTCATTAACTTGAGTTGAGCTCAATTTGAAGTATCAAGGATTTCCCCAATAATGGTTATCATTGAATTATAGGTTCAACTTGACACTGTCAACTAAAGCTGAGGATGTCTAAATAATCTTATTAATCAATCAGGTTACAGTGAAATACCAGTTAGCGCCTAATTCCAATCATATGGTCATTTTGGGCTGTTCTGCAATTTTGCCAAGGTTTATTATATATTGAGTGAGCATTGATGTTTCTGTCACTTATAATTACTACTTTAAACTATCAAAAATAATGCCAGATAAAATTTGAACCCTATGGTTACCAGAGACTACAAGCTTAGAATATCCATTCCCATCCATATTATTAGTAAAATTACATATATCTCTATCTGCAATTAATGCAGGGATTTTCCTTATCCTATGCACTTATCGTCTATCTCCCAAATCTTGCCTATCATGTGTCTTCTCTACTATCCCACTTTTGGCCTTGAAACACTATAAGTACCTTGTGCTCTATCTTAATAAACCTATCTTTTCTCATATACTTCTAACCTATTTTAGCTATCTTGGCCTTTAGGGACTACTAACACACCAGGAGCTTCAGGACCCTGAATCAGCAAAAGACCAGTTAGGATTTGATCCCCTGCATCTTGACAATGGCCTCAACTTTTAAACCCGCCAAATCATAGATTTCTAACCCTTTAAGGGGTACTTTGACCTTGGCTTCTCTTCTGAAGCCCATGCCATGGCGGCAGCATAACTGAACTTTAATATATAAAATACCCATCCCAACCACCTGAACTTGCTTGCAAAATGAGGTCAAACTGGTGGTCCAGTTTACCCTCTCACCTCTTCACCAAATGTCTTTGCCACAAGCTCACAGAGGGCTTGGATGCTTATGAGTTTGACCCCATGCTGCAGTCTGTGGTTCCCAATGGAGCCAATTGTCTCACTGGGCCTTGTGCATTTGTAATGATCTTCCCCTTCTTTCATGACACCCACCTTGCAATACCCTCATGCCATAATCAAATCGACCCCTGATCATCACTTCTGAAGCCCATGCCATGGCGGCAGCATAACTGAACTTTAATATATAAAATACCCATCCCAACCACCTGAACTTGCTTGCAAAATGAGGTCAAACTGGTGGTCCAGTTTACCCTCTCACCTCTTCACCAAATGTCTTTGCCACAAGCTCACAGAGGGCTTGGATGCTTATGAGTTTGACCCCATGCTGCAGTCTGTGGCTCCCAATGGAGCCAATTGTCTCACTGGGCCTTGTGCATTTGTAATGATCTTCCCCTTCTTTCATGACACCCACCTTGCAATACCCTCATGCCATAATCAAATCGACCCCTGATCATCACTTCTGGGCACACATCAAAATCAACTGCACAATTTTTCCCCTGTTCTTTGATCTTGACCAAACAAAGCACAATTGCCCACCGTTTTATGCTAAAGATGCTACTGCCGCTCCTCCCTTTGGCGTCAGCCCTGCTACTAGTTTAGATATTTTTTATTTAGGATTGGTTCTTTCCCCTCCACCCTCATCCACTGAGGGAACTGCTCCCACCGCTCCGCCCAGCCAAGGCTTAATTGTCAGAACCATTCTGACATAGATCACAGATCATGCGCCAGCAGATTTTCTGTGGTCTACTTTGCGCAGCAATTTAGAATCTGGCACTAAACCAACTCCTATCACTGGACCAGTGCTGGCAATATCAAATTTTTTTGATTTTCTCAAATGATCAATGATGACAAATGTGCCCACAGTTTAAGCCTGGCTTCAACTGAACAGAATTCAACACACATCCCCATTATTTGACTCCCCACTGCAATTTCCTTATTTATAACGGTTTACCAATTGCAAATTATTCAAAAGCCTGTTGAAGCAAGCGCTGCTTCAATCAGCTTTCTCCTCCATCAAGCCATCCATACTGAAACCAAGCCACTTTTTTGAGGGTATACTTATCCCTAATTTCCCTATATATTTTCCCAAGGAAGTAAAATTGATATAGAAGAACTTTCTTCTGCTTTATAACGCGCATGCTTTAATGTAGAAAGATCATTACTATTTGATTCCAACTACTCTCAAACCTGCCAACGCATAAAGTCATTCACTTGTGACCCAAACTTTTTATCTTTGCCAGACACCAACTTTCTCAATATATCAAGATGATGCTCAACGCTGCCTCATTGATGAAGAAAACCATCAAAGCTTTCTCCTTCTGCACCACAACACTGACGCTCCAGCCTTGTTTTATACCCTTTCATGATACCCAAAGAAACCAATGCCAGATAAAAATCAACCAGCCCCTCTTCCCATTCTAATTTGGATACATATGATAATGCTGCGGCACCATGTCAGGATTTTTTATCCTATATCCCTTTGATTGACACACAGCAAATAAAGATTCATGAAAAACCCCCCTCTTGAATTAGGCACCACTAGTACTAAAAAATTTAACCTAAAAAATTGAAACTCTCGCTATCCATATCATCTCAATCTTTATAAATCCCAGCCAGCTGATATTGTAAGGCACTGGTGAAACCCCTAGCGTTTCTGTGTGGCAGGAAAATGTAATCAGACTCGGTGTCCAGTCTTAAAAGTACTTGGGAAATTTCGTTCCTCCCAAGGATCTTGCCCTCCATCTTGCTTGCTCCCAGGCGGTGCCTTGCAACCCACTGGTGATCCACAGAGCAAAATGGCATTTTGGTCATTTGGTCAAATATAAACTTTTCCCATCTAAAGATAAAAAATCTAATTGAATTAGTGCAGGTGGTTTTGGAACCCTTCTCCCAACCACTTGTATCAGCTACCAGTGGACAGAAATATGGCGGTTCATTTTGCTGGTCTGTCCACCCACTTTCCATCTGTGGTGCTCCATCAGGAGCTGATGGTTGGTTTGGCTGCCTAGGGCTCTGATCCATATCTCAGCTTGTGGTCCCAAATGGGGCCACACGTCTACCAGGGCCTCAGGCATTTTCCACAACCCACCCTAGTTCCTTTTAGTTCTCAGTCAATACCCCTCACTCTGTTATATCTTCTGCCCTAACATCCATTCCATGCCCATGCCTAGGGTGGGTGGACTATATTCCATTTCTGTTTCAAGTTACGTTCACTCAATGTGAAATGCCCCTCCATTTCAGCTTTCATCAGCTACAGAGCCCTAATCCGCTGGGATTTGATCCACCGCTGTTTTCATGATGAGTCATGTCTGAGGCACAATCTTCCCCCTTTCTTAAAATCATGCTGCTGCACCAGTTCCTCTATCATCCAATTAGGGCCCTCCTTGGCCCAAAATTGAAACTCCTTAACTAATCAGTAATTGGCTTAAACTATATTTCAGTCCAAAGCTTCATCCCATATTCCAGCCAAATATCAATATCATGCCAATGCCTCAATATTTGATAAGAGCTCTTGGGGCTTATTGGCTGGTGTCGATATATGAAGTAAACTTTATTAAACAATATAATGTTCATATTGAGCGGTTCATCAAATCTAAACTATGACGCTCAGTTACCTTATCATTATGCCCTCCAGATGAATGCCAATATGTTCCAAACAGACCAGAAGCTTGCTGTTGAAGTAGCTGCTTTTTCAGATTGTTGTCCCCTCCACAAAGACGTCGCCAAGACATTGGACATTCTTTAAAGAGGTATCCCTTATCCCACTATCCCCCTACCATTGTCTTTTAGGGTAAAAATGCCACTAAAATATTATATAAATCAGCCAATGACGCTATCCAGAACGTTGCTCTGGTAGTGCTTAATCTGTAATCTTAAGCTGCATGTACCATTATTGCCACCTTCTCAAGATTTCTTGATGCCCACATTCAAGTGAAAGAAGCTTTTGCACTTTAAACTAAAGCAATTTTAAAGCCAGCAAATTCTTAAGCATACGCTCATCAACACCTTCAAATAACATGAGATGATGCCCCTATGCCCTTGTTCTTCATCTTGGCCTGTACTATGAGCTGGGAAGAGGAAGCCATTACCAAAGATGAGCCACCAATCTCCCCTCCCCTTCTGCCATGGTATGATAAGTGGTTTTCAGCATTCAACTTAGTTAATTCTTTTAGTTTTTGTTTTTTTGTTAGTTTTAGTGATTTGTATATCTCAATTTTCACTTTATTTAAGGTACGCTGACCGGGGGATGGACAGTACCAAATCACAACACCCAAAACGACAAAATAAAACTACTAACCAAGTGGGAAGTGGAAACCGCTAACCCACCATGGCAGAGGGTGAGGAGGGGTCAGGGGTTGGTTTTCAGAATGACCCGCCTCAATCATGGGATGTTGGTTACAGTACCAGACCAGAGCAGAGAGCCAGGGCGTTGGGGCATCCGCATAGTGGGGGTGGAGGTCAGAGTAGTAAAGTTTTCCACTTCCTCATCAAGATAATGATGGGAGAGTGATTCAACAAAAGCTGTGAGGAGAATTTCTGCTTCTTTGCGGGCTTCAGGAAGTTGGGTGAAAAGGGAGATACTGTGGCGGGTGATTTTGGCTGAGGGGTTGAATGAAGCAAGCGTTGTGACATTCATAACAGATACTTCAGCATCATCAATTAGTTTTGAGATGTCACTACAGAGGGATTCAGGGAAGTTCGTGGGGAAGAAGAGGGTGGGCAGGCCATGCTGGAACTGAGCCACTGACTGGGCCACCGCGGTGCATAGTTTTGGGCACTGAGGAGAGGCCACCGCAGCTAAGGCAAGTGGTGGTCACTTTGGAAGGGGGCTGTATTGGGCAGAGGAGCGAAATGGCTAGGGGTAGGGGCTTCATCAAAGTTGGGAAGGAAAAATTCTGCCCAACCATAATCGAATTGGCAGAGAGGTTGACCTGTATGCTTACTAATGAGGACATTACCTGATTCGTCAGTCTCAGCCAATAGATCCCATAGATTTTGGTTCACTGGAATAGTGGCGTTCAAATTTGGGTGGGTGGGATTGGGCGAATGGGTGGCTGCTTGGGTGCCAATGGTGGTCCAAGCATTGCTCTGATTGGCTGGGGTGGATTTAGGTGGGAGAGTGAGGCTGGAGGTTTTGGGGGCTGATTTTCCATGCGAGCCCACTGAACAAGATTGGAGGGTGGGAGGAGGCAGCAAACCGCCCCATACTGAACCTCCAGAGGGGGCTCAGAAGCCGCAGAAGCGGACTTGGCCTGAGGGCACGCTTTTTTGCATGGTTGAGGCCAAAGCAGAGGGAACAAATCTGCCTACCATTATTGACCTGAGCCCAAAAGAAATGATCAGGCGTTGCAGCCACACTAGCGTGGGGTTGGATTTGTTGGGCTATGGTAGGGTGGTGTGGGATGATGGTGGCTGTTGCACAAGGAGCAGCAAGGCGCTCCACACCAGATGGAATGGCAAAGATTAGGTTGGGCTGAGTGCCATAAGCCATGAGCCCTGCGACCAACTGGTCATACAAAACCTGGGGTGGAAGGTGGGATGGGAGATTTGCAAAGGATACCACCAGCTTGGTGTCTGAAGGGAGGTGAGTATGGGTTGTGGGAATGGGGTTTTTTATAAATTAGAGGAGTTTGTGCTACCGCTTCAGCGTTCTCCTCAGATTGGAACCCAACATCAAATTAGCCCTTAAAAGGGCGAAAGTCTATAAAGCCAGCTGGCGCAAAGGCCGCAGTGGCTAGGTCAATAATTGCCTTATTGGCATATGGGAACAAACGCCCATAGTCCACTCTGAGGCAATAGCAAATGGTGGAGCGAGGGAGGGCGTGAGGATGGGGGCGAGAAGGGTGGATGCACGCCAGGTGGAGCGCTAAGTCCCGTGGGGGACAAAATGGCTGAAAGCAGTGGGTGGGCTGTTTGAGCCCATCCAAATGCACTTGCCCATGGGACGGAAAACGCTAGGTGGGGGTGCACCGCTGCCCCACACTGGGGTGGCAGGCGGCGGAGCCAAGGACATCAAAGAATAGGTTTGGGCAGATGGCTGTGGATAAATAAAACTTAAATTTAAAATTGCTCAAAATTGACTTTGAGCGGTAAAAGAAAGTTTTGTGATTTGTACATCTCATTTTAATTATTTTTCTTTTAGTTTGTCTTTTATGAGCTTTATTAATGTACTTCTTCTGGTCAGCTTACCCCACCTAAATTTGAAATAATAAAGCATGAAACATTTGATTATATAGTTCTTAGGCGCGCGGAGTATAGTTAAGATGCTAAGTTATATTAGGAGAATCTGGCTTATTATTTAATTAGAAATACTTAAGGTCATGGCTTTACCATATTAAGGCAAACCTAACATTGGGATTAGCAATATATTTAAAATACCATACAGCAAATTATATAGTTTATAATATTTCTAACTTTTGTACAGATTGAATTATGTATGATATTTTTAGAATTATCTCTAGTATTTTATCTTTTTAATACCTAAAGCTACATATACAAAAGCACAAACACTAACTAATTATGTTCAACTTATCATCTAAAATTTTTATAATCTTTTAACTCTGAGACTTATATAATACAAGCTTATGGGAATTTGAAAGTCATAGATAGGCACATTAGCTTATACATATCATACTAAGAGATACTAAAAACTTTGTAAAAAATTGGTTTTTAAATTTTTTGGAATACAAACCTATTTACAAAATCAATAAGATGCTATATAATTTTTTAGAGAACAAAAGGTATATGGAATCAACAATTTTTTTGAACCCTTTTTTGATTTGATTAAGATAAATTTTTTCAAATCTATATTCATATTAGAATCATTTTTAGGGTCATCTCCATCAAGTGTTTTTTTTGGCACTTTTAAATACAATTTTGACCTTTGAGATTCAGTACTTGAAACTTCAATCTTATTGGTTAAGGTTCATTTGTGCCTCACCAATAGTAGTTAGACGCTCTATTAACTTAGCCATCTACTAACCATATTATGCAATAAGTCAATGTAAAAGTAAAAAGCCTTCACTTATGACAAATCTGGATATTCTGATTATTGCATTACCCTAACTAGAAGTACCAACAATTTTGGCCATCACACGAGATTAGCGTCCAATTTCCATAATAAAATCTATCATTTTATAGTCTTGGTAGACGATTGTATCCATTCAAGTTAATCTGATCTCTTCAATATTTATTGAGGCATCTAATAAGGCCAAACATCTGAGAAAGAAGTTATGGTTGAGATAATAAAAGGTTTGGCCTATAAATAGGGCCTCTTACTTAACAGAATTAGATCCACGAGGAAATATAAACAATTGCATGGAAGAATCAGATTGCAAAAAGAAACTGAAAGACGTAAAAGTTTTTAAAACTCAAACATGTACTTAATCAACCAAAAAGGGTCAACATATTAATAGGCTATCAATACTTGTGAAAATTGTGAGAAATTGTTCTATAAAAAAATATGCGTTTAAATAAGAAAAGAACTACTTACCAAGACTTTATGAAGTTTATGCGATTGCTATTTCCAGCTTTTTTAAAGAAGAGAGGTTGTTTTCATTATAATTCTGATTTCTTGAGAAGATCCTGAATTTATATAAATGAAGTGATAATAACAGCTTAGTTAATAATCCTTGGAACATAAATTCTATAATGAATCTTTACTACCTCAAACATGTTTCTAAATAAATGACTGGCTGCTTCACTGTTTGTTTTCTTGTGAGCATGGAGCTCTGCTGAATTTGTAAATTAAATTGAAAATATTATAAAGATTAAATAATATATGCGAAGTTTTTATCTGGATAAAATGTTTTTGAAGTTCTTCACTATTATAGACAGTTACCTGTTTGGTTCTTTTCAACTCTTTTGTTGTCTATTAAAAGTATCCATTCATAGTATTATTCATATTTTCACACTTTTAGCTCATATGGATTGGTTCATAGGAAGTTTCTTGAACTAATTTTACCTGCCTGGTATCATGTAAACTTAAGAGTTTGTGGTTGTTAACAACCCCTGTAGTAAGCACCAAATGTTCACTTTAGACTAGGGTTACTCCCTGTAACTCTTAAGTCTACTGCACAGGTTCTGATGTGTGCACTTAATAAATGTTAGTTAAATAATTCTTGATAATATGTGTGATTGAGTGATACTATTATTAGGCTAGTAGCCTGCTGAATTTCCACGACTAGAGGTATCCCTTCTGCTCAGGTTTCTCCTCAGGACAGGTACTGGCAACTTTCCTTCAACTCACTGTAAAGGTATTCTGAACCTAGTCAGACAACAAGGGAATTCCTATCCTTCAACTTTTCCTCTAGATTTAACAACGTATGGTACAAAGGCTCCTCTTCCTTTTAATAGAACTTAACCTACTTACAGTAGGTTCAGTGGTTCCAAAGAAACTTCTCCCTTTTTTCTTAACGCAGGAGCTGCGGAGAACATGACAAGCAATATCTAGCCAAAGGATCACTATTCTCCAGCTCTAATACTAATAATAAAAAATACACAAATGTTTAACAGAATAGATTTCTATGAGACTTAACAAGATTGTGCTTTACTTTTAATAAATTCAAAGAAATATATAAGGGATCTGGCACCCATTCTTCCATTGGTGCCCCATTAGGAAACAGCAGCCATCTCTGATGGATCAAACCTCTGTAGTCGCCTCCAAAAATAAAATTCCTCATCCATTTAGTCTGATATCGCTACCACTATAATGTGATTCCTTCTGGTTAAATTGAAAATATGTCCAATTATCTTCAATCAACATAGCATATTACCCTTAATAGGCTAGCAACCTGCATAGGTATTGGGTCTTTTTACCCATTAACAGCAGGTTGCATTATCTAAAAGATTACCTTACATGTTGAGATCAAAAACGATGTCAACGCCCAGCAACTACTATAAATACTGAATCAATTGATGACAAAATCTGAATGACTAAGATAAAATAAAATACAAATTAATAAATCGATAATCAAAACCATATTTAAATCGTTTTTGTGAGGATCTTCTAAAACTAAACACTAGTAATCCAGTATAATCAAATCATTTTGGACTAGTAAAATTTTGGGAATTCTACCAAACAAGATTATCATATGAAAGATATCTCCAATAATACTGGAGAGTCAAATTTTTAGTGGGTAAGCATATATATTTATGATCTAGTGAAGCTTGTAGTGTGAGCATAGTGAATCACAACATATCAGCATTCAACCAATATGCACATGATCATATTTTCCAAGATGTTACTATTTTCAAAAAATCTACTGGGTTACTTATAGTTGTCACAAGTTTCAGTTTATCAATGAGATCACTTTAACTAAAGCAACCTTATGCACCGACCCTGGAGGTCATGATCTTAGAGAATATCCATGATTATTTGTACCATTGTTTACTAATACCA
The DNA here is from genome assembly GCA_022478985.1 of Massospora cicadina. NCBI lineage: Eukaryota > Fungi > Entomophthoromycota > Entomophthoromycetes > Entomophthorales > Entomophthoraceae > Massospora > Massospora cicadina. Next base: position 101,401 of record JAKSZP010000101.1, read on the forward strand.
TCTAATTAAAGCTTCTAGAAGGACGTAACATTTTAATAGCAAGTAGTGCATATATCAATTGAATTACCTAGTAAACAGGCGACTTGGTGCAGTTTTGACTAAACTAACCAGAAATTCTTCTTGAGTCTCTTCAGAAATGTATTAAGTTGATTAATATGTTTCCTTTCCAAATGAGAGTTAAAGGCATCCTTTTCATCCTTGTGCTGACTTTCTAAGAAAAGAGGACGGTGGAAAGGTATGCACGTTTATTCAATGATGTTTTTAGTCTTCTAATTCCATTGCTACACATTTGCTGCGGATGTATAGACAAAAATGTACCTAAATCTTCTCTAGGAAATGGCAGCTATACGCCTATCTGAGGCCTTGGAGGAGGAGATAGGATTTGCCTTGGATGTGGAGCGCCACTTAAGATTGCAAAACCCAAGTAGGAATAAATGTCTACAATGTGGCTTAAGGGCAACAAAGGGAGATACTTTTGCTGTGTAAAGTCTGAGCATTTATATGTAACTAAAGATCCTATGGTGGAGCAACCCATAACCTCAGAAGGGGGAGGCAAAAGTCCTAGTATTAGCAAAGTCTGATAACTCAATCCACTGTGATCCCAAGAAGCTTGCATTTAAATATTTTTTTTAAAATTTCAGCTGCAAATAATGAATCAATACCCATTTCACCTACTTACTACTATCACTTTGCTAAAAAATTTGCAGTATTTGAGAGATATACTGAAGAGTTTTTGCACAGGGTTCTACCCACTGAGCAATTAGGACCAACAATGTGATGATCGTCGCCCAAAAATAACAGAATAAATTTAAAATAAATATGTAGCACTTGCTCCCACAACTCTTCTTATTTAGTATATCTAATATAGTGGATTTCACTGTTCCTGCTTACTCTAAACTATAAACAAAATCTCCTCTTAATCATCTCATCTCACCTATATTGTAGCAACTTTGAATGCTACCACTTCATGGCTTAGTAATTAAGTTGCCATAACTCATAGGTTCTATCAATTATTCATTCATTAATTTCCCATTGCCTAATTTGAGGCGATATCCCAAAAACCCAGTATCGTCTCATTTCAAGGCGCTCAAATTTTCATAAAAAATATCAAAATTGTGAATTCATCCAGTCCGCCATAATGACTTAGGGATTATCGTCCAGTCATACCAGAATTGCAACACACTTAAAATGTATGGTGATGATAAGGAGGAGGAATTATATACCTTGATGTACACTGGGGCAAGCGAGAATTAGCTACAAAACATTTGGCGCATAATGACGTTTACCCTAAAGGAAGTTGGTGATGTGGTTCAAGCAGAAATACCAAACGTGCTAATTTTTGGCGTTTGGACAGAATCCTCATAATGTACAAGACGACTATTTGATCGCAGAAAACCTCTGAAGCCTTGGTCTTTTCCATAACTGCAAAGATGGGGAAGAAAAGTTGATATCAATTTTTACCTGTTCATTTTGAAATATAAGGAAGTTACAATCTAAAATTTGCTCATTTTTCATCCAGTGAGAATTCTATCATCTGAAAGTCCTCTTTGGTTGAACTTGGAATTTATCAGGTGAAGCTTCCGCTATGACAATAATGACTGAATATAACGGTACATTAATATCTTTAGTTCAAAAATAACAAAAACTAAAAGTATGTGGTCCCTTATTTATTAGTTTTTCAGTTTGGTATGGAATCTGACTTGCCTTGAGGTTGTCTATTCTATAATCTGAAAAATAAGTTTTAAGTATTCTTTTGAAAAGTATATGATTTCATGTTTCCCGCTAGTTTGATACTACCCTTACAAACTTTAGTCATTTCCCAATCCTACTTACCTAAATCTAGTGTTGAGTGTAAAAGGCTAAGCATGCTAAATCGCTGAAACAATAAATGGTCTTAAAAAAGCCTAAAAAGCACTGAGGTTTAAGAAAATAATAAAGTTTATTCCAATAAATGAGCCATGAATTGCATAGAAATTCTTTTGAAATTCTACAAAGTGGTTCTTATGAAATGGAAGGAATTTTTAAACAGATGTCAGCCGCAAAACTCAAATGAATAAAATTTAAAATAATAATATTTAAAACCCATCTCCAGTTGAGCACATTTATTGGTATTAAAATATTTTCAAAGATTACCTGAAAATCAAAGGATAAAGGAAAATTCGCCTACGCCTTAAGGATTCAGAAAGTAAATGGTTTGGTCAAGATTTAAGGTTATGTTCAACAGAAGTGAGTCATCCCATTCTTTAATGCATTCTCTAAAAAATTCATAGTTGCCAGTTCCTGAGGGTCCTCCTGAGACGTGATTTCACCCTATCCCTATAAATATTAAAACTTAATAAAGCAAAGAATGATTCTCATGAGTATTAATTATAAGTTTTCTATAATTAAGAAATAGATCGGTTATTTTGCAAGCAATGGCCATAAAATTGATCTGGAAAACTTGCTTTTTTATTTTAATACCATGGCAACTACAAGAAGCTTCAAAGACAACTCCCTCATTCAGCCCTGTCTCAGATATATTGCTAACTAAAAACTAATTTTACTTTACAGGTCTTCAAAGTTGGTGAAATAGATCTAAGACATTACCAAATAAGATAAAAATTCTCAGCCATAAAACTCTCAAGATAAAAGGGTTTGTGGAGTCACATGATGGATAAGCAATGTTCTATTTAAAATAAAAAGTCTTAAACCAGTTTACCATAAATAGATTTGTGAGCAAAGTGGGAAACTATTATTTGTGAATCAAAGCAAATGGTAAATTCGAATTGCCAACTTAGTCCTGATTGTTCATCTACCACTTGATGATATATTTATGACTGAGGGATGGTCCTGCCGGAGTAGAGCTACTGATATCTCTTACTATTTTTGATTTATAATTGACCTCTAGTTTTCAGCAACTAAATTCAGAATGAGGATATTTATGCTTCAACAAATAATACACCCAGAAATTATCATTTTAAGCAAATTATAGGTTTGCACCATCAAGAAGTGCTGAGACAACTAAACATATTTTTGTTGCTCCATTCATACACCTTTGACTCATACCAAACGTCTCCTCTTTTGTTTAAGAGATTTGTAATTTAATGCTCAAGAATTAGAAATTAGTAATTAAATACAGTACCAAATGTCTTGGTTTGATATAGCTTATTGCTTTTATGCAGAACCATCTCAATATTCATTAAATTCCATCGTGTCTGAAGACCATCTTCAAATCAGAAAATTCATCCCTTCTCTCCTTGATCAAATTTCAGACCTTGAAGTCAATGAGGATGGTGTTCCTTACAATTCTGGGAAGCCCTAAGACAGGAACTACTTGGGAGTCAAGGATTTGTTGGCTCAGAAGGACAGACCTGTTTTCAAAGGCCTATTGAGCCCTAAGGGCTTTAGAGATATATGTGCCATAAGAAGACTTTTGACCTCTGGTCCCCCCTGGATCAACTGGTCCTTAAGATCTTAAGCAGATACTGGGCCAAATGACCCCTAGGCCTCTTGGGCCATTAAGCCCTCTCAGTACTACAGTATTGTAACCAGAAGAAGATATTCTCCCATTTATGGCTAAATGACATTGAAGGACATGCCACACAAGCAGAAACATAGATCTTTGCTGTTGCAAGAGGTTGTGGAGTAGACTTTGGTGATCAAGTACTTGACCATAAATATACTATCAAAGCTTTAGTAGAAGGATTTACCTGACATGAACATTTTCTTATCTATATGGTGTTCAGTGGACAAAAATCAATGAGTTACTTATTAATAATACCCCATCAGGTTATAACCATTGTAATAGCATCTGGATAGTTGTACTGCTCGTTTACTCATCCAGAATTTTACAATATGACAGGAGCGATATGCTTAGTATGTCACATCTGCCTGAGAGAGGGTCAAAATCGACCTTTTAACTTCACTTCTTTACTTTTGTTGGAAAAAGTGATATTATAAAATTATATGTATATGAGGTCAGTGAAGTATTTTTTTAATAGTAAAGGGGGTTTATATGCCCTATTGATAAAAAATATAATAGTTCTACTCTAGGATAATTACTATAATTTTCAGTATATTTTATAGAGTAATTACCATTTAAAATGATAAAGAGGGATTATATGTGAAAACAGGCGAGATTCACAATCTTCCCTTTGTTGTAATAATTAGTAAATCTGCAACAGTTGGATTATTGCTATTATTACAATTTAAGGTGAAAAGATAATTTATTAAATTTGCAATAGTTGGTTTATTGCATATATTATTAATTATTATGTTGCAACAGATAGTTAATATTGTTAATTTGGGACAAACAATATTAATAGATTAACAATAGTATAAAATAACTTTATGTTAAATCATTTAATCTAGTAAAAAATTCCAATTGAATAGTTAGTTTTCAATTGAATTTTTTTATTTAAAAACACGAGTTTGAGGTTGAGATCATTGTATGCAAAATAGAATGCCTAGGAGATAATTTGAAACCAGTCAGTGTTCTGAGCTATGATTGTACTTTGGCAAAACTCCAATGGCTGTAATCAACAAATAATAATTCATAGAATTTTTATCTTGTTTAAACTTGGACTCTAACCAATTTATAAGTGAGGCAGATGACATCTTAAATGTTGTAAATTGATTAATTATAAATATTAGCCAATAAGATGAGGCAGATTATTTTCACTCACAATAACCCCTTAATCCTATAAAAGGAGCTAATCTAAGCGCCAATTGGTTTCATAAGTAGTGTTCATGTTTTTGATATATAATAAAAGTCTCACTACTAAGATTGCCCCTAAGGTAATTTTGGGAAGTGAAACTGATGTTAGGATCTATAAAATAATATTTCTCAAATGAGAGCAGATATTGGAATGTATGTCAGATCCTCCTTCATTAGTATTAGTAGCAGAGAGTTAGAGTAGGAATCCTTTCCATGTTTCTTTTGGGTATAGGTCAAGGCTTGGCCAAGTAAGAGAAGTGAATGTAGGGTCCCAGTACTAAGTTTTGCATGAAGTCAAGTCTATCATTGTCAGAACTGGATTTAGTGAGAGAATGTGGTGTGGCTTAGCAGTGTCATGGAGTTGCGGTATGCCTGCACCTAAGCTTTACAGTTCTGTGTATTAGGTGACATCTGATGAATCAATTCAGAAGTTAATGTGCTATTGCGTTCAAGTATATTCAAACTAAAGTCTAGTGTAGCCAAGTGTTTAGAGTAATGTGGCAAGGTTAGTATTGAGAGGCTGGATGTATATTTTTTATCAGGAGGTTCCTTTTCACCCCCTTCAGAATCATCAGTGGAGGTTGTTAGGCTCTAGTTGGCCATTTGGTATAGATCCGTGGTGTCCTTGATGCCATCTATCATAATCATAAGGCAATCTAAGTGGTAGGCAGAATCATTAAGTCTCTTTTTGAACTTTGTCAGGGCTGCTGTGTTTTCTACACTAGTGACTTAGGTTTTTAATGGGTTGTTGTTCAACATCAGGTACAGTAAGATGTTCATTATTAGGGTACATATAACTAAGCAAAAGTTCATTTCCCTGTTAGTTAACAGGTGCTTTTAAGTTGTAACAATGGTAATTAAATACTGAGATATCCCCACTGAAGTTTGAACTGTAGTGACATTGGGCTTCAAAGAGGTTGATAATAAAACCATCTAAGTTTGGTGCAATATATTGCTAGGGATACCCAGATGTCATGTTTTGATCTAAAGTACCCTTTCAAACACCCTAATAAGCCATGATATGTACTGTTCATGCTTAGTTGCAGCAAGGACAGTAACAGTTGAATTCTCAAGGGTAAGCATTTTTTGCTTCTTATAGCTCTTGATCTTCAACGTAGACGCAAATAAGGCAATAATGTGGTCATCTTTAAGAAGGTGACTGCAGGAAGGATTGTTTCTCTTCAACGAGCTCTTCATCTTTTCTTAAGTGTCAAAGTAGTTTAGGGGTGGTACCAATTCATTAAAGGTGTACATATCATGAGCATTAGTGTTAAGATGTTTTTGTAAGTTTTTCAAGAACTTCAGGGCGGCAGCCAGAGTGTCAATCTGTCTTTTCAAGGAATTTTTGTCTTTTTGTAGAACCTTGACATAGGCTTTAAGAGCGTTGATGCAAGTTTGAGCATTGGATTAATTTCAAGTAGCCCTTGACTATCAGCTTCCAGTTATTTGATGCGCAAGTTGTATTTACCCTTGATTGACTTGCAGTAAAAGTCAGGGCGCAGTTGGAGGAGCTCAGCGAATATGAATTTCTTGATGAATTTACATAGGGCCTTAATGTATTTTTCAATTGTGTGGATCTTCTTGGTGATAGATGAGACATTGAGAGATTGATTAGCCTCAAGTTTAAAGATGCAAAACAAGTCTTAGTATAGTTTTTTCATGAGGGTACTTATGCAATCTTCATTTTACTGACTAGTGGATGAGACATCAGTGTCAGTAGGGCGTACTAGGTGAAGTTTTAAGCGCTTATATTTTGAATTAATAGAGGCTTTACTATGTATAGCTTTAAATAAGCCAGACACGTTGAAAAGCTCACCAAGAGCTTGGAACGTTGTAGGTAAGAGAGCTTCCTTCTCTAAGTTAGCGGTTGTAAACTTAGTGGTGTACAGGGGACCCCTTTAGTGAGCACCACCTGTAGGAATTTTAATATAGTAGGGTTGCTTGCTTTATGCTAACCAAGAATTTCAACAATATGACAGGTGCAGTATGCTTAGTATGTTGCGTCTGCATGAGAGAGGACCAGAGTTGACCTCTATGTTCACTCCTTTACTATTGTTGGAAAAAATGAGATTAATAAAGTAAAGTTATACTAAGATATATATTGGGGGAAAATATATTATTTAATAATAGTGGGGATTTAATACCACATTGTTAATAAACATATCATAGTTTTTACCCTGTAAAAATCAATGATCACGATATATATTTTATATAAACAATTATCATTTAGAGTGATAAAGGATTTTATTGGACAGACAGATGGGATTCACAATTCTTGCACTTGTTACAATTGTTAATTAAGTTTGTGTTAGTTGGATTATTACTATTATTATATAAAGTGGCACAATAGATAGTTAAAACTAATAAATGGGATTCAACAATGTTTATAGATTATTAATGGTATAATTATTAGACATTGTGTTGATCTGTTGAATTTAGTAAGAATTTATAATCGCAATAGTTAGTTTTCATATGATTTTTTAAACTTTGAAGACAAGCATTTAGGTTCAGATTGTTGCATTCCAGATAGAATTAGTAGAAAATAGTTTTTAACTAATCAGAGCTCTAAGGTAGAACTGTAAAATGTTGAAACTCCTTTAGATGTAACCAATATTTTTTAGATAAAAAAATTCAGATTTGGTGAAACTTGGGCTCTAAGAAAACTTGCTAGTTAAGGTAAATGATGCCATAGTAATATATGTTGGTGTAATTAAGAACTGTTAGTCAATCAGGCGGAAGTAAATTATATTTTCATTCTTTTAACCTCTTAAAGCCTTTAAGAAGGACTAATTTTAGCACAAATTGGTTCCTAAATCAATGTTAGTATTCAAGGTAAATTTTAAAACTATTAATTACTAAGTTGCCCTAAAGTAATTTTGGGATGGGATCTAATGGTAGGGATATGTTCCAGTTTTTTTCACAGGGGAGCATAAATCTGAATGTCAAACACTATCTAGGCTGAGCAACTATCTACAAAAGGACTTATTGAAGCATAAAAGCTGTTACTGAGGGGGAATAAGGTTCATCATTCCCAGAATGCTTCTGCATCCACAAGAATGGGTCAATGGGCCAATTTGAAAAAATTATGTGAATGAATTGAGAGCCCAGACTGATCAAATGCAACCTACTGAATACAGAGATACTAAGTTTCTTTAAAAAACGTTGCAACTAAATAACGTTTGCTGAAATTTAGGGGCTTTGTTGCTTGTTCATGAATGATAACCCTTAATCAATAACTGCACAGGTTCAATTTGTGCACGAATTACGTTGTCTAATAGTAAATGCTAGTTGATTGATAATAGTATGAAGTCTATTATCCTCAGTTGAATATTAAGCCGTTCTGGTCCATTCCTAAACCTGTATTTCTCCACAAAATACTCTTGATGTCATCAGTAGGGACTTATATCTTATCCGCCTAACTTGATCCACACTCAGATCCCTAAGTTTATGGCCTTTTCTCTGGTCTTGCAGAGTCTGCAGCAATTTCATTTAAGTTCTGCTTCTCTTTTAAGGATCCTCAATCCTTACTCATTACCCTACTAAAAAGTCCCCATCTTAAAGCACGCATCAATAATTTCCTGAAGATGAACAGAACTTAAACCGATACTGAATTCTACTAAAAAACTCCAAATCAGTTTTTGTTATTAAAGTGCTTTATCAGGGGAATTTATATAGGGAATTTGGTGCCCAACCCTTCATTGGCGCCTCAGCCATAGAAAAGCCGTTGCCATTGAATTTCCTTTGTCACTCGCCAGCAATGGTCTTCCCATCCTGGTTAACAATTCCTTCATTGGATATCCTTGAGACCTAAAATGGAAAGAGTCAGAAAACGTGTCCCTAACTTTTACCACTCAATCCCAGAGAACTAACCATATTTGACAAGCAACCTGCTTAGGTAATGTAACTTGTTACCCACTTTAGCCAGTTGCAAACCAACTGATCGATTTGCCTGTTGCAGATGGCATCACTCACCTAGCAACTTGCTCCTTAAATTCCCAATCAGTTGGTGATGAATCCCAACATATCTGTAAGGAGAGTGTCTATAACTCTCCTGTTTCCAGAATGGAGGTGCTCAGTACATAGAGCCAACGCATGGAAACTAGCCATTAGAACCAAAAGTTACTAGAGCCCAGCAGAAGAGGCTGGAGCAATAATAACTTATAGGGAAAAGTGCTATTATTAAAACAAAAACCCCACCAAAAAAGATGCAGAGCACAAAAGGGAGAATGGTAAGCATCCCAGGATGAAGGGAACCTGGACGAACAACGGTAAATGAGGGGCTAACCAGATCATCTGTAAAACTGTTTGGTAGATGTAGTGCAAGACCTCCTCAAAGGGGTCCGTGCACAGGATTGTTCAGAATAGCATTTAAAAAAATGGTAAAATGGGAAAATTTTATTTCAGAAGTTGACCAACAAGAAATGTTGGTTGGGGAAAACATATTTAAACATTGTTGGGAGAATAAGGGGTTTTCATAAGTGGACCCAAGCACTGACCCATCAATAGGCACACTCTACCATCCAGATTGGTTTAATATGCTAAAACTTACTTCACTTGTGTAATCAATTGAAGTTGGATTTGACCCAAACGTGTGATTTCATAAATGGAACAGGTTTCAAAACCCATACCTCAATCAACCAAATGGTACCATCATTATCAATCGAATAAACTGTTCATTTTAACGCCTGGGCTGACACAAGGGGCTGGGCGTTAGGCACCTCACTAGTACCAGCCTGGGCATATTTGGCTTGTACCCAGCGTTGGTCTAGGGTATGCCTCAGGTCAGGGAGGGCCTGTAACTTCACCTTCTGGGCCTCCTGTCTCCCAGCCTTATACTTGCCTTTGGTTCCCACTATCAAGTTGTTTAACCATGACATTACCTTCTCCTCCTTTCAGGGCTCAACCCCCCTACAGGGGCTTGCGCCAGGGAAAAATTCTTGTGGGCAGGGACCAACTTCATGGCGGCAATGGTCGGTTTGGGTGGAGATCCAGCAGCCTGGGGGAAACGCTTGTGGAAGCCTAAATCAGATCTTAAGCATGCACACAGTCGCGCGCTGGAACCTAACTGTTCTCTGCAGCATCAAAGCCCTTCCAGGATACCAGGTACTCAAGTCTTCTTTTAACATGGCAGGAAGCAACTATTTCTTCCACCTCCCACTCTGGTGCCTCATCCACGAGATAGTCTTCAGGAATCTCTGGTGAGGGGCTCTCAAACAACGTCATATTGTTTTCATGAAACACAAAGAAGATCTGGAATGAAGAGGGGAGATCTAGCTGGTATGAGGCATAGCCCACCTTTCTAACAAAGCGGTAAGAGCCAATCCTCTTAGGTCCTAGCTTCTTGCATGGCTGCTTGATAGGGATGTTACAAGCATCAAGCATCACGAGATCCCCTTCCTTGTATGCAGGACCCACTTGGCACTTCTCATCAGCGTTCTCTTTATACACTCGCATTGCTGCCTCCAAGCTTGTGGAAACCCCCTGGTGGACCTTCTCGATGGTCTTGGCAAAGTCCACCATCGCTTCAACCTTAGACCCACAGCTGGGATCCATATTAAAGGCGTGGTTAAAGCCATGGCTGGCGAAAAAAGGGGAACAACTGATCGAAGATTGCAACATGTTGTTGTAACTAAATTGGGCCATAGGAAAGTGTAGAAGTCTAATCTGTATGGTCCGCGGCGGTGTAACACTGCAGGAACGGTTCCAAGCACTGGTTCACTCTCTCAGTCTGCCCATCTGATTGAGGGTGATAGGCAGTCAAACAGCAAGGGCGAAAATGAAGAGTCTACACAACTCTTCCCAAAAGAAAGAGAGAGAAAGAAAGAGAGAGAGAAAGAAAGAAAGAAAGAAAGAAAGAAAAAAAAAAAAAAAAAAAAAAAGAGAGAGAGAGAGAGAGAGAGAGAGAGAGAGAGAGAGAGAGAGAGAGAGAGAGAGAGAGAGAGAGAGAGAGAGAGAGAGAGAAAGAAAGAAAGAAAGAAAGAAAAAAAAAAAAAAAAAAAAGAAAGAAAGAAAGAAAGAAAAAAAAAAAAAGAAAGAAAGAAAGAGAGAGAGAGAAAAAGAAAGAAAAAAAAAAAAGAGAGAGAGAGAGAGAAAAGAAGGAGGTAAATTGGGGTCCTTAGTCACTGATAATCTCTTGGGGAACCCCATGGAACGCAAACACATGCGTGACAAAGAGCCTAGCCATCTTAGCCGCGGTTATTGTCATTTTGCAATTATGAAGTGGGCGAACTTTGTAAAATGGTCCACCACCACCATGATGGCATTGTAACCATCAGAGACTGATAGTTCCACAATAAAAACTACAGATAGGGAAGTTCAGGGCCCTTCAGCTTTCTGGACTGGTATCAATAACCCTGCTAAAGGTTGACTATTTGGCTTCATTTGGTTGCAGATTAAACACTCCTTACAATACCGCCCCACCTGAGCAGATAAGCCCTTCCAATTGTAGGTGCGACATATCAACTCCAAGGTCTTTGCTTTCACTGGATGACCAATGGTGATTCTATCATGATGGTCCCGGATGATTTTCAGTCGCAGTGGTCCAGTAGGTACCCAAAGGCGCCCCTGAAACCACAATATCTCATCCTTTCCGTGATAACCTGGGATAGGTCCTCCTGATTTAAAGCGCTCTTGGCAAGTACCATAGTATATTCAGCAGAAATCAGCTGAGAAAGTACCACCTTTCTGAACATACCATATTCCTCCGCACTTTTTTTTTAGTACTAGATGGTATTCCTCCGCACTTTCCAATGGTGCAATCTCTGGCCCGTTGGCTGGGGGAGAGGGAAGTTGAAACACAATTTATTTGTAGGAATCATCACCTGTGTGTTGTGGACCTCTAATTACTTTGGATCAGGAGCTAAAAGCAGGGTTGCGGCTTAAAGCATCCGCCAAACCATTATCCTTGCCCTTGGTGAATTTGTAAGAAAAGGCAAATTGGGGTAAGGGTCTCATGCCAACGGGTCTGCCATGGGGTTAGGACATGAGGGGCACGGTAGTACAGCAAGGCATGGTGATCTGTAATTATGTGAGATGATTGGGTAGAGCCATGCAAGTGGTGACGCCAATATGTCAGCGCCTCCACCACTGTTAGTAACTCCTTGTTGTAAACAGCATAATTCAACTCAGGAATAGACATTTTCCTGGAAAAATATCCCACCAGATGCTCTATCCCATCTTCGCCTACTTGTAATAAGGCAGCCGCTATAGCGAAGTTGGAGGCATCAGTAGACAATGAACTCTTTGGTAGAGTCGACATGGTGAAGGATGAACGAGGACAACAGGGTGAACTTCACAGCTTGGAAAGCATCCTCCAAAACGGGGATTACAAAAGCACTTTTGCACCACTAGCCCTATACAAGGGCGCTGCCACCTCAGAAAGGTTTGGCGTGAAGTTCTTGAGGAACGTACACGTCCCCAAAAAAACTCCTCAATTCTTTTGCTGAAGTAGGGGTAGGCCACTCACGAATCGCCTTCTCCCTGTCTGGAGTTATCATGTGTCCCTGGTCAAACACAACGTTACCCAGAAAAGTGACCTGGGTCTTAAAGAATTCAAACTTGCCTATCTTCAGCGTAAGGCTGACTGCCTTTATCTGCTTCACCACTTGCCGAAGGTGTACTGCATGGGACTCTTGATCAGGGGAAAACTCAGGATATCATCCATGTAGGCAACCGCGCATACCCCTAGCAAGACCCCCAACGCTGCTTCAATGCGGCGTTGAAAGATACCAGGGGCATTCTTAAGCCCAAAGGGCATGACCCAAAACTGGAAAATCCCTTTTCTGGTATGGAAGGCGGTTAACCACTATTTTCCCTTTTTAATCCAAATCTGATTGAACGCATTGAGGCAATCCAGCTTGGAAAAGACCTTGCCTTCTCCACATAGCGCGCAATCTGAGAGTCCAAAGGGATGGGATGGAGATCTGGTACAGTGACGTTGTTAAGGTTCCCATAATCCACACATGGGTGTAGAGTACCATCAGACTTCTCAACAAAGAGAAGTGGGGAGCATGCAGGGGAGGTACACTGAAAAATCGCACCTTTGGCTAACTGTTCCTTCACCCACATAACCAATGCTTCTTCCTCCCGGATGGTCAAGGGGTAAATGGGGGAATATATACCACCAGATCCACAGTGAGATTGAAGTCACAATCTAACTGGAGTTCTCAGGGAGGCGTTGGCGGATGCTGCATCAAAAGAGGATTCCAAACCCTCCAAGCAAGGAAGATATAGGAACTTCCACTGAGGGATTCAGCAAAGGGGCATGGCTATAAGGGTGAAGGTGGGGCCAGTGGGGCAATTCTCCATGGGCGTTAGCCTCAGACAAAGGAAAAACCAATGTGCGACCATTCTTTGATGTAAGGGATAGGGTGTTCTCTTTTAAGTTGGTTTTAACGTCAAACTTCCGCCACCACTCCACTCCCAAAATGATAGGGAACAAATCATTTTTGATAGCCTGGAATCTATTGACAAGTGGTACTTGCCAACCTGATAGTCCACTGGCCCCCTAATATTCAGAGTGGGAATACCTTGGGACGCCCCTCCCTTAACCACACCTCCTGGCAAGTAACTCAGCTCCAGGTAGCCAGATAGCCATTAGTCCATAAAGTTATTAGAGGCGCCAGTATCCACCAGTACAGTGGTGCTGAATTTCCCTAAAGATGTTGAAAGGGTAGCAGACAATAGAATTAACCCTGAATGGTCTTGATTAATAGCAGATAACGCCAGAACATCACCAAAAAACTCATCCTCTGGCATTAGCACATCAACAAGGTGTGTTTTGGAATCATAGAAGGGGGAGGGATAGTTGGCCACTCTTACTACTGAGGCCACATACCCCACCATGCCTTCTGCAGGTGCATATTTTATCATATTTAAAAAAAGTCCTTTATTGACTTCCTGAGTGCCACGGATCATGGTAGGGGTCAAACGAGGGTTCTCAGGTAGTATTTGATATATTAGAATAGGGTTCTCATCCAGGCCATAAGAGCTAATAAATGGCTCAGAGGGTTGGATAAGATTTTCGTCATAAAACGCGTTTTTAGACGTGAAAGACCCTATTACCCCAACTGAAATGGAAGGCATGAAGTTAACTAAGGCCAAAACCCCCAGGCCCATCTGCGCCAATTCCACCGGCATTGTCTTAATGTGCTGTTGAAGAAACCCTCATTTATTTAGTTTGAAATTGATAAATTTGGTGGAAAGTTGGGGATTCGACTTTCAGACCTTGAAGCATCCATATCCACCAGGTATGAGCACGAAGGGTGGATACTTTCAAGTTGGAGACAATCATAATAAAAGCCAAGTTGCTCCAACCTTCAGGAAAAAGAGGAAAAAGCAGTGCGGCTAACAACAGCCAAATCCCACACCCAGCGCCTACTGTTTCCACTTTGGAAAAGTTTCACACGAAAAAACTTTGTGCACATAGATTTAGAGAGTTGATTGACTAATGTAAAGAGAGTGTCTATAACTCTCCTGTTTTCAGCATGGAAGTGCTCAACGCATGGAAATTAGCCATTAGAACCAAAGTTACTAAAGCCCAGCAGAGGAGGCTGGAGCAAAAATAACTTATAGGGAAAAGTGTGATTATTAAAACAAAAAACCATTAAAAACATTGTGGTGCACAAAAGGGATAATGGTAAGCATACCAGTATGGAGGGAACCTGGGCGAACCAACGGTGCATGAGGGTAACCAGATCATCTGTAAAACTGTTTGGTGGATGTAGTGCAAGACCTCCTCAAAGGGGTCCGTGCACAGGATTGTTTGAAATAGCATTTAATAAAAAACGGCAAAATGGGGAAATTTTATCTGGGGAGTCAACCAACAAGGTTGTTGGTCATGGGAAAAAAATCAAACAACATTGGGGAATAAGGAGTTTGCTGAAGTGGGCCAAGCACTGACCCACCAATAGGCCAACACTACCATCCAAATGGTCCAAATATGCCAGAAATGACTTCACTTGAGTGATCAATTGAAGTTGGATCTGATCTGAATGCATTGTTTCATAAATGGAATGGGTTTTAAACCCCGTTCCTTGACTAACCAAATGGAACTGTCCACATTAATTTAATAGACCGTCTGTTTTTAACGCCTGGGCTGATGTAAGGGGCTGGGCATTTGGCACCTCACTAGTACCAACCTGGGCATATTTAGCCTGTACCCAACGTTGGTCTAGTGTATGCCTGTGATCATGGAGGGCCTGTAACTTCTTCTTCTGGGCCTTCTGGCGCCCAGCCTTATCCTTGGGGTTGGTCCCCACTATGATGTCATGTGACCATGACAATATCCCAATTGATACACCTGATAGTTATAATCATTCAACTATCAGATGCCCCCATTAGTCAGCAACTCTGCCCAATGATATTTTAAGCATTTGGCCAGATCAATTCCCAACGGATCCAATCCTGGCAAATTACCTAAAATTCCCAAACATTAAAAGCCCAAAATTGGGGTCAACTAATATCCAATTTACTTGTCATAGGTAATCATCCCCTAGCGACCCATGGTAATCTAGACGGCTGGAAAGGTGGGCAAAAACCTCAACACATCCCCCTTCTTGCTTAAATTTCCAGCAAGAATAGGATCAGGCTAGGAGAATACCACCTCGGACACCAGGTCTTATACTTTATTGGTTACTGACAGAGCAAAGTCAATCTGCACCAGAACGCTTCTCAGGACAACCTTCAGCATGCGGTTCTCTTCGTCTTCCTCCTCACTCTGCTCTCAGAGTGAAGTCCCCATGACCCTCTGTAAAGCTGGGCTGATCGATTTACTTGTGGCAATACTAATCCTGGGATCCAGTTTTACCCCATCATGGCATATGACCCTCTGACATATTCAGGATTATTGGTCCAGTGTCCTCAATTTCTTAATCTTCCTCCTCATCCTAAATAGGAGGTCCTTGCTGTCAATGTTTGTTTCATGGCACAATTAATAATTCTCATTTAAATTTTCTCTTGTTATCTACTCATAATAACTTCTTGGCTCATATCATTCTTAATTCTTCTCTAAAATGCTTATCTCATTAATTTTGAGATTATTTTTTCCAAAATTAGAGCATAATTGATTCCAAAGTGCATAATATCAACTATTATAAAAGTCTGACATCCCCCTCTCATCCAGTTCATATTTGAATTTAGAATCTTTGTACCAGCAACTTCTTAACAGTATGTCAGATAAGTATGTTTGGCTTTCCAACTGATGAGCCAATCTTCATGATAAAAACTCTTCTATGGTCCCCCTAGGACTCACACTCCCAGTCAAGTACCTATAGCCAGTCCTTCAATGAATTATCAGAAATGGTATCTAACCCTGACAAAACCAGGTTAGCAATCATCTTAAATAACTTATGACCAATTCCTCTGTTATCAATTCCCAAATTAGATCTAAATATTCTTCTGGATTCAGCTCCATTCTCTAGTAATCCTACAAACATTGTCAAACCTCCTGAAGCAATACCCTCCACTCTTGATTAATCATTACTACAGGATCTAACTTGCTTTCAGAGATCATTTTCTAACTCAGCCAGTTTTACAAACCAGCTTTTCTGTCAACTGAACTAGCCATTGGAAACCAAAAAATTTTGAACTCCCCTAAACAGAAATGAGGACCCAAGTAACTAAGGCTCTATCCATAGCTCTGAACCCCTCCAATCTTAAAAATATCATAGATCAAGATGTTGCAGTCTATGCCCTTCATTTTGCCAGCCAAGTTCTTTAAAGTTTTACCATGAAGCATCCAGCCTCTCCCAGCATCCAAAACTCATTCTGTTTTAAAAGTCCAAGAAGTTCATAGTTGTCATCTGTATGATTTCATCAATCCCTACACAACTAACTCATTTCTGGTACATCCCATCAGTACCTTCCCCTAATGACTTTGAATGGGGGCATAATTTGGCAACCCTCGCCTGGTATCCCTTTATCAATGCTGGCTCATATGTCTAATGTTCTTGATGAATCCCGTTGACAAGTGCTCATGGTCAATCTTCCAGCTCTAGCGCTATATTGGGATTACTCAGGGTTATTTGCTGACTTCCTCTTCTTGTTCTGTTGTTTTCCTCCCTGATCCAAGGTATCACATTTGGCAAGTACCATTATTTCCATCTCTCTTCCCCTAGTCGCATTATCACAGGGATCAGCCTCTGCTCAACAAACTTGGTTTTGAGTAAGTCTAGCCCTTTCTAGCGTCCAATCTCTTATAGATTTCAATGATTTGTTCACTCCAAATGTGATACATCCTCCCTCCCTAAAGAGGTGACATTGGCGGAATCATCCCTGAGTCAAGGACGACCAATCAAAAGTTATAAAAATATATCTTTTTCTGTCATTTATAACATTTTTTTACTATATTTTATCAATCTTTTATTTTTTCCTTCTTTTTTATATGGGACATGACCCTCACTAAGTTCACTGGTCCATCTTTTTATATATTCAACCAAACTAGTTCCAGGGTATAATTTGACCTACCAGTTTTCTATAATTCAGAGGTCTTATTTTTTAAGACTTAACCATCTATTTTGGTTCAGTGGTCCTAATTTTTGACGTAATTAAATCATCAGGACATAACCATTGCAATGGTTCAGCAGTTCTTTGGCAACACTTTTTTATTAGGTTTTTCTTTGATCCACTGATTTAATATTTTTCATTATTTGATTCACAATCCTTTCTTCCAAGAGGTTGTTGATGGAGTAGGCGTCCATTGCCGTCTTAGCAATAATCTTGAATGAACCTGACCACAATACAATCAAACTTGTTTCTTCTCCCAAAATCATGCATATTGCAATATGCAACTCTTTCGCCTATTTGGTATTCTTATAAGGCTGCTCAGTTTTTATCATCTATCATTTTTATCTTGATCCTTTTCTTCAAGGTCATAATGAATGCTTGCAATTTCATCTCAATCAATATATTCAACTATTGGATAAAGTACTGCTCACACTTTCTCTCTCTTAAAAGATTTAGCAGTAACAGTAATCACCCTGTATGATAACCATCCAAATCTTTTTAACTCCATATCTTTAATCAAATAATGTTAAGAGGGATCGGAGGAAATTATGATTGTCCTAGACAGTACAGGTTTTGAACTTGTGTTAAACAAAACCTGCACTAGAGTGGAAGCAGGAATTACACTGCCAGGCTAACCACCCTTAGTACTGCTCAGCACTCATCCACATTATTGGTTCCACCACCAAATATAGAAATGGTGGCAGCGCGCCTTCCTTCCTATAGTAACTCATACGGCATTTTTCCCGCTGCCAAATGATAACTTATATTATATGCAAATATCACTGAACTAAGGTACTTTCCTCATGTGGAACTTCTCCCAGAGACCAGCTTCCTCAGCATATGGCCAGCATTCCATTGATCCATTCTACCAGTCTGTTTGTCTCCAGCTGGTAAGGTAATAACATGACTCCTTTGATACTCATTATTTCATTCAATCTTGGGATCATATAATCTGTATAAGTTGTTCAATTGTTAATCAACAAGACTTTTGGGCACCTGTGGTGGTATACTACTTGATCCAGGATAAACCTTGAAGTGCTTGTGGCGTCAACTTTTGCCAGAGCCTTTGTTTCAACCCATCTTTTCAGATGGTCAATTGCAACTATAATGTATTTGACTCCCCCTATACTTATGTTTAATGGTACCTTTATGTTAATGGACACTGTATGCTAGGCAAATCCAGGGCGGTCCAGCCAATATCAGGTCTTGTTCTTGTGAGGCTTGTGCAACTGGAACTCCACAAAGCAAGCCAGATAATCATCCACAACATAGTCGAAAGACTCCCAGTAAAAGTACTGGCAAATGTGATTGGCCATCTTCCATTGGCCTCCAAGCCTGACAACTGTATGCACGGCTTGAACAATAGTTGCTCGTTCTGACAGTTTTGGGAATAAAAATCATATCCAATAATCGTCTTAAAAACTTGTGCATCCATGGTCTAGGTGTTTTCCATCACTTTCTGAAGAGTACCTTGGATTTCTCAGGGCTCACTCTCTTTTTTCTACAGATCTGATTATTGCATTAACATCTAAATTGACCACTGATTATATCTGATCCTGCGCGTTATCATCAATGAACAGATCACTAACATCAATTTCTTCATGCAAAATATTAGGGAAAATGAGTTTATCCGCAGCTCTAGATTGTTCTTCATCTAGATTGCATGCCCATTTCCCAACTCCTGTGTGGGTTTGGACTCTTTTGCATGGACTACATTGATCTGTTTTTAGGCTTCTTTCATTGAACAGGAAGTGTCTTTTTCCTCTGGACTGATAAATACATTTCTCTTTATTATTGATCTGCTTAAATTCTTCAGGCTTATTTCCTGGTACAGTTTGATTGTTGGACTACTTAAAGCTCTTTGTCCCCTTCATAAGATTTAAATTTTGTACTGTACTCAGTTCTAAGCATCTATTAGGGCATCAAATGTAGCTCCTAGTATCTTCAAATGGTTATCATCTGTGAGATGGTAATATCAGTTACAAACATGGATTACATCATATGATGTAAGTTTCTTAGGGCTGAAGAGCCGCTTGCTATGCAATCCATGCATTAAAATCATTCTGTACTTTTTCTCTGTCTAAAATCTGAGATTCTTGGTAATAACTTTCAGCAAAACTTGCCAAAGTTCGTCCTTCTGGAATTAGATTCCCATGAATTCCTGCTTGCGTTTTGACATATATGTGGGACTTCCAAATTCTTTCATGGTGGCCACCTTATCCTCTGAGTATGACCAAATTTTCTCCCCTAGATGAGGTAACACTAAGTTCTGACAATTGGTGTCCAAACAGTTCATCGCCATCAAAGCTTTTTGACAGTTGCTGTACCCAAACATTGTCATGTCAAATTAATAGAATAACGCAGAAACAATATCCTGATGGGATGTGGGTAATTTCTGCATAGCTCTAAAATTTCCTATGAAGTTTCTCTAGCCACCAATCTTGGTTTATCTACTTGACTGATTGAGGAGTGTATTGGGAGTCATTTCTGAAATGGCTGTGAATGTGGTCAGCTTATTTAATGGAATAGTTGACTTACAAACTGTAGTTCTTTGGGCCCTATCTTCAGCGTCAGTCGCTGCATATAGCTCACATTCACATTTATGAGTCTTCAACTCTTCTACTTGCTTCATCAGCCACTCTATATATGCATTTAAATGCCTGTAATTAAACGCGGTCCATTTTGCATTCAGTTTTCAATAACAAAAAATCTATAACTAAATCTCCTTCCTTTTTTTATGACGTTACTTTTCCTAGCAACTCATTTCTAAAATTATAGATATCTTTGACTCCTTCCTCAAGCTTGGTAACTTTCTCCTCCAAGGCAGCAGATTTTTGATAATTGGAAGAATTCAAGGCTTTCTTGTTGACGGTTGCCAACTCCATTCAGAGTCTTCATAACTCATCCTTGTATGACAACTTATACTAGTATATCCTACCATACTACACACCTGTAGTGAGCACCAATTGTAAAAATTTTGGGCTTCATCGCTCTTTCATGAATTATAGCCCCTAATTGATAACTGCACAGGTGCAAATTGTGCACAATTTATGTTGTCTGATAGTAAATGACAGTTGATTGATAATAGTATGAAGACTATAATCCGTAATTGAATAGATAACCCATTCTGGTCCAACTCTTGACCTGGATTTTTCCATGAAATACACTAGTGTCATAAGTATGGACTTATATCCTTATCCGCCTAACTTGATCCACACTTATATTCCTAAGTTTACGGCCTTTTCTCTGGTCTTGCGGAGTCTACAGCAATTCTCATCTAAATTCCGCTTCTCTTCATAGGATCCTCAATCTTTACTCTTTATCTTATTAAAGAATACCCACATAAAACCCACAGCATTAATTTCCTGAAGATGAATAGAACTAAATTCATTACTGAATTCTGCTAAAAATGGCTCCTTTTAAGTGTTTTTATTAAAGTGAATTATCACAGGAATTTATACAAAGAATTTGATGCCCAACCCCCATTGGCGCCTCATCCATGAAATGACAGTCGTTTCCATTAAATTTCCCATTCTCATCTCACCAGCGATGGACTTCCCCATCCTGGTTAGGATTCCTCTATCAGAAATCCTTGAGACCTAAAAGGTAGAGTCATAAAACGTGTACCTAACTTTTTACATCTCAATCCCAGTGAACCAACCATATTTGGTGAGCGACCTGCTTAAATAATGGGACTTGTTACCCATTGTGGCAGGTCACAAACCAACTGATTGATTTTCTAGTTGCAGGAGGCGTCACTCACCTTGCAACTTGCTCCTTATATTCCCAATCAGTTGGTGATAAAACTGACGGATACAAAATTTGGTACACTTGATAGTTAACCATTGATCAACTTATAAAAATGCCCCCATTTTATTGGCAACTCTGACCAATGAGATTTTAAGCATTCACCCAGATTGATCCCCAACAGATACAATCTTTTTGAATTACTTAAAATTCATGAATACTTTTTATTTAATTGAGGCAAGCTGACCAGGGGATGGACAATACTGAGCTCCAAGAAGCAAAATTTGTATTAAAATAAAATTTAACAGACAGAAAGAGGCAAGCATATCACTTTATTGAAAAATAAAAAATAAAAAAACTAACATGATACAACCAGGTCAGATGCGGTAAACCACTATACGTCCATGGTGGGGGGTGAGTCAGTATTGGGAGGCTCATCTTCCTCCTCTGTGTAAGATAGTGCACTTCAGAGCGTTGAGAGCATGGGCATGGGTGCATCCTCAAAATGGGGGTTAAGTTAGCAGAGTGGCTTGGGAAGCTCGAATTTAGCAATGAGGAGGGTGGTGATATATTTGGATAGGACTTTCTCAGCCTCAAGGCAAACTTTAGGAAGGTCGGTGAACGTGGCAATGATGTTGCTGTTGATGTGGGTCTTGGGGCCAAATTTTGTGACCATCGCAACTTTTTGTATTTCCTTGTGGGCAACTTGGTGAAATTAGAGGAATTCTTTTTTAAGAAATTGTTGAATTGGGGAAGGACAGGGAGGTTAAACCTTGGCCAAGGCTGTGACTGATTTTGCTATGGCCTTTTGTAGGGGGCGACAACTAGGGGAGGCAACAGCCTCTTCAGTTAGTTGGTGGTCATTTTGAAATTCTTTGGTATCAGAGCATAGAGCATAGTGCTGATTTGGAAAGTGAGCTTCATAATCTGTGTTTAACGACATTTCAATTCCCAAGCCTTGACCAAGTCAGGGATGGTATTTCTTAAATCATCAACCTCCTCAAAATAATTCCAGGAGCTTTTGGTTGAAAACAATAGGTCAATTGGCATATGGGTGGGATTAATTGTTTGGCTGGATGGGTTTTTGAAAATACTGGGGTCCATGCTGGCTCCTGATTTAGTTGGAGTAGGACTGGTAGTCTAACATTTAGGTTTCTCAATGGCTCGTTTTGTGGCAGTTGCAGCTACCATTTTGGGTGGAGGGGGATGGAGTATTGTGACACATTCAAAAAAGTTTTATGCCAGCACTGGAGCATCATGGGGGAGTCGAGCATGTGGGCTCCAGCTAAGGCTATGGTGGGGCAGCGTCACTTTGAGTGGTCCAGGTCAAAACATATGGTGCAGATCGTGCGCCCTTTGTCTACTCTGGCCCAGAAAGGGTGGTCAGGGCAGAGGGGACAACGGTGATAGGGTAATTGAAATAGCAATGTTGGTTATATTGGGCGTATAGTTTTAAAACGTGAGGTCCCACAAGTCAGTTGGCTCCATTGGAAACCACAAATTGTAGAATGGGGTCAGCGCCATATACTTACAAACCAGCTATTAGTCTGTTGTATAAAGTTCCAGGGGGAGGTGGTAGGGGAGGCCTGCAAATTGAACCACAAGAGTGGTTTCATCAGGCAACTGGGTGTGAGTGGTTGGGATGGGGGTTCCCTGGAACAACAGGGGAATGTTGGATGCAATTACAGCATCAGCTTCACAAGTAAAGCTGAGGTTAAAGTACCCCTTGTAGGGGCAGAAGTCAATAAAGCCTGAGGGCTGCATAATTGCCTGGGCAAATTCTATGATTTTTCTTGTCGTTATAGGGAAACAAGTTGCCATATTTACCCAGAGACAAAATCGCATCTTGCTTTGGGGGAGCACAATGGGGCTACAAAGTACCGCTTGGGAATGTACAAGGTGGAAGGCGAGATCCTTGGGGTGAACGTATCAACCTGAGTCACTGGTTCCTGGTTGACCTAGATTAAAAGTGTTTTTCCACTAGGCAGAAGATGCTAGGGGGTTTTGCGGCTGCCTCATTTTGGAGCAGTGGGCAGTAGGGCTGAAGACATTGGAGTTTTGCTGTGTTTCAGCTTTTCAGAGTTATTTAGCTATGCTGTAAATTTTTAAATTTTCTTGAAGGTGATATTGAGTGAAAAGAAAGCTCTAATCTCCCAGACATTATTAGCTTGATATTAACAAATTAATATCCAATTTACTCACCATAAGGGATTTATTCCCTAGTGACCCATGATAATCTAGATGGCTGAGAAGGTGGGAAAAAATCCCAACAACGTTTTTTCTACCCCCGTCACAACTAACAGAAATCTCATCAAGGAAAGTTATGTTTCATTGAAGGTAGCATTGATTCTATTCTTGTATGTTTACTAAAAACACAGGGAAGAGATTACCAATTGACAAGAAGTAAAACATCGCCTGACCTGCTTGTGTTACATCTAACAAGAGATCATGTTTAGCCCACTTGAAGTATAGCTATTCCTAAAGCCTAGTTAATTTTCTTCAATAAAAAATGGGAGCGTTAAAAGCTTCTTTTATCAGAAACATGCATTTATGGGCATCTGAATACATTTAATAGATTCACTGACTAAATTACAAATTGGTTATACTATGAAATCTAAACCTTGGTGGTATGTGACTGCATTTCATTTTTTAATGCAATCTCTACAGCTGCTATAGTAGCCTTGCTTTTTTCCCCAGATTTATATCTTCATATTAGTAAAAATAAAAGAGATTTTACAAGCGTCCTAGACATCAAAGAGGCCCTTGTCAGTATCCCACCCAGTTTATTTATTCAAGGTAAGCTGACCATGGGATGGGCATTACCAAAAATAAAACTAAAACAAAAAACTAACGTAACTAAATGGTTCAGACAAAACGCCCAAATGAGCGGATTGAGTGAAACACTTTGAACAAAACAACCAACCAGGTGGGCAGCGGAAACTGCTTATCCTTCCATGGCGGAAGGGGAGGTGGGATTGGGGGCTCATCTTTGGTAGCAGATTCTTCCTCCCATAGTAGAGTACATGTCAAGGCAGACAGTAAGATCATTGGGGCATCTGTGGCATGTGGTTCAATATTGATAATAATTTGTTTTATGTAAATTTCCAGCTAGGAAAATGGCACTAATATATTTGGCTAAAGCTTTTTCAGTTTTAATGCGGGCATCCATGTGTTTAACCAACGTAACAATGTTGGCTCGGGTAATTTTAGATTTTTGGGTTCCATGCTATAGTCACCACATTCTGGATAGCATCATTAACATTTTTGTATAACTGTTTTACTGTGATTTTAACTTTTAAGTAAGACTTTTGAGGATAACATGAGGTGGAATTCCTCCTGTGAGCATCGCCACTGATTTGGTGACATCTTTACAAAGGGGACAACAATTTGGTGTTTCAGCTGCTTTGACTGCAAGATGGTGATCACTGCAAAATAATTTGGCATTTGGCTGTGGGGTATATAGTTGAGGGGGTATTTGTCATCTCATTCTGAATTAATGAACCGCTCAATTTGAAGAGATAATTCTTCAATGAGCTTACCTAATTCATCAATTTCAGCTAATAACTCCCAAAGTTTTTTTTGTTGTTTTGAATTAAAAAACATACGTTTGAGGTTTGGTTGATTCATTGGAGGAAGCATGGGATCAAACTGGGATCCAATTTGAGCTTGATTGGAGGAATCATGTGCGGCATTGGGGTGAGGAGGAGGCTGATTGGTGGCTGCAGGTGCAGCTGCAGCTTCCAGTTTTGGTGGAGGGGAGGTAGGATTGTGCCCATTCCAGAACTCGTATGGGGTGGGCAGCAGATTGGAGGTTGTTAACAAATCATCTGATCCATCAGAAATGGCTAAGAAGGGGCACTTACATTTCAAGTAGTTCAACTCAAAACATGATGGACAGATCATCTTCCCGCCCTTGATGTGGGCCCAAAATGGATGGTCGGGCGCTGAAGGAATAATGGTGCGAGGGGGAATTGACATGGCGATTTTACTAAATTCAGGGCTGATCATGGCATATGCCCAAGGCCAAATGAGTCATGTGGCCCCATTTGAGACCACAAATTGTAAGATGGGGTTGGAGCCATAGGCTGCCATACCATCCATCAGCTCCTGGTGGAGCACTTCAGGGGGAGGTGAGTGGGCAAACCAGCAAACTGGACAACTGAAGTAGTGTCCACTGAAACCAGGTCTAAGTTATGGGAAGAGGGGTGCCCTGGTATACCAGGGGCACAGTTGCTGCAGTGGCAGCGTTGGCTTCACAGGTGAAGCTGAGGTTGTAATACCCTTATAGGGTTGGAAATCTATGAATCCAGTTGGTGTCATTACTTCCTGTGCCATTTCCATAATGTCTTAGTCATGGTATGGGAATAGTTTCCCATATTTGACCCTTAGGTCATAGCACATGGTGCTCTGGGGGTGCACCAGGGGGCAGCGAGGTACCACTTGGGTATGAGCAAGGTGGGCGTCAAGATCCTTGGGAGATTCAAATCATCCCATGAGTTTGGAATGACTGGGTGAACCAGTCCAAGTGCGTTTTCCTGCCAGATGGATAACAGTGGGGGAGTTTCGCCGCTGCCCCACAGTGGAACAGCTGGCAGAAAGTCCAAGGAATTTGGAGCAAAACTACAATGGGCGGTTAAGATTTGGTTTTATTAATTCATGTAGTTTTTCTTAGAAAGTTATGCTGAGTGGAAAGAGAGTTTATCTCACCCAGTTTACTCCAGAAAGTGACAAAACTAATTTACTAATTAGCAGATGTTCCCAGGTTTACGCTCAAAAAAAGAAAGGTGGAAGTAAGCAGAACCTCCTGTGTGATTTTTGTGAAAGATGTTGTCACATAGCTGAATAAAGTTGCAAAAGAAACTCAGATGAGGCAGGTAACGCCTATCAACATGAAGGGAGAGTCTCTCCATGTTGATAACCAGACTAAGCTATATTTCTTCTTCTTGGGCTACTATATCTAATGCCATGTGTTAGGCTTTGCCTTATTATGTGTGAGCCTTAATCTGGGATTCCTTTTTATATTTATTTATAACAAATATATCTATAAATAATATTCTTTTATATACAGCAAATTTATGGACCTTATTTAGCTAGGCTCAATATTGAGCTACCAGTCAAAAGTAACTTATACAAGATATGATAGAGTTGCAAGCAAATGAGGAAAACACAAATTGAATAACAAATTGCTTATAGTTTTGTTCCTGATGATCCACTATAAGGATTAACAAGCTTTTCCTCACAACATGGCCATATGGGCTTCCTGATCTTCACTTCATTTAACTAAGGTGGTATTCTCCAATTTGTTTTTTAGACTTAACCTCAAAAATGTGTTAAGCAAATTCTATATTATAACACAGATTTACCTTTATTTTTATCTGATGCTTATATTTGTATCACATACTAAACAAGTACTTTTTCACATCTTAGATTAGTTTTTTGATTGAAATTCTCTAGAAACCGCTAAATCATGATTTAGGTTAAGTTACTTTATAATAAGTTAACGTCAACCATCATAACTAAAATGAATTGCTTTAAAATGGAAGAATTCAACTAAAACGAGCCAAGTGTTAGAAATTGCCTTATGGCAAACAGCTCCCTACAAAGATTTCTGAGTGATATAAGAATAATAATTTTGTAAACTTCAAAATTACTTATCAATTACCAATTACCCAAATCCTAAGATTTTTTTCATTTGTTGGGATTTTTGCCCATATTCCCAGCCTGCTTGATTACCAGGAATCGCTAGGAGATAATTCCTTAAGGCGAAGTGAATTTAAAATCAGTTGGCTTGAGTTTTAGAGTAACTACATTCAGGGGATTTTGGGATTTCACCTAGTTAGATCCATTGGGAATTGATCTAGATGAATGCTTAAGATCTCATCGGGAAGAGATGTTAATGAAATATGTACATCTGATAGTTTATTTAAGATTAACTATCAGGTGTACTGATTGGGATCAGTTGGGTTTTATCAACAAATAATTGGGAATTTAAGGATTAAGTTGAGAAACGAGTGATGCCTCCTGCAACTAGTGAATTGATCAGTTGGTGCGTGACCTTCCTTGATGGGTAATAAGTCCCATTACCTAGGCAGGTTGCTAGCCAAATATAATTTGGTTCACTTGTATCAAAAGGAAACTGTTAGGTACACGTTTTCTGACTCTTTCCATTTTAGGTCTCAAGGATGTCCAATGAATGAATCCTAGCTAGGATGGGGAAGACCATCACTGCCAATATGAGGATGGGTGATTTAATGGCAACAGCTGCCATTTCATCGAGAAGAGGTGTCAATTGAGGGTTAGACGACCTAATCTCCACTAAAAATTCCCTAGAATTCACTCCTAATAAAAACCCATAGTTTAATACATAGTTATATAGTTCTATAGCTTTCATCTGGTAGATAGTTTAAGTAGTAAACTATCATCAGCTTTCAATTGTGTTATTATTTTCAAGGATATTTTTGCTGTGTGTTAATTGGAAGACTCTTAGTGAAAAGAGTGAAAATCTGAGTGGAGATCTAGAGAAGAAGGTGACACAATTGGGGATTGCTGCTGACCGTGTGTTGGACCAAAGATATTGTCACCAGGGAGTCTCAGAGAAGATCAGGTTGTACAGAATGAGGAAACAAATCCCCAGATCATGACATCTCAAGTATTTTAATCGGGAATACTGGACAAGCGTTGGACCAAGATATAAGAATTCATGTTCAACTATGGATAATAGTCGTCATACTATTAACAACTGATAATCTAATATACTATACAACGCAGATGAAGTGCACAAGAAACCAAACCTGTGCAGTAAAAGATTACTAGGGTTGTTTTCCATAAATAGCCTGAAACAGTAACATTTTACAGCATTATATCAGGTTCTTTTGAGAATATCTGTCAAAGATTTAACTTCAAAAGATGAATTTCTCATTAAGAGTGATTGTGAGTGTACACCAAAGATTCCACTCTAACAATAGTAAGATATCATGATGAATAATAATGAGAAGCCACTCTACTTTCAGAATATTTAAAATACCTATTTAAGGTGTTTTTACTAAGCTCAAACCTACCTGGATGTCAAATATCACATGAACTGCCTGAGCCAAGGTTTTTTCAACTAATGGCTAAAAAAATGGAATAAGTGAACTGTGAGATAGAATGCACACACAATTTATGTTATTGTAAAAACAGCTCAAGATGATAAAGGATTGTGCCTAAGATGCTGCCAATTAAATTAGAGAGGTTGACTATCTAGCTAATCTAAGGAGAATTGGCAGAAGATTGACAAGCTAAATATTTTAATTCTATAATTAAAAATTCTTATTTCAGATGATAAATAAACCTCTGAAGAAGATTTAACATAGTTTTACCCTGTTTTAGAAAAAAAACATGAAATAGTTAATAAAAATCAGGCTTGTTAAAGCCAGTGAACTGGTTTTTACCACAAAAGATGAAGCCAAAACCCAAAAAGATCTAAACAATTTTATGAGGAACAGCCAAGCCAAGTACCCCCTGCAAGTGAGACGCTTTCATTTTTGTCACTGATAGTTAGAATCATATTTAATTAAACTGCCTAAGTTAAAGGCTACCCCTAATAATATACTTTCACATGCCAAAGCTCATAACTGCTCTAAGGTTGGACTTAGGTAGCCAAACCAGATTCCTCTGCGTCCAGCGTACTGTTTTATCACTTAAACCCAGTGCTTTAATAAAAAAGGCCTGAACCCAGCTAAATTTGAAAAAGTCTACACCCAATAAACCTAACCTCTCTAAGTCTCCTTGCTGTTCTAATGATTTAATCAAATAAACAAAATTAGATGCCTCCACAATAAAGTCATTTTCCATTTTCAAGATATTTTATTTCAACTTATAATAAATTAGTCTAATGAACTGTGGATAACCAACAATGAGAAGATAAGTTTCTCACCCTTCTCTGATGTTTAAGATGGTCTTGAAAACAGCTTTTAGACCCTCAAGCAAAGATAGGCTGTAATTCTTATTATCTTAAATTAGAGGCCACTTTAATCCAATAATTAGAAACATGACTAATAATTACAATTATCTAATTGAGTTTAAAACCTGGCATCCATATATAGACCTTAAATCTTACAAAACTAAGAACCCAATCAATAAATGATCACCACCTGAAAATAGGTTGAATACTAAGGCCTCCAAATTCCAAACCAGACCAACCTCACTTTCTTAACAAATAAACGTCTCCAAATTAAGTACTTTGAGATTGATCATAAGTTTCTCCAATCATTATAATGTGATGTCAATTTTCAAATTCACGCTAGCTTGGTGGTTGCTATAAAACCAAAACATATGATGTTCTACCACATTAATCAGGCTATACACTAGAGTCCAAAATGGTCAATAATTAAGATTTAAATTCTAACATTTTAAGAATTACTTATACCCAACTTTTTGATTTTATTAAACTATATGACCCAGATTCCAACGTGAAATTTATTAAACTAACAAAGCCTAAAATCATATCATGATTTTGCCATTAGTACTGGAAACAGAACTAAGTAAAAAACAAAACGCACAAACTAAAAATTAAAGAGAATTTTTAATTAAATTTCTTCTTCATGATGCCTAATCTAAATTTATAAGGCTAATTACACTTTAGAACTATTTAAGTTGTAAAACTCATCTCATCACTTTGTTACAAATAAAGATATTGAATTCATCCTTTCCATTCCAAATTATAAAGTGGCCTCAAACCAAAATACCTGATACATACAGCCACAACTCTCCACTTTCCATCTAACAGAACTGATTGGAAACAGGGAGGCTTACAGGTTAACCTTAGACTTCAGCGAACCCTAAGCAAGATGATTGTAAAATAAGTTCCTGAATTAAAAACAACTCTTTTTAGTACTAGATGGTCCCAACCTGAGGGGGATTCATCGATGTTTATTGAATTACGCCTGGGCTCCTAAGAGCCTGAGGCGAGGGAAGGGGAGGGAGGAGGCATTGAGAAAGGGAGGGGGTTTGCGCGCCAGAGCTGTGCTGCAGTGACAACTGAGCGGGGGAGGGTTGGCGACATAGTGCAGACCTTCAGGGCCATCTCAAAGTGTACCTGAAAGTGGGTGATCATGTGTGGAAGGGTCCACACCTGCTGGTCAAAGGCAGCAAGAAGGAATGAGTTATGGATGGTCCAGATGGCTGTGGCATAGGCGAGGACATGGAGGGGTCGGTGGCAACCAGGCAATGTCTTCTCGAACATGAGGCCTTGCACAGGGTGTCCAGACCAGGGCTGAGCATGGAGGAGCGCGCGGGCCTTTGGCCAAAATGCGGCGACACCTGGACAGGTGAAAAAACGATGGAGGTGGGAGTCAATAGGCTCCACACAGCAGGGGCAGCTTTGGTGCTGGAAGGTAGGGCCAGTCCAGTCCCCTGTCCTGTATGAACAGTGGAGCACCCTCCATAAGGTGTTGGACACCTTTGCTGACAGGATGGGGTGATAGACGTCCTTCCACAATTCATTAAGGTCAAATCTCACGGAGGGAGGGAGGAGCTAAAGGAGCCTTGGGCGGATGGGAGGACGATCTTGGGGGTTGAGGCGAGTTGTGACAACTTGTCCACTGTGCACAATTGCATGGCGACGGGGGCTGAGGCCAGGGCCTTCCCTTCTGTATGGAAAGGCATGGTTGATCCGCGCGCCTACTCGTTTCAGGGCAAGGAGAGCCTGGTTCCAGTAGGGGGATGAGGATGGTTTTAGGCGATGGCCTGGATGGTTTGTGAGCCACTCCCCTAATGAGGTCAGAGATGCTTTAGGAAGACCCAGAGCTGCTGACGCTGACTGGCGGAGGGCGGGCGCCCATTGGGGCATGGGGGTCGCGTCCCAGCAGACAATCGGCCATAGGAACTTCAGGAAGATTGTGGTGGCGTGGGATCGCGTGTCCAGAAGCCCTAGGCCCCCTTCATTGCAGGGTTGGGCAATGTTGAGAGGGCCATTGGTGGATGGTTTGAGCCCCAGATCCAACAGCGGAGGAGTACATTGAGCCGCGTAATTAGGCATCTGTGAATGGGCAACGTTCTCTAGGAACCAGACTTTGGAGAGGAGGAACACATTGGCCATCAGAGCTCGACCCTGGGGGTGATTTGCCACCAGTTCCAGCTGGCAATCCTGGATTTAACTGCTGCGAGGAGCAAGTCCTCATTGTCTTTTAGCGCAACTCCTTGTTGGTTGGTGAGAACGCCCAGGTGACGGAAGGTACCGCGCTCAGGTTCAATACCAAATGTTGGGGGAAGGTGGGGGAGCTGACCTGTATAACTGTTGTCTTGGAGGTGTTGACCATGGCGTTGGACGCCTTGGTGTACCTCTCAATGGTCACAGCAGCGAGGGCAACATCCCCAGGGCAGCCAAATGCAATGGCAGTGTCATCTGCAAAAGCCATGGTGCGTGTGGGGGCTTTACCTGGGACCAGAATCCCTGTTAGCTTGTCCTGTAAGGAGGCCAAGAGGGGGTCAAGGGTGATGTTAAAAAGGATAGGGCTCAGGGGTCCCCTTGCCGGAGACCTTGTCCAACTGTTACTGCCACTGTAAAACCCTTTGGCGCCAGGACTCTGGTGTGGAGCTGGTCATAGAGCGCTAATATCCAGCGCCTAGCTGCGGGTGGGAGATGGAAGCGGGCCAGGGAAGCATCAATATACTTCCAGGCTACCCGATAATATGCTTTCTCCATATCCAGGAGAGCCACAAAGCCATTCACCTTACGAGAGTTAGCAGTCAAAGTCACGTGAAGGTCATTATAGTTGTCCCATAACAACCTCCCCGGAATAAAACTGTGCTGGGATGGGGAGAGGCGAGGCGACACCCATTTGGTGATGCGATTGGCCAGAAGCTTCGTGAAGAGCTTGTGGTCTGTGTTGATCAATGCTATGGGGCGCCAGTTCGCCAGGTTCTCACGGTCTGACTTCTTGTGAATGAGGGTCGTGATTGAGCCTCTGGAGTCGGGGAGGACCTCGCCATTCACTAAGAGTGCAGCGAAGAGGTCGCGGAGGGTTCTGGCTATCACTGCAGGTTCCAGAAGGTACACCTCAAAGGGTATTCCGTCTGGGCCTGGGGCTTTAAGCCGTGGGGATTTCAGAAGGGTTTCCATCACCTCCTGGATGGAAATAGGCGCCAGTAGAGCCTCATCAGCCTGTGGGTCAATGGGCGGCTCTGGAGCCCGCCACAGGAAGTCTTGGATGTCCGATGGGTCCACCTGGGTGGCATGGAAGAGGCTGTAGTAGAAGCGGTGTAGTTCCTGCGTGATTTTCTCCTAATCTGAAGTGGTTGTAGTGCCAATCTTCAGTGCAGCAATATCCTTCACTGTTGACCAGGCTTTCTGTTTCTGAAAGAAGAAGTGGGTGGGGCGTTCCCATTGAGCATAGTAACGAGATGTTGTAAAGTTTGCTGCCCGTTCTTCCTGCAGTGTGAGCTCCAAGCGGAGTGCTTCCTGCGCCGCTTCCCAGTCTTCCAACCATCTGGGAGAGGGCGAAGGCTGGCAGTTTCGCTCCAAATGTCTGATTCTGGCTTCCGCCCTTTTTGACTCTGGCGCGAGCTGCAGTCATCTGGGCTTTGGCACAATTGTAAGCAACGCGGGTGATGCCCTCCTTGGTCACCGCCCATCTAGCCTTGTGGTCAAGCAGGTGGGGTGGGGGAGGTGAGAGTCTCCCGGATGGTCATAGACAGCTTCTCCTTAGTGAAGGGGTTGTTGAGAAGAGCTGGGGCACCCTAGGCCAGAACCTATGCGACGGTCTAAGTGTGGTGGTGAGGACAACGGTGAGTGACCTGTGATCACTCAGATGGTTGTCACGAGAGATGGGAGAGGAGACGCGGCCAATTAGCAGGGGGCCAATCAGTGCCATATCTATGCGTGACGCTGACTGGAAAGCTCTTCCATCATACTGGATCCTAGTCATGCAACCTAGGCCAGACGCGGAGAGTGGAAGCGCATCTATAAAAGTTTTCTTTCACCAGCGAAGGAAATCCTGGAGGCGACTTGATCCAGGGCGTTCCTTTGCTGCAGGGGGTAAGAGTCACGGACGCGACTTATGGTTGTGTTGAAATCTCCTAAGAGGACTGTATTCCGTGAGAGATTGAGTTGGACGAGCTCTTCCAAGAGCCGATTTTGTCCCTGACCTGCATTAGGCAGGTAGATGCTTGCAGCGAAGAAGGAGAAGTCAGGAGTGGTGAGTTTGGCCAGTAAGGAGGCGGCCACCTAGATATTGTGAAAAAGAATGGGTTTTAACCCGGGGATTCAAAACAATAAGGGCGGCATAGTTTGTCCAGAAGGAGTTGCCTCCAAACTGTTCATTCCATGCAGATTTTTCGTGGGGGAGGATATAGGGCTCCTGGACAGCAGCGATGTCAATTTGTGCTGACCTGAAGTTTCCCGGAGGAGGCGGAGCTCTCCACTTATAGTCCCACAACCCATTTGCGTTGATGGATTGCAGGGCCAGGGTGCTGCCATGGGGACTCATAGCTGTTCCCCTCCATGTCCTGGGGTTGCCAGCGCTTAAACCTGCTGCTGTGAGGCGGCTAGTTTTGAGTCCTTTAGCTTGACTATTAGCTGCAATCCGTGAGGAGCGTCGAGGGTTCTGAGGGGAAAGAGGGTGGGGGGCGGAGGACCCAGTAAGCCAGCCTAGGATGCTGCTCCCCGCTCCGTTGCAGGGGAAGGACCTGAGGGTGCTCAATGGTGACCTCCGCGGTGTCCCTATTTGATGAGTCTGAGTCCATATTCACTTCCTCCAACACTGCAAAGGATCCGCGTGAAATGGACTGTGGGGTTGGGGTAGGACTCTTTAGGTGGCACTTCTATCACAGGCCGCGGGTTGCCAGTCCATGCTGGTGGGCATAGCTCCATTGGGAGCTGAGGGTTGATGCGATAAATCGCTGGTGGAGGTTGGCGGGTGCCGCGGAGCCCTGAGTGGGGGTGGCTGACGAGGGCACCCTGTGGGAGATGCCTTGCGCTTGGTGAGAGAGGGAGTTGACTCTGGGAGATTGGAGGGGGTGCCCACTGGAAGGGGGGTGGCATGAGCGCAAGGTATCCCATACCAATAGTGGGGTTAGCTGTTTCAACTGCTAGGCGTAAGGCCTCAAGGGACAGGTCTTGAATGGGAACCCATTGTGTGGGTTGTGGAATTGCTGCTGCGGCCACATGGGATCGTTTTCGGCCTTGTTTAGGCCCCTGGGTGGTGGCTAAGAGGGCTTGTTTTCAAGCTGTGCAGCCACTATACAAGTGTCCAAGGGCGTTACACCATGAACACCAGGGGCGCGCCTGATCAGGGTCGACAAAAAGATCTCAGGGCATGCCTCAACTACCGCTACATGAGGAATAACCTCAATGTTGCGGGATACAGTGGGGGAGGGGATGAATGACGCCCTAGCAGTGCGAGCTCTTTGAGTGGGAGCATAGTAAGAGGGGACGCTAAAGTCCACTGAAAAACAGACCCAAACTCCATTAAACCACGATGGAGTGCCAGTTTAAGAGACTCAGGATCAACAGTCGTTAGTAGGTTGGAAAAGTAACCCATGAAATTTTCTCCAGGTGAGAGCGTGTGCGGGAGAAAGAGATCCATGTGGAATAATGATCTGGAGGGTGGCAGCATGGTCATCTAGGGCAGCTTCAGTGAAGCCCACATCGATGTAGTGGCCCTGCACTGATTCATGGATGGTGGTGTTAATTGGGAATGTCTCCGCAATCGCTGAAAAGTATGAGAAGTAATCCTCTGTATAGAATTCAACAAGGTTATGCCCATAATAAAGGCGGATTTCATGTGGAGAGGGTTGAGCGAGGTAGAGCTTTTGCGCTCTAGTTTCGGCCCATTTCTTCTTAACATCAGCAATAAACGCCACTTCACGGGGATCAGCTTTGGGGCCAGAGGTTTTTGCCATGCCCCAGTGGCTCCTTTGGTACGTTTGTGTTTGCTTTGGGCTGCAATCGCAGGTTGAGTGTGAGCTGGTGGTTTGAACAAGTTTGCGGAGTTCCCTTGTTGCTGGAATGTTACAGCAGTTGCTGGCGTCATATTAAATTGAGGGTGGATTGTTGGGCCTCGCTAAATTGGGGAGGCCCATCCAGATTGGAATTAACTCCAGCCAATTGGGAGGAAGGCGATGTTTCATCACCATCCTAATCTATTTGGGTAAATTCAGCCTGAGTATTTGCTGTAATTTCGTGGGAAAAACTCACTGGCTGATTGGTGAATTGGTCGTTTTCAGCATATGGAGATAAAGCGCCGACTTGAGAAGTGCCAATTATGGGGTTTAAATGGGATGGGTGAGATTGGGACTGGTGTGAGGTTCCAAAACTCTGAACCATTTAAATCCCCATTGGGAAGAGTAGATTGTCCCAATTTGGTGCTTAGTGAACCAGAATGTGCGGCTAATCCAACCTTACATCCGAGGGTTGGGGGCCAGATAATTGTTGGGCCTTGCTAAATTGGGGAGGCCCATCCAGATTGAAATTAACTCCAGCCAATTGGGAGGAGGACGATGTTTCATCACCATCCCAATCTATTTGGGTAAATTCAGCCCAAGTATTTGCTGTGATTTTGTGAGCAAAACTCACTGGCTGATTGGTGAATTGGTCGTTTTCAGCATATGGAGATAAAGTGCCGACTTGAGAAGTGCCAATTACGGGGTTTAAATGGGACGGGTGAGATTGGAACTGGTGTGAAATACCAAAATCCGAACCATTTGAATTCTCATTGGGAAGAGTAGATTGTCCCAATTTGGTGCTTAGTGAACCAGATTGTGCAGCTAATCCAACCTTACATCCGAGGGTTTGGGGGCCAGGTAGCTGGGTATCGCCCCTCATGGAGGGAGTCAGAAACACGGCGTCAGCAATTATAGATGGGGCTGAATTAGCTGACACAATGGGGGAGGTGAATGCCTGGATGGGCTGAGTTGCATTCAACTGAGCAGACGCCATTAAAACAGCGTGGGTGATGGCCTCCTTGGTCGGAGGGGGCCCAGCGGGTTGGTGGGAGGCAGCGCACACAGAGCTGTTAGGCGTGCAGGTTGCAGAAGTGCGATCAGGTGAAATGGCGCTAGTTAAAGTAGCTCCAGGTTGGGGGGTGGTGCCTGCTTTCATGGCTGCTGCTTGAGAGCGGGTGATTCTGGTTGACCCTAAGGTGGGTAACCGAGGGTTGCTCCATTTGGGGTGGTGCTGGCTCTTTTGGCATAGCCTGCGGGTTCTTTTGCAGGGTTTCCCGCCATATTTTCTTATAGTTTTTGTAAATCTCTTTAGTGGAGCTAAATTTCAGGCTGAATTGATTTTCTAAAAGTGATGCTTAGCAGAAAGAGCCTGAATTAAAAGCAATGAATGTAGTTACTGATGCTTTTTCTTCCCAGGGTCCTTTTATGATAAAACCAAAGTAGAACTTAAATCTAATTATCCAACTACTGCATATAATTCTATAAAAAGCAATTGCCATCCCCTGTCAAGGATTGTAGGGGGTGTCAGAATTCTGGCTAGGTGGGCTGCTCACTAGGTGCACAAGAATCCCAACAGTAGGGCATACGTGGTATGCTTAGTACATTGCGCTACCCAAGAGAGATAGGGCTAAAGTTCCCACTAAATTCGTCAACCTCACTCTTAGTTGAGAAGGGATTGATTATTAATCTTTAAAATGATTAGGTGTAGTAAAAAAAAGATAAGATTTATAAGGAGAGCCTCACAATAGGTAAAGTGATAAGGCTAATAATGGGAGGTGAAAGATTTATGATAATCTGGGGGTAAACTACTAAGCAATGACAATATAATGCCTACTCTGTGAAGCTCTCAGCATCAATTGCCAATCAAATAATATTAAAAACTGTTTCATAAATAATTATAAAATAGCAATTGATTATCCTCAGCGTTGGTCACTGATAATCATGTAAACTTAAATTATTATCAAAGTTAATTACTGATAGTTTTGGACTAGTGAATTCACTTAAAATATTAATAAGAGTTATTATGGATGATCCCTGACATATCAAATAGGATCAACTCAAATTAATGAAGCTCCCAGTTCAGCATACACTAGTAATTAAATGTTAGTGAGTTGTAACCTCTAATTAGAGGCTTCACCTTTTAAAGGGAATTGCCTGACAAGGGCTCAGTTGGGCTTTGCTTATATGTGTGAATCCATCTGTGGTTTCCTATTTTATATCATTTACAAAAAATTCTGTTTTATAATTAAAATTCTTTTGATATATAGCATATTGCTAGACCTTATTCGCCTAGAGCCTAATTTTAAGCTACTAAGCATAAAGAAGCTTATGACAAAAGTGTTAAAACTGGTGAATTGATTATAGAAAAAACTTTAGTTGAAAATATAACTATAAATTATTTTTTTATTTCATAAAACGTGCGTCTATTTATTTAAATATTTTTCAATATAAATAGATTGATACTATGATCATTTACTATTAAATACATAAAAATTGTAAAGATGTGCTGCCATATATCTCTATTACTTATAACACAAAATATAAAGCTTTGAGGTATAATAGATTTATATCTCATATTTACAACGCAAAACCCAAAATGATTGGACAACATAAATCTATATATATTATTTACAACACAAAGGGGGTGGAAGGCGAGTTGGTAGGGCGTATGGCTACCAACCTGAAGTTTGTGGGTTCAATTCCCACCCTTTGCACAATGATTGGGGTGCCAGCCAAAGGAAGCTATTGGCGGTTAGTAGGTCTAATAACATAAAAAACCTTACCTATGACATAACCAGAAAATTAAGTCCTGATCCAGAGTTGGAAAAACTTTCTTTGACAGAGTTGGCCCTGCTCAGGTTTCATGTCATTTCTTTTCTTTCTTTTGGTAATGCCCATCCCTTGTTCAGCTTGCCTCATTTAAATAAAAATAGTTATAACACAAAAAATGAGCCAGTGAGGCATCATAAATCCTATGATTCATAATAAAGATATGAAATTGGAGGCAATGGCCTGCTGATTTAAAAATCACCTCAACTTAATAAACTAATTTGGAGGCCTCATAATAGGGTTTAATCAGAATCATTATCAGTTTTGTTGTAAGTGCTGAAATCTGGGCACTTTTTGTGCTCGCAGGTGCTTTTTAACCCTGAATTTTTCAATATTGGTACAGGTGAAGTAATACTCTCAACTGCAATCTTTAATTTTTGGGTGGAATAGAACTACAACATACAATATAAAATTCAATAACAAAAACTGGATAAATTTTATAAAAGTAAGGTTTAGTAAATACATGATGTTTATTTATTTCACTCCTCCAAACAGTTAAGCTATTTTTGAGGCTAATTGCAAGATACTAGGGGATTTTGCTAAGCAGTGGAGGGCTCAATTTGGATACATTAAGATTTGTCTTGGATTATAGGCTTGAGTTCAAATTTGGAAGGACAAATTATGGAGGAGCAATCTAATATACTCCTGCAAGTAAGCCATATTGCACATATGACTTGCTTGGACAAGTACCTCAGCTCCTAAGGGCGATTGGGTAGAGAAATATAAGATTTACCTATAACCCCCTTTAGCTTATAAAAGGGAGTGCGTTTTTCTTAGAACTTGGCACTGCATCTATGCTAGAGTTTAAGTAACTTGGGAGCCCACGGCTGAGGTATATATTGGGATATTGGGAGTAATTGCATTAAACCAAGTGGCAGGATTCCGCCAAGAATCAAAAAGGCCTTTCATATTAACAAAACTGGGCTATTCTCCCCTGGACTATCAAACTTATATGTCGAACTGCTGCTTGTCTGGCATTACCCCCTTCAAGAATGTTAGGGGGAGAATAGGGGCAAAGAAAATGGCCATGAACTCTGTTGATAACCACTCCAGAAGCAAGTGTCTTGATGGAATATTCATCACTTCTTTTGTAGGTGCTGACAAACGGTCACTCCCAGATGGACCCTAGCTCCTAAATTCTAGAAGTAATGCAGTTATGGTAACATAAGACTAGATTGGATGTTTGAAAATTGGGGTAGAGGTGGTCTGAG
The DNA here is from genome assembly GCA_022478985.1 of Massospora cicadina. Lineage (NCBI taxonomy): Eukaryota > Fungi > Entomophthoromycota > Entomophthoromycetes > Entomophthorales > Entomophthoraceae > Massospora > Massospora cicadina. Next base: position 140,311 of record JAKSZP010000101.1, read on the forward strand.
TTCAATAACGGCTTGACCCTCTTTGGTGACAGTTTTGGTTAAATTAGTCATAGCATCAGCCTGTAGCTGCATGATGTGTTGAGCCAACTTCTTCTTTGCCTTGTCAGGATTGTCAGACCTGATTGAGAAGAGATCTTTGGCCAAGAGAGTAGGTACACCTGGTTTACGCCCATACAACCCCTGGAAGATAGACAATTTAAGGATCTGATGGTAGCTAAATCTATAGGCCATAAGGGCGCTAGGCAATATATGGTCCCTGTGAAGAGGGTCATAAATGGCCATTTTCTCTTAAGATAGATACCTGGGCTCCATTTACTCTTTCTACAGTACCATTTGTGCTGGGATATAGGGGCGGAAAAGAGTTGTTTGGCTCCCATAAAGGTAGCAAGATCTTCACCACTCTGAAGGTAAAATTCTTTCTGTCATCAAAGAGTAAGACTTGGGAGCAGCCATGGAGAATAAAGATGTTTTTGTGCAAGAAAGTTGCGGTATCCTTGGCAGTTTGGGCTGTGAGAGCAACAGCTTTAACCCATTTGGTAAAGTGGTCAATAACTACTAGTATGTAGCGATTTTCACTGGTAGTCTGGGGTAGGGGACCTACCACATCTAAACTTATCATGTGGAAAGGCTGTTGCAGGGTAGTGGGTTGACATTAAAATTTGGCCAAGAAGCAGGATTGCTTTTTACAGGTTAATCCGATAATCAGGACTTTGATAATAGATCCATGATACCATCCCAGTAGTACCGTTTCTTTATTTAGTACTAGATCCCAGTAGTACCGTTTCTTATTCCACTCATTCGTCTTCCTAACTCCACCATATCCAAGTTTAGAGTGGGCGTCTAAGAACACCATTACCCATTTTAGAGGTTGCAGATAGAGCAGTTAAATTACTCTTAACTTCTTAAATAACTTTCCGCTCTCCACCTTAGTTTCAGAAGTGTCATGAATTCATTTTCTTGATTTGTCATCCTCATTATCCCAAGACTAGGGGTCATAAAGAGATCATATAATCTTTCCGCCTCACTGTTGTCTAGGTGAAGGATAGGCAGCTGAGTCAACCCATCCACATTCATATGACGCGTTCCATCTCAGTGCTCAATATTCATATCATGATGATGAAGTTTTAGGGCCAAAGGGCGAACCGTCCAATGGGATTCTTCATGTTTTGTAGCCATCTTAAGGAGGCGCGGTCAGTAACCTTGAGGAAAGAAGTTCCATATAGGAAAGAGCGGTAATGTTTAACAGAGACTAGGACAGCAAGTCACTCCTTTTTGGTGATGCTGTAGTTACGCTCAGCTTTTGACAGCATCTTACAGAGATAGAAGACTGGATGATCTACGCTGTTATCGTCCAATTGATCCAGAATGGCTCCAATGGTACAGTACAAAGCTCGTAAACAATATGATGGGCTTACTCTAGTCAGGTTGACAGGATAGTGAGTTTTTGATAAATGTATTCAATGTCTCAAGTATGGACGATTTTTCAGTACCCCCAGTAATATGGAGTGTTTTTAGCCAACTGTCAGAAGAAGAGGCTCACTGAGCAATCAAACTTAGGGATGAACTGATTGTAATACCGCATCATATCCAGAGTCACTGGATGTCCCAGAGGTTCTTAGGCGCAGTTATTTTAGAGATAACTTCAACTTTGTCCTGTAAGGGCTGGATTCTTTATTGGTAAATAGATTGTCCAAGAGTTCTAGCTTCTTTTGGAAGAAAGTGAATTTTGATAATTTAAACTTGAAGTTAGAAGACCGCAGGCATTTAAAGAAGTCTTTTAAATGTGCGAAATGGTCAGTGAACGTTGCAGAAAAGTTGATGATGTCATCAAAGTAGACAATCACACAACGTAGCTCTAAGATCTGCAGAATGTGGACCATTGCACTTTGGAAGTATCCGGCGCATTGCACTGCCCTTGGGGTGGGTGGGTAGGCTAAGAAAAGCCTTCACTGCAAATGGTAGCACATTTCTCCTGATCTTGGGGAGTAAGATCCATTTGCCATTATCCACTGGCCAAATTCATGGCTGAGAAAACTTTTGAGCTGGAAAGTTGTGTAAAATCATATATGCGGGGTAGAATAGCTGTTTTTCTTGGTGAGGTTATTTTATTTGCAGTAGTAAATCACTACCCAATGACCTCCATTCTTTTTTTAATCATAAAAAGAGGAGACTCACAAGGGCTATGGGATGGTACTAATAACCCAGCGTCTAATAACTGCTTTTCAAAGCTCATTTGCTGCTCTTTAACTTTAAGCTTGTAGTAAGGTTTATATTGTATAGGTTGGACATCACCAACATTGATGGTGTGGCTCCAACCCTTCATGTGCCCATAATCCGTGTCAGTCTGGGAGAATATATCGCTGTAGGTAATCATTAAAGAACGAACTTTTTAAGCTCATCATGAGTTAGATCATCTGAAATTTGGACGTTAGGCATACTACACATCAACTGGTCAGTGGGTAAACCCATATCCAACATTGACCCAATAAAGTGGACCCTGCCAATCTCTTTTAGGGATTAGCAGACCTTGCCCTATCTCATGATGTTTTTTTCAATGATTGGTTTATTAATAAGGTTTCCCAATAGGATGTTGATGGGCCGTTGATAAGCGGGGTCTACTATACCTGGAAACACCTAGGGTTCTTAAAAGCTTACTCCATCATTGTTAGTTATGTGCAGCAGAAAGTCTTTATGTATCTGTAATGTAATGTTGGTATCAACCAACCGTCGTTCATCAGCCTTGATTAAGTTTCCTCTGAAGCAAAGAAGTGCCCTCTTAAGCGTCCACAATATTAGGAAACCTTTTTGTGTTGCGACTGGATGTTATGTAGAATAAAGGCAAGGCATAGGAAGGGTACGCAACTAAGCAGGAGTATTCATTTTTATTAGGTTCTTCATTGGTAAGATCAAAGAGACTTCATAACTAAGTATGCATAGGTAGCCCTTTCTCATGTTGATTATACCGTCATACTCAAGCTTAAACTGAGTGCCAATAAGCATGTTGTGAGTGTTGTTGTCCAAGGCCCTGATGGGAGCTGACAAGATGAGCTTTCCAATTCAAATAGTCAAGGAGGAGTATGCTCCAATAGCACAGGTTTTGTTGTGACCTGCAGTTCCAAACTCCTGCGTATATCCAGGTCAGGAGCCTAATTAATATTCTTTACCATCAGGAAAATGATACTGTTCACGGGGATCTAGTGTCCAAGATAGCCCTAATCCAAAATTTTGAATACCAACCTCTACCTTAGTTATTGTTTCGCTAAAGTTGGGGGGGATAGCTAATACTTACTTAAGAAGGAGAGTAGAGGGAAGGTTTTTTGCTGTCTCAAGGTAGTAATTTTTAACATACTTTAAGGTTTGAACATGGTGGATTGGTCAGACTAGCGAAGCAATAACCTGATCAGCGTCGCTAGTGGTATCAATAACTTCAGGGCACCCCAGCACTTGATTAAGGTAAGTTTCTCAGGGACAGCTCCTTGTATACTCCTTCATGGTGAAGCTAATCCAATATACCTACTTCAGTAGGGGCTCCTAGGACAAAAAAATAGCCGACGTCCACATAACCTCATCAAACATGTCATCAGAAGGGGTGTCCACACACATTGGGTGAATGCTAAAAAATGGCGGTTAAATGTTGGTGTTATAACTTTGCCTGATTTGGGGCCATCAGAGGCTATGTTCATTGGGGGCAGTAAATTTAGCTTGAGCAGCCTTGTCATGATCCCATTGTTGGTGTGTGTGACTGTCACCGGAGGGAGAGGTTTAGGCTTAAGAGCAGCCTTATGGGCCATTAGGAGAGTCCTATCAGTGTAGGGCTTGGGGAGGAGCAGAGGCTCAATAGATGGAAAATGATGAACTTTGCGGGAAGGTAGTGGCAGGGAGTGCAGCCCCACTGATGGTAGTGCACTCTAACTCATTGGCTTAGAAACCTTAGAATTGCAGATCAAAGTGAGATCAGGTTTGAGCCTCACCTCAGGTGTTGGTTTTGGGGTAGTAAACAACACAGAAGGAGCCATAGGGATCAACATGGACTTCTTTGGCAGGCTATGGTTGAGAAATCCTAAATGGTGGGGACTTTCAGGTTTAACAAAAAACTCCAGAAGAAGCCTCAGCGTTATAGATATCTGCAACCTCTAGAAGCGCCTCCTTAATATCACACATGGTCTGGAGTGGCGTTTAACGGAGACAAGATTCATTACTATAGAAGGGTGTTTATACAAGCCAGTTAGAATGGCAGCAAGGGCATCATCATAAGGTAGCATTTTGGCAAGTACCAGGGGCTGGGCTTCACCATAAAATTATCAACAAAGGTGGTAATCGATTCTCCCTTTTCATGCTGAGGCACACTAAGGCCTGCTTCTTCCTCTTCAAACTCTTCTTTAAGCCAAATTGAATAATAATCACTTCTTTTACTTCCTCCCAGGTATGGATGGTATCCATTTGAGGAACCATTAACTCTTGGGCTAACTGACTTAGGCAATGGAGGATGTACTTGAAATTTTGGTGCTCCATTGCTCCATTTATGGAAGATTCATATACATATAAAAATGCCCCAATACTAACTTCACCCGAGGCAAATTTATCCTTAAAGGGAGGTATAAAAGGGACATCAATAGCAGCTTTATGAGAAGCTAAAGAGGTATGCTGTTCAATCCTTTTAAGATGAGACAAGGCGTTGGCTAATTGTTGCTCCAACGAAGCTAACCTTGGTTCAGTGTTAACAGTGAAATGGGAAGCGAGGTTTAGTGGAATATTTTCCATTTTTTGAAGAGAGGATGTGGTATACAGGGCCTTGTAGTGAGCAACATTTGTTGGAATCCAGGAACTTTTTGTGCTTGCAGGTGCTTTTAAGCATTGGATTTCAACAATATTGATATGGGAGAAGTAATACTCTCAACTGCTGTCTTAATTTATTTGGGGAATAGAACCACAACTTTATATATTAAATTTAATAACAAAAGCTGGATAAAGTTAAAAACAAAGTAAGACTTAGTAAGATAAGTGAAGTTTATTGAATTTACACTTGTTGAGCAATTGACTGGACCTAATTATCAGATAATTGATAAGGACACAATAATGTTAACATGCTTAATTTATTATGGATCATATCAGATATCAGTGATTATGGATCAGGAATATCCTAAGCTTATGTAAATCTTGGGATCCGCGGCCTAGCGATTTCACTTAATAATATTCAACAATGATGACATGGGAATAAGGGCTTTATTGTTTAGGTCAGACTTAGCATTAAGTGTTGACTTAATGACTTGGACACGTGGGCTTTGTTGCTCTATGTTAAAATTAGTTTTTTAATGTTGATTGAGTTTTTAATAAATTAATTTCTAATTAGTAATATGAATCGCCTTGGTATGTGCTTCTGATTGCTTGAGAAAGAGAATCAGTTCATCTATTTGCAGATGCATCTGAAACGCTATCTTGAAAATATTGATGAAATTTACACTTACCCTGAGGCCATGCGAGATGCCCTGAGCAAAGGATTGTAGACCCTCAAACAAACATTTTATGTGTTCCTTGGGCCAAGTGCCATTGAAGATGAGACGTCATGGGTAAGATGTGGTGAACATCAAACCCTATAAATTATATCCAAGTTGATACTAATAAAGTACAAAAAACTATTAACACTAGTTTATAGTTTAACTTATAAGCTTTTTGTGTTTAATACTTTAAGTTGTATTAAGTCATGAATTTACTTGGGATCACTAAGATCAGGGCAGCGTGTCATTGTCCAAGTAATGACGGGAGAATATGACATTCAAGTGCTATTACCAAGGAGCTATATCTTGAACTAGAGTCACCATCTGGTTTATTGTCTTCATACAATAGACGTTCAAAACTCCACCATACCACAGAAGAAGAGCCAGCCATCTGAGGTAGACCAAAGTTCAATAAGTGGCGCTCATGGCTGGGATTGCAGATGGTGACCACGCTGAGCAGGGGAGCAATCCCAATAAATAAATCAGAACCATTACCAGGCCCAATGGGAATCCTGAAATGACTGTTTCTCAGATTAATTGGGATGTTGTACCCATTATTACCTATCCTGACAATCCCATTTCATCTGAAGATCTGGAACGTCTTGAACAGCAGTTGTGTAGAGGGTATCAAATAGGACAAGGGCCCATAAACAATAGTAGCATTCCTTTTTATTGCCAATAATAGCAATATGTGTTGTGGATGAGATATCTAGCTCATCATCAATTGAGTGTAGCTCAAATCCAAAAAAAAAATTGGTATAGAAAATATCGCCCAATACTTAATTGAATTTGTAGATCCCACCTCCAGAAATTCTCTGATGACAATTGCCTGCCATCATGTGGCCATTTCTGAGTTGGTAAACTTTTCATGCAACTCCATCCAGGAGGGCCAAATTTTAAATAAGTGATTGGAAGCCAACTTCTCTGATGTACGTTCTAGTTTGGAGGCAAATTATAATCTAGCCACTTGGGCTAATGAGCGGATTGCAGAATTACCACAAGATCTAAATGACTGATTGCATCCCATCTTTGAAATCTCTTAGAGGAAAGAGTAGTTACCAAATCTTGGGTTAGCAATATCACTCAGACTTCTATTAATGCTTCAACAATTCATGAGGCTTAATCTTGAAGCCCAAGAGGCGCAATTAAACCATAACGATGAATTTTGTGACCAGTATTGATGACTGAGCGCCCAAATTTCGCAGATGAAGGATGAATACAACAGATATTTCAACTACTGGCAAACACAATTTGACAGCCAACGGGCGATGAATGAAAAAAAATTAAGACTATATTTATCTTTTTTTAGTACTAGATGAAGACTCTATTTATCTTATTAATCTACAGATCAATAATCTCAATGAAGATATTACTGCTATTAATGAGCTAAACAGTATTCTTTATGGAGAAGTAAGCCAGTGCAAGAAGGCAATTTAAGAAAAAACCATGTGATTTCCACCTTGCAACTAAAAATACTAGCTTGAATGAGTAAATTGTGAAATTAAAGTAAAAAAAGATCAAAATTGTGTCAATTGGGAAAATGAAATCAACAATCAAATCTGAGCTCTGGATGATGGGCGTTGTCAGTTTACCACAAACCACATGACTGGAAAATCTTCCAAATATTATGAGGACAAATCATCAAAAAGAGCTACTGAATTGGATGCTGGGCCATTTCAACAAATGCTTAGCAATATGGTTGCTTTGGCCAACCCTAACACCTCAAATCGGGATACAATGCCTCAGTGCCCTAGTACGCCTGGATTAAGTCAACAAAGAATTAATCATGATAGCCATGAACGAGAAAGTGATAATTATAAACCAGAAAATCTGCCTGCTTTTAACAAGAATGGAAGTATGACCACATGCGTCAAACGCTTTGAAATGGCCATGTATGGGGCCAGTGACCATAACAAAGCAGCCAATATGATCAACTGCTTGGATCAGTGGAGCATTGAATTTACTATGACTCACATTAACAAAAACCCAACCTAATTTGAAGTCAAAGAGGCTGTGCTTCATGAATTTGAAGGTCCAGAATGAATGTCAAACAAAAAATTTAAGTTTATGAACAATCGCTTTAAGAAAGATGAAGCAATTGACAAATTTGCACATTGATTCTATTGTAAAGCTCAAGTTCTCCTAGGAGCAAAGGCTATAGTCAATTTCGACACAAAGATTGCACTAGAACATGCAGTAGAACCTTACCCAAATTTGTCAAGCACTTTATTTCCTGTTTTTGTGCAAAACCTTGCAACATCTGAATTAGACGATCATTTGTACAGATGTTCAAAAAAATATGTCCCTCCTAATAATGGGTACAGATCAGGACCTGCTGCCTCTGCTAGAAAGCCATTCGAAACCAATAAGAAGATTTAAAGTAATCTGCCTGTAAAAAATGAGCAAGACCCAAATACAAGAGCCCCACGCTAATTAGTGAGATTACTTGCTTTAATTGCAATCGTAAAGGTCACTTTGCTTCCTGATGCCATCAGAAAAATGTCAATGTAATCCTTCTGATACCGTGCAGGAGGAGGGAAAAGAACAAGCACAATAGATGTGGGACGCTTTATTGTTCCTAAGACATCAGTCCCACTTGATTGACAAGAAAACGCTGGCCAAGGGGCCTCAGTTAACAATAAAATGAATTCTATTTTAGTATATAATGAACTTTTTCAGATGTACATGCGGTAACTCGCTCTAAAAGTAAGGTTCTCATACCTAAGGCCTCTGAAGTAGTCGCTAAACCCTATGTGCAACAAATACTTGAGAATGTTCCAGCCAAAGGACTGAGCAATGCAGCAGATACCCCAAGCTTGAAAGGGGTGAATATAGCCATGTCAATTGACACATCATTAATGAATGTCCCAGTATTATAAAATCCTCTGAAGCACACTCTTAACTCCCTGGATTCTTCCCATAATCACTTAGTGAAGTCTATTGTTTCTTACTACTCTCAGTGCACTTACATGGATATTCTGTTCACAAGATCTGAGTTGTAGCTATTGTTGATAGTGGAGCACCTGTAAACATCGTTTCCACAAAGTTGGTAAAAAAAAAGAAAATAGCTCTGGACATTGACCATCATCAGGAATATGAGACTGCAGGCCTTAACTGCATAAGAGTGAAGGAGCTTACAGCGCCTTGCCACTGCAATTTGGAGCTTTGGTAGTAGCCGCACCTGCAATAATGCTTCAAAACGCCAATTATGACATATTAATTGGAACTAGTTTTTAAGGAACTATAGGATCTCATGTAATTGTAAAGAGAATGTCTTGAAATATTGGGTCAATCACTTATGATTTATTACTCTCATGACAATACAAAGCCCACAAGCCATCACAGAAAATTTATCAATATATCTTATGCTGATGGGATAATACCTGTAGAATATATTCAGCAGGAAAATTGAAGCTGCCCTATATCAACTGTCATAAATGAAAATTGAGGAATAACTCTATGTGTGAATAAGGATGCGACAATAGCTTTAGGCCATCAAATGGTTATGAGGACTAGGACCACGCTGGTTATTCCAGAAGGACTATGGGGAGGTTGTATCCCTATGGCATCATTTTGAAATGTAACCTAATGTGGCTTCCAAATACTTATAATGGGGCATGGAGAAATTGATGTCCTTTTAGCAAATTTGACCAGCCAAAATATTAAGGTCAAGAAAATCATTTAGTCACATTCATGCATCTGTTTATGAGGGATGAGTTAAAATCAGCTGTCATTTTGGTGACTTATCTAGTTTGGCTTACTGACCAAAACCCTTGGGGCAATTAATGTGATTTCTTGAGAATCATTTACTGGATTATCAGAACAACAGAAGGATGAAGCACTAGAGTTGTTTGAATGATGCTCCAAAATTTTCGCCACAGATGACCAAAATTAGGTTGTGAAAAAGAAGTACAGCATTTTGTTGACAATGGGTACCATGTGCCTATTAGAATGAGGCCAATCCGCCAACCCAGGGCTAGTGACAATTAGTCAGAGAAGAGCTAGACAAATTGCTGAAAAGTGAAATGATAGTGCCCTCCAAAAGCCCATGGGCCATCCCTGTTTTAATCGTAAAGAAAAAAGATGGCAGTAATTGAGTTGTGATTGATTATTGACGCCTCAGTGCCATTACAAAAAAAGAGTTGTATCCTTTGCCCAGAATTGATGATGCTCTGGACCGTCTGGGAGGGGCGAAGTATTTTACCACAATGGACCTCATCTCAGGATATTGGCAGATTAAACTGCCTCAAGAGGAGCAGGAATTTTGCGTGCTGATTGCTGCTCAAGGGCTGTTCCAACCGGCGTGCATGCCACAGGGGCTGTGCAATGCTCCAGCAAACTTTCAGCGTGCAATGGACACAATTTTGGGGGACCTTAAAGTATCCTGCATACTGGTGTACCTGGATGATATTAATGTCTTTTCACGAACGTTTTCTGAACATCTGGAGCACCTTGATCAAGTGTTCAACTGGCTGTTGAAGGCCAATCTAAAGTAGTACTTGGAAAATGAGAATTCTTTAAATAACAATTTGAATACCTTGAGTTCAATTTTTATTCCAAGGTCTTATGGCCTCAGCTTTAAAAGGTGAAGCGATTAACAAAATGCAATCTACTATAAGTATGAAGGATGTTTAAGTGTTCTTAGGCATGGTAGAATCCTATTGAAGATTTGTATAAGGGTTTGCGAAGATCGCTGAGCCCCTATTCCACTTACTACAAGGAGGAGTTCATTTTTTCTGGGCAGACGAGTTCCAACAAGTCTTTGAAGCCTTGAAAACCAAAATGAGCATGGCGCCTATCCTCTGATATCCAGATTTCAGCTAGCCTTTTATCATACAATCTGACGCCTTGTTGACTACAATTGGTGGTGTGCTATCTCAGATTGGGGATGATGGTGAGAAGCATCCGGTCGCTTATTACAGCAGGACAATGAATAAGCATGAGCGTAATTATATGGAGACTGAAAGAGAATGTTTGGCTGAATTTATGCTTGTAAACATAATGGGTTTACATTCATAGCACCAAGCTTAAAGTAGTGACAGATCAGAGCTTATTATGATGACTCCACAATCAAAAGTAACCTGAGGGACGTTTTGTTTAATGGGCCCTGAAATTACAAGCGGTCAATTATGAAATTATTCATAGAGCTGGAGCAGCCCATCAAAATTCAGATGGACTATTGCGACCTCCTAATGTAGCTGTCCTGTGCAGTTTGGCGGATGAGCTTCACAAAAAAATGATTACCCAAAAGTATAGAGATGAGCCATCTGAATTAAAGAAAGCGATTGGAAAAGCATTAACTGATACCATATATCAAAATGGTGTTTTATAAAAGCTTAAGCCTGAAGGGCAACGTCAAATTTTTCAAAACCTTATGACCAAATGGAGATTATTACACACGCACACAAGGCTGTCAGACACAGGGGACTGACCAAGACGCTAGATTTAATTCATTTGAGACCTATTGGGATTCCATGCAATTCAATATCTAAGACGTGCTTAATAAATGTCATTCATGACTAATTGCAAAACCTATAAAGTCAGATGTGAAATATCATTTAATCAATCCCAACTGGGCCTGGCATACCGTGCTGATTGATGTAGTTAACCCTTTGCCTGTGAGTAGCCTAGGCAACAAATACATAATTGTTGCTATTGACCATCTGACAAAATGGGTAAGAGTGAATGCTATTTGAGACGTCTGGGTTTTAACTAGTGCCAAATTCAATATGAATACTATTTATAAGCACAAATGCCCCAGAAGATCTTGATGGTCAATTGCTCGAATTTTACTGCTCAAATGGTACAACAGCTAAATGAGTTGATGTCCATCAAAGGAGTGTTATCAAAACCATACCATCCTGAGACTAACGGTATGATAGAGCGAGTGAATGGGACTTTAGTTGGCATTTTATGAAAAACGCAGCCTTGGCGCCTTCACAATGGGCAACTTCAATTAGTGCGACCATGTTTGCATACAATATTGGACACCACAGCAGCACAGGCCACTCTCCATTTTGACTTTTGTATGGTAGACAGACCGTCTCTGCCTCCATTATTATATTCAGTGCTCAGTTCAAATGATGCAATTAACCCAAATAACTATGTCAAGCAATTAGCAAAGACCTTAATCAAGTTGCAATTGGAAGCTTATCAAAACGCAATTAGTCAAAAAACTATTCAGAAGAGCTATGATGACGCTAAACAAGCTATGGTGACCAAGTTCAAGGAATGAGATAAATTAGTATATTGTGACACTCATAACGCATGTTACGCGCACAAGCTAGCCTCGCTTTGGAAGGGTCCATTTATCATATCGGAGAAATTGTCTGAAGATGTATATACCATTAAGGATCAAGGTGGCTGGGTTATGAATTGAGTACATGCTAAGTTCCTTAATCCATATCATAAAGAACAATAATATAAAAAAGAAAAAATATAAAAATATAAAATAATAATAACATAAAAGAAAAAAAGAAAATAATATTAATAATTGCAAGCCATAGAGTTTATTTCATAGATTTGATGCCTCGCTGGCATTGAAACTAGGTACCCCTTCATTGGTAGGGGAAGGAGAGTATGATCGAACTGGAGAAGTCTGTAACAGAATTGGATAGATGCGGATTTCATACAAGTCCCAACTATCTAGACCCTGGTGGAGATGTGCTAAACCCAAGAAAGCTCAGCACGAGGCATGCTAGCCCTGTCAGCTTAGGAAAGGCTGGCTATCAAGATAACGTTCATACTTTGAGGAATGCAAAAAGTTAGACATTGCAACCAAGGAAGAAGGGAGCCCGCCGCTTATATCCAGTCAAGGCGGGGGAAGTGTTGAGTAATTGACTGGAACTAATCATCGGATATTTGATCATATCAAATATCAACAATTATGGATCAGGTGTATCCTAAGTATATCCAAACTTGGGATTTGCAGCCTAGCAATTTCACTTAATAATATTTGACTATGATGACATGGGCTCAAGGGCTTTGTTGGTTAGGTTGTAATTAAATTAAGTTTTGACTTAATAAACTCAGGCAAGTGGGCTTTGTTGGTCTATGTTGAAATTAGTTTTTTACTGTCACTCAATTTTTGATCAAATTAATTACTAAATAGTGATATGAATCGCCTTGGTATGTGCTGCCAATTACATGTGAAAGTGAATCAGTTCAGCTATTTTGAAAATGTGTCCAAAACGCCATCTTGAGAATGATGCAAGTGTTTACTCCAACCTTGAGGCTGAGCAGGATTCCCTGAGTTGAAGTATTTGTAGACGTTCTTATAACATTTTATGTGGCCAAGTGCCATTGAAAATGAGACGTCATGGGCAAAATGTGGTGAACATTGAACCCTATAAATAACCCTCAAGTTGATACTAGTAACAACATTCAGCTACTGGATTAGTTTATTATTTAACTTATAAGCTTTTTGCGTTTAGTATTTTACTTTGTATTAATCAGTATCTAATTGGGATCAGTAAGATCAGAGCAGCCTGCTATCGTCAAAGTAAACTACAGGGTATACAATTTAAGTGCTACCAAGAAGCTATATCTTAAATTATAATCACCATCCTGTCTATTGTCATCACACAATAGACACATAAAACTGCATTCCACACCTAAAGAAGAACCATCCCTCTGAAGCAGATACCAAAAGTCAACAGAGACATAAAATGGAAAGAGTCAGAAAACGTGTCCCTAACGTTTTCCTCTCAATCCCAGTGATTAACCATATTTGGCAAGAAACCTGCTTAGGTAATAGGACTTGTTACCCATTAAGGCAGGTCACAAGCCAAATGATTGATTCACTAGTTGCAGGAGGCATCACTCGTTTCTCAACTTAATCCTTAAATTCCTAATTGGTTGTTGATAAAACCCAACTGATCCCAATCAGTACACCTGATAGCTAATCACTAATCAACTATCAGATGCACCTATTTCATTGGCATCTCTGCCCGATGAGATCTTAAGCATTCATCTGGATCAATTCCCAAAAGATCTGACCCAGGAGAATAACCTAAAATCCCCCAAACATTGTTACCCCAAGATCAGGGCTAACCAATATCTAATTCACTTTGCTATAGAAAATTATCCCATAGCAACCCCTGGTAATCTAGTCGGCTGGGAAATGGGCAAAAAATCCCAACAAAAGCTCTTTTCAATGATTTTTAATTACACTTATTAGTCAGAGATATCTTAGTTCACACTGCCACTAAGGATATTTATTGGGGGTTAACTTACAATAACCATCTCTGCTTGTATGCCACCCATGGGCTTAGAAATGTTCCCTTACCAGTGACATGGGGTAAGAATTAATAAGCTCACCAATTCCAAGTCCTGACCTTATAAAGTTCTGCATAAATGAGGGTCTTATAATCAAATAGTAGATGTTGCCAAAGGGATAGTGGCCAACCAAAAAATGGACAATTCTTATAAAATTTATGTATTCCTGTACCAGGATCTTGAGGAGACATTTTTGGTCTACAGATGGCAAATGAGTACAAGTCAAATAAAGCTAAAGTTAAACCTTATCTCTTTAGACACACTGTTCAACAATACCATCTTAATGGGATGTCATCCAGAAAAATAGAGGTAAAGGAAGAATATATCATACATCACAAAAGTTTATTAATTCAAATGATTGCCTTGGAAGTTCAGGAAGACTATAATCAACATAAGTGAGTTATTTTATTCTCTATTTCTCCCTGGAAAAATGAAGTTAATGATCATTGGTTCCTGAGGGCCAATCCAATATGTGATGCAACTTGATTTTCTACATAAAAATCTTCAGGTAAAGCAAGGCTTAATTTTGTAGTATAGAATAAGTTTTTTAAAAGATATTTCAAGGTTATCTAGAAAGTCTTGTCTATCCCAATAGTTCTGGCCCCCTTTCTTTATTTTTATTAAAAATTATACTCCAAGAAGCTAAAATCCAATTCCTCCATTATGTCCTGTATCAAATGCAGTACTAACAAAAGAGCAGGTAAATTTTCATGCACAGAGGTGGCCTTTCCAAAACGAGCAAAAACTCATACTGCGCCATCATTTTAAAATTTATTTAATCTGATTGATACATCAATCTGCAACTAAGAAGTCTGTAATTGTGCACCAAAATAAGTTTAACTGAGCTCTAAGAGGTTAGTGCTCTATAGTTGTATTAAAATTGCAAATGCCACAATTAGTGTTGGTCTGATTGTGACATACCCCTCAAAAATGGATACATCAGCGGGCATCGCAGAGGATGAAGACTGTCATTATATGAAGCTTTTCTTTCTTGTAACAATCACTTTAGTTACTACAATTCAATTTGAACAGCAAATTTGGATAATCACACACAGGAAAAATGGGCGACTCTATCAATAAAAATATTACAACATGGGCGAGCGTTGCGGTGAGTGGTGCACTTAATGGTGCAACTAAGGACAAGAAACGCCCTGGAGGGGGACCAGGAACCAAATCTGCAAAGAAATTGATTACTCAGACACCGTCTGGGTTTATGGTATTCCTGTAAAGCACACGCAATATATGTACATTCAGTTCAACCAACCCTTATCAAAGGTGGAACATGGGATCAGACTCTTCCTTGGGGATGAGTCACCGACCCTGTGGGAGAAAACATGTAAGGCACAGCCCTCACTTTTCCCTCACGCGGTGTATGTAGCAACCAACAACATGGGCCACGGCTGGATCAATATTGGTTTTGAAACAGCCAATGAAGACGATGCCACAGCAAGAGTCTGTGTGGAAATTGCCCTCCCTGAGGGCAAAAAAATTGTGTGCACCGCGTGCACCAGATGGAACAAAGTGAAAACTTTGATCATCTCTTTTGACTCGCTCCCCACCAACCTTCCTTGTAAGGTAATCGAGGAGGAGCTCCACAAAGGTCTCATGGCCTAAGGAGAAATTCAGCAACTCGAATTACAGTGATTTCACCTGATGCCCAACCTGTGCATGGGCAAAGCTATCGCTGTAATCAATCTCTTCCCAGAAGTGGAAGAGGACTTATCCAGAATTCCCCGCACAGCAGAATTTCACTTTAAAGATGGGGGCCAGTCAGCTGTGTTCTGAGTTACACCAGAGCGCACATCGCCCATTTGCAACCACTGTGGCTCACTGGGCCACAAGTAACACGCATGCCCTGTGAAAGATGGCTTAATGGAAAATGAATATTGTGAGGAAGTAATGGATGAAGATAATGAAAACTTCGCCAAAATGACTGATGGTCACCACCCATTCCTCTTGGGTGAAGATGGACTATACTTCATCGTGGACCCAGTTACAAGTAAACAACGTAAAGTGGCACAAAAAGCCCGCAAATGAGCAGCAGCTGAAGCGGCGGCACATGCGGAGTCTTCCATTAACCCCAGACAAATTTGTGAGGATATTTCAGATATTCACTGAACCAACCAATCAGAACAATATGCACAGGTTGAAAATTTTCACAGTAACCTGACTGAGTCACAAAGCGACATCAGTCATGCACATATTGAGGAACAATGCAACCGCAATCTGGGCGAAAATGTGGTGCACAATTCACCAAAGTTGAACCTCAAGGATACAAAATTCAATCAACAATCCGCATCAATTCAACATGAGACCTGTGCAGGAAAAGTTGACGCAAATGCAAAAAACCGCAATTCCATTGAATCATTGGGTCAGATCAAGGGAACCAACAATGGCAGTGAAAGAATTGGAGTACAGATGCGGAGCATGGCCAAAATGACCTGTGGTGGGGTAGGGCCAGAGGGCCCTCCCAACTGCTCCTGAGGCGCCGCGGGCACCTCAGTGTCAATAGGGACGCTAAACATCGCAGGAGCCAGGGCTCATACATCCTAAGCCAAAAAGCTGGCATTCCTGCAAAGACCCCTTGTAGACATCTTGGCCATCCAAGAAACCCACTGTCTACAAGGGGAAGAAGAATCCTGGTCAACCAGGGTCGCACCATCACAATCAGTATGGACATCTCACTGTGGGGTGATAGTCCAAAACAACAAAAAATTTAAAATTACAAATTTTGTCATCACACTTGCATGGTCAAGTCTTAGTAGCAACAATCATGTGCCAAGAGGAAATAATTTTGATAGCATGTATCTATGCATTGTGCACTTCAATCAAGAGAAAACAATTTTTGAAAACATTTCTACTCTCACCCTCCCACCAGATACCATCATGTTAGGCGATTTCAATTGCTGGGATAACCCCAATACAGATTGATGGCCTAATCCCAGGGGATACCCACCTGGACACATTGAATATCGCACAATGAAGGCATCTCTTGGCTTACAGGATGCTCCTCCCCCAAATTCACCACTCCTTCCCCACATGACGAGACCCAACATACATGAGGGAGTGCTCATATCAATGAGTCGCATTGACCACATCCTCATCCCGCAATCCCATTGCTCAAGAATCTCCAAATTTATAACAAAAAAGATCAATTCTCTGACCACCGATTAGTTATGGTGCAGTTATTGCCAAACCAATCCCACTCACAGGTGTTGCCTTGGAGAAAGCTTCACCCAGAAAATATAAAATTGCCCAAGATATCCAACTGGGTTGAAAACAAGGCTACGAACCCAGAATTCACAATCCCATTCACTTCAGATCCCATCAGAACATGGGAAAATTTCAAAAAGGATCTAATCAACAAAACCTAACATATTGCATCACATAAGTACATCGCGGACATGGCCACAATCAAGTGTACCTTGGTTGAACTAGACCACCTAATAAATACACCGAGATCTAGCTATAGCTTTAACTGGGGACGCAAATGGGCAGAAATTTCTGCCCAGCTTAACAACCTCATCTTCGAACACCAACACAGAATCAAGTATCAAACAAAGGTAAGTTCATAAAGGAAGCTGAAACCTGTTTGACATACTTTTTCTGCCAATTCCACTCCTGCAGAAACCAGCCCACGTGCACACAGGTCCACAAGACCAACGGCACCGTGGCAACTGACCCTGAGGAGGTCAAGGTGGAAGTACACCACTATTACACCAAATTATATTGTGAAACGCAAACAGATTCACAAAATATTAAAGAATTTATACAAACTGCTGAGATACAAAGCACACCACCAAATAACAATATACTATCCCTTATTACACAGGAGGAGCTTTGGGAGACAATTCGCGGTGCACCACATAGGAAATGCCCAGGGCCTGATGGGATACCCTACGAATTTTACAAAAAATATTTTCAACAAATTGCCTCCCTCCTATTGGCGTCTATGAACCAGAGCTTATTGGAAACACGCCTATTACCAGGAAACCATGAATCCTACGTTATAACCTTGTATAAAAAGGGTGACAAGTTGGACCTGGCCAACTGGCACCCAATTGCACTCTCCAACACTGACACAAAAATTCTAACAAAAATTCTAGCAGCTAGATTAGGCGCAATTGCATCTGACGTCCTATCACCCAACCAGTCTGGGTTTATACCAGGGCGTTCAATCTGGAACAACATACACCCTGTTGCAAACATTCGCCTTTCCAAAGCAACTGGTGCCCTGGTCTTCTTGGATCAGGAAAAGGCGTATGACTGTGTTAGCTGGCCATACCTAAAAGAATGTCTACATGCCTTCAAACTCCCACAAAGATTATAAAATGGGCGATGCACCTAACAGAATCTGCAACCATGGCTGTATGCGGCCCTGGATTCCTAACAAACAAGATTAAAGCACACAGAGGGCTCAAACAAGGGGATCCCCTCAGCCCACTGCTATACAATTTCAGCTTTGACCCACTCCTCTGAGTAACTGACTCACGTCTCATGGGGATAACCGCACAAGGACAACCAACAGTCAAGATACTGGCCTTTGTGGATGACTGCGTAGCAGGTATAGCAAACAATGAAGATGCCCGACAGGTGGAACGCACTCTAGAGGAATACTCCAAAGTGAGCAATGCATCGCTCAACAAAAGGAAGACAGAAATCATTTTCTTAGGCAAATACACAAACAATTGGGCCACAACATCAGAACTTCATACCAACACACGAAGAAAAAACCCAATCATTTTACCCTTTGCAACACCTCCCACCACCACTCCTGTCTGACACCTTGGATTCTGGCTAGAATCAGGGGGATATGCTAATGAGATAATGGAAAGTAATTTGTTACAACGGGTATCCAAACGCGTCGCCTCCCTCAAGGGAAGAACCCCAAGATTAACAGGACGAGTTACAGTTGCTAACTCGCTCATCCTCCCAATACTGTGGGACCAGGCTATGCGATAGCCTTCTCACCTACCTTTATAACCTCAATCCGCGCGCTTATCCAGGGCTGGTTGTGGCCTGGCTCTCACCCTCCTATACAGATGGAAACACTATTCAGCCCACGCTCAAGCGGAGGCATGGGACTAATAGTTTTTGAGAGCCACGCCAATCACATCCTAGGTACCTGGATAAAGGAAATCCTTGCTCCAGACCTCCCACAACAACATTGGTCCAGAGCAGCAAGGACTAACTTTGCACAGGCGCTCAAATTAACCAACCCACATAGCCCACCCAGACTACTTTCATACCTTGCCAAGCACCCTACTGCAACAGGTCCGTATAGAACCTCCCCTCATTTCAAACATATCCTCTGAACTATCTGCCATATGGGATGGACCATCGAAAACATGGGTACTATACAGGGAAGGGGATGACCCATCCCCCAATTCAAATTAAGAAACCCAGAAAACCACCCCCAGAGGGATATGCTCGCAACAACCCCAAGCATAGCTAGGATAGAATACCTAGATATGTTGGACATTCCATATGATTTAACCACACAGAAGGCAATGTGGAAAATGACTCACCACCCACTCCTACAGCCAAGGATAAGAGCAAACGTCTGGCGCTGTCTGAGAAGGACCTATAGGATGGCGGACCATTCCAACTCCCTCCACAAAACATGTGCAGTATGTGGAGGGGAGGGATCCCTACATCACCGCTTAGAAACATGTCCCCCAACCAAAGCTATATGGCAGGAAGTCGCACGCCTGCTTAAGATCCAAAATGAACAAGAATTATCGATATCAAAGAGCATCTTTGCGCTCCAGATTGAGTCACCGATCCCATCTACCCTCTATTCCCTAATAATACCCATTGCAATGTGGACAATCCACACAATTGCATTAAATGCGTTCAAGGGCACGGTCCCAACCATTCATGGGGTTATTAAAAGATTCCATGTCCACTTACTGGAGCACTTCCAAGCCTGGCTCTATGGATATATGAGACCAAGGCAAAAAGTGCTCATAGAATCATGGTTCTCACTCTGGTTCCTCCACACAGACCCTTTCCTTCACACCTGTTCCATAGCAGGGGAAACCCCCTCAGAGTAGTGTACCAACCCCCATACCTGGCAGTCCTGCTGGCAACAGGGGTAACTTGAGTACCCTGGGGTGCCTAATTTTATATTTGTCAATCATTTCCTTAGTTTTACATATATTAGGTAATGTCTGTACCCTGGTTGGCTTACCTCAGTTAAATAAAAAGACTGTCATTATATGGCTTTGCCAAATTGTGACATTCAAACGTTTTGCAAACTCAAATATCACTTACTTATCAGAGCTTGGTAAAGATTTGTTTGATTTTGCAACTGAGATGCCCAACACTTTGTAAGTAATAGTTTTTCAGATTGCATTATTTAACCTGAAGGCTTTAAGTGAGCTTCAATGCTCTTACCAAGTGTTTCCCCCTGTGCGCATTATATTCTCCTTGCAACTCTTTATAAAGACTACCCAGAAAGCCAAGGTAACCCCAACTTGGTTTTTTATGATGGTTTTTGGGCCCACTTCGCGGCCTTTTTTCTTATATTAAAAATACCTTGAATCCAAACTTTAGTTTTTACAGCTTTGTCACACCCTTTTTGGTGTTTGTATAATGTAAAGGGTTTCAGTCCATTACATTAAACTAAGATCCAATGTTTCACCTCCTTGCTGCATATCAGTATACTTTCCGCATACATCAAAGGTGCCATCCATATTTTCTCCAAATAAGTCCACAATATCTATTGATATTCGCCCTACTCTGGGTGAAGCCTCAACTTTGGGGTTACAATATATTAATACTAAGTTATTATAATATATCAAGGTGTTCCCCTTGTTTGCTTGAGTTAAGCTACTTTATTAAATCGTTCATTTCTAAGACTATTGAGGATTGATTCCAATATAATTTGAGTTTACCAATTTAATAGAGATTTATACTAAGGATAATTTATAGGTTCAATTATAAATAATTATTTATACAATATGATGTTAGCAATTAGTGCTGAGGAATTTCAATAAGCGAGGCATTTTATTGCCATATATTGCTTAGCAATTTATCTTTCGCCAGTTTATGGTGAAACAGTTATGACTCTCACTTCTAGCCTAGTACTTTGATTGGTGTGAGGTTTTATATAAATAAGATATCACTTCTCTTACTCAATTATATAGTTGTAGCTAGCTTAACTGGTAGACAAGTTAAGGTTTTTAAGCCCTTTAGGGCTATCTACACCACCAGGAACTTTCATGAACCTGAGTTAAATCAGGGATTGTTGAATTTAGCATCCCCCTCCAACCAACAATTTCCACCAACTATTGTAATATCACTATTTTTCCACCTTCCTCCCTTCAGCTGTCCCCACATCACCCACTTCTGTTATGCATGCTGCGCCAGCCTCTGTTGTTCCACTGCACTTGCCCTTTGTTGCGTCTGCTGCCTCTGCCTATTTTAGGACTATAGCTCACATACACCTTCCTTCTCTTAAGCTGGCCTGACTTCAACCCTTCCATTCTTCATGCTGCGCCCACTTTCCATTGAGCAGCAGTGCCCACAGCAACCTATGAAGCTTATCTATGCTTCCATCTTATATGAGGTTGATGTCACAATACACCCTTGCTAATTGTGGCATTCATGATTTTTCAACTCAAAAGAGCACTTACCTTATTTGAGCTTTGCAATGCCTTGTTATAATTTCACAATGTCAGACCCCGAAGCTGCAAAAATGATAGCTTATTGGAATAGAATATCTACTATGATGGCTGTAAATGAGTTTTGGCTCTCTTCTGGAGTAAAATCCCTTAGGCGCAAGTTATCTACTAAATGCCTCAGTATAAAGCTTCCATAAAAAGCAAAGATTCCCTATCTTGATTTTCTAAAATAGTTTTTTGGGAAACGTTTTTTAGCCATCTTTTAATATATTAAGATTTTTTTTATTGTCTGAGCTTCAGAGTTTTACTTTTCAATTTTGCTGAGCCCTTTTCAATGTTTAAATGATGTAGCAGGTTTAAGCTTATTACATAGAGGGGTACTGAAGCACGCTGGTAGGCAAGTGCGACATGCAGAATGGAAAGGGTTCAGTGAGGATTTCTGAAGAAAGGGAAGGCATAAGGGAGCTACAGTACCAATTGTAGGAAGAGACTGAAGGTGCAACAAATGGCAAGTGCAGCAGGTACAATGGAGGCAGGCACAGCGAGCACAGCTGAAGCAGGCACTGAAGGGACAGTTGAAGGGAGAAAAGGTGGAGGGGGAGTGTTGGTACAACAACTTGGGGTTTGGTGGACTCAGTGGAGGAGGATGTGGATGGCGTCTTAGAGTGTGCAAGACCTCAAATGGTACATTCGCAGAGGCAACAAAAATTGCATGTTTTTGAAATAATGTAATGGCTAAAACTGCTACATTGCCCAAAAATTGAAAGGGCTTAGAGGACCAAAAAGTAAAACAACCATCTTTGGATAATTACAAAGCTTTTTTAGTAAAAACAGGCCGCTAGTTTTAAAAATATTTAGAATATAAAGTGTAGTTCTCTTAATTGGGAATATGATATTATACTAATGGTTGTAGATCTTCTTAGACATGTATGGGCGCATTCCAGAGGTTCACTGACTTCTTGTAATTCACCATCTTAGCAAAAATGATAAAATCCAATATATTAATTAGTGCATAACAAAGAGAGGTCTGAAATGCACACTGAAGAGAGTTTCGCTGATCTTTAAGGTACATTCTCTAGAAAGTCAAGTTGAAAACTCAAATGCTAAAATAAACGTTTGTCTAATTGTGACATTAAGATCTGACATGTGTAGATTTCCATAAAATAAACAAAGTAAGGGATTCCAATCCCCACCATATGCCAATCTTTGAGACATATTACCAATGGTCTTAGGAAGCACCTGGTTTACCAAGAGTAGATCTGATATAGGCGTTTTCTTAAAATACCCTTACATCAAGAACACCAAAAGTTATTTCATTAAATTTTAAATTGGGAATTTATAAGAACCAGGCAATGCCTTTTGATCTGAAATCGCCAGTGGTGTTCCAGCAGCCAATTGACCATGTTCTCAGGTTTTTTGTGCCGTTTCTGTATTGTATATATAGATGATATACTTGTGTTTAAAGTCTTATTAGCAGCGCATTGATGATGCAAGATCTGTCCTAAAAGCCCTCTATTATGCAGGACTCGTGCTTAAGTCATAAAAATGCGAGTTACACAAATACTCTGTGATTTTTTCAGGAAATGTGTGTTTAAATGGATTGGCACTAAGATTTGTCAAGATAAAGACCATCAAGGATTAGAAAACGCGGTAACTAGTCATAAAATTTTATAAAGTTTTCTAAAAATAAAATTTCTAGGTACTTTTTCTAGATCATTTTCTTTTCCTGTACCTTATTGTAAGGAGTGTATGTAACCCCCAAATTCTTTTAGAGGCGATGTGGGATCAAAACCCAAATTAACAGGAAATTAGCTCCCAAATATAAAGGTAACGGGCCAATGTGGACTGTTCAGAACCTTTATGACCAATATACAGTATTTACATTGTATAAAAGATCTTAAGTTGCACAGAAAGCAACAACATGGCTATAATTCATTGCAGAGTTTGGTACCATCTTAAAATTGCGGGTTTTGCCTTGAAGCCTCAAATAAGAGCTTTCAATTTCTACTAAAGGCGGATTAAGATTATCATTATTTTAGACAGTATATAATGACACATGTTATTTGATACCTCCTTGAGGAGAACTGCAGCTAGGCCGACCCATAGACATGTCAGATAATATTTTTCATTGGGTTTTAGTATTATAAAGCTGATCACCAGACAAATTTGTTCTTCTTATAACAAATTTAAAGAAATCTGGAGGATGAGACATGATTGTTTTATTCTTGTACTAGCTAAAATCTCCAATAAGACCCAACTTTTCTAATAGTAGTGAAGTAGCTCAAGAATGCCTGAACTTGAGCTTTATACTGAAGATGATTATTGCCAGAGTTGATTATAAAATTTTAATGCTGATTTGTGGAGATGAAACCTTTGTGTGAGTACATTTACATCCAAACACCCCAGGATTACCCTGAAGGTGCTAAATATGAAATTGAGGAGCTTGCTTTTGGTGTAGCTTCATTTTCATTGATGTGGAAATGTCTTCTCTCTTTAATCCCAGCTATCCTCAAACCCACCAATGCATTAAGTTATTTACTTGTGTGCCTGCAATTATTATATTTGCAAGCATCAACTTTTTCAGTACGTTAAGGCGTTGCATACTGATGGCCTCATTGAGGAAGAAAATCGCAACCTATACCTCCTGTAGCCTCATGCTGCTGATGCTTTGACCCCCATTTTATCCGCAATTGTCCGCCATTTAAAGCGGGCACTGGATAAAAGTTTCCCAAAAGCATCTTCCCTGTCTGTTATGTCTGCTTAGGCTAATAGACAAGGTACTTTACTGGGAATTTTTTTTAATCTGATAGGCCATTTGTTTAGCTTACCACAACTAAGATGCGTGGATGTCCTCCTTTTTGGTTTGGGCCCCATTAGTATTAAAAAAGAATGCTGCTTGTTCTCTTATAAGGTTTGGGAATATGTCTATTTTTGTATAGTTTGTTTTATTACAACCGTTGATAACATATATGAAATTATCACTAACTCCTTGATACTAATCTGAGCATACTTGGCCCTTACCCAGATTTGGTCCAAAGCATGCTTTAATAAGCAAGAGTAGCCAGCTTGACCCCTTTGCTTTTGCAATATCTCTCTTGTTATGACGTTTTCACTAGTGAATATGTCAGTACTTATAATACTCATACTCAATTAACAGTAATGGTTCCTTCTGTTGGTATTTAAAGAGGATAATAGCTTCCAATAAATAAATAAAACTTTATTGAAGTTTCATTATTAGCTCATGCTTACATGTTAAAGCATTTGTACTATAAATTGATTCATCGAATGTTCAATGTGCGTTGTCATTCTTCAACATGATGAGAATGGTATAGAACTATCCCATTTGATAATTCAATTATTTTATGTAGCTTGCAGAGACAAAATAAAAAAAGTTGTAAAAAGTTGCTAGTCTTAGCGGCATCTCTTTAGAAGTAGCAGCACCACCTCTTGTACGCGCGCTAGCCCATTACCATTCCTACTTTACATAAAGCATTAGAGCTCTACCCAAAGTCATAATGGATGAACCATAGAAAAACTCAGAGGCATTTGAACTTAGAACGTTGATTTTAGAGTCCCCAACCATACAGGAAAGAGAACCTTCTCTCTGATCCTTTTAAGTTGGGACCCCTATTGTATATTAAAAATTGCCTTTGTAATTTCTATACTTATACCATATTGCCTCCCAGTGTTTTCTCATTAATTATTGGTGGTGCTAAGGAAATAATGATTTAGTACAAGTAACTGATAAATTGAATCAAATTGATTGGGTAGTTTGGAAATGACTTTTTAAAGATAGTTGGCCTAGTATAAAGATCTTAGTTGTAAAGATAATGGAATCTATTACCGTGGTATAATGTGTTTTATTAACAAAGAATTCACAAATGAAAATTTAGGTGGCTTGGCATTACCATCGGCTGGCTGGGAGCTCTGTAGTCACGAAGACATTAAGCCAAGTCGCTAGAAATCAATTGAGGCCTGATTTTGTTAGACGTGTGAAATTTTTTTGGCCCAGAGCCTAACTTGTGCCTTTTTCAAAACTCAGCAAAACCTCCAGGTAGGGATTTGATGCCCTGCATAGACCTAATAAACCCTGTCATCCATTAGTATAGATTTCATCACATCAATACTAATATAATAGGAACAGATGCTATAATGGTGGCCGTTGACCAACCAACAAATTATGCTTAGTCTAATTTCTTGTAATGTGCAGATTACCACAAAAGGGATGACATCACTATCTATGGAGGAAATTTTCTCATGCCACGATGTGCCTGAGAAAGTTTTATCATATTTGGACAGCAATTTGCGTCAAATTTGTAATATTGCTTGTTGAAAAACTTAAAAATCAACCTCTGTAGATCTTGTACCTACCTCTTGCAGTTGGATAGACAGAAGAACTGGTGAATCAGGTTCTTGAGAAACACCTTTGTTGATATGTATTTGGTCATCAGACATACCAGAGGAATTTTAGGGATTTTCTTAATATTTGTACATCTATATAATCAATAATTAACTAGGAATGTCCCTTTGTTTGCTAACTATGGACACTTGTGAGATTTAGTTTAACAAACCATATGAGTAATGATAATCTACTTAATGTTATATTTAATAATTACTATAAAGAGGCTTTCAATCAACTAACTTGCCTCTGCGCCACCATCAACCTATATTCTAGATCAATTTTGACTACTCAGGCTGCATCCACAGTAAACAACTATTACTTTGATCAAACATTACCCTAACGGCCATGTCAACTCATAAATATTAGATTTCTAATTTTGTTGGGAAGCATTACTAAAACGTGTTTTTATCAAAAGCTTCTTAATCTCTAGACAACTTTGTGGCGCTAAACCCAGATTTTCTAATTTACACTTACTACCTTACCCCTGCAGCAAAACCAATTAATAACTTTATACTATATTATTAAATCCTTTCTTCAGCGCCACCAAGAAAACCTCTTATAGTGTTATTATTGTATTTGCATTTTAATAGCGCCTATCATGACTCTTCACTTTCTATTTTTTAATTCCCTTAATTTAAGGCACTGGTTCCCTGACTTTTCTAAAATTATACAATTAATCTGAAATTTCAAAGTGCTTCACATTTATCAATTATTTGCACTAATAGGATCCATAAGATTTAGAGAAGCTTATGATGAAGAGACTGCTACTTGGAAAGGGGATTGAGTCTTGCTAGTAGGTGAATTAAATCTTACCCATGACCATAATTGCAAACTTACCAAGCCCAAACTCACTGTCAGTACTAGATATATAGTGTTTTTATGCCTATTGATATACTAATGAATTTATACAAGTCACTGTTGAATAAAGTTATTTCATTAATAATTGTAATTTTTCTGTGATGTTGCTATTTGACGCCAAAGCACCGCTTTATAATTGTGATGCTTATTACATGGTCACATTCTGCAAACCTTTACATCAATGTTAGAACAATGAACCAACCTGAGCCTTAATGGCAGGGTAAAACAGAGTGACTTTTATATGCTGAAGTAGCTAATTCCGAGCCCAGAAATCTTATGCCCAATATCTATCATTTGAGTGACAAAATGAACAGTCATATTGACAAACTTTCAGAGATCTTTTTATCTCATGATCGCCAGATAATTAATTTATTAAGTAATGAATTTGATAACTGACGCCGCCTTGATGGCCTAGGCCTATATATAAAGTTAGCAGTTCGCTTTTCCACTGACCTTTATTGTGAGAGATACTTCCTTCATACATTTCTAATCTCAAGTACAGGATATAAGAAATTGATCTATTAGCTCTTTATTTTAACTGAAAACAAGATAGGCGAGCAAAAAATTAAAACTGAATTCCAGCATTCCAATAGCATATCTTATCAATTCCATTAGGGTAGAGATCATCCATCAAGCATATTTTTGACTATATTTACGATACAAATATAACCAGTTTGAGTCAAAAGGCATCATGGAGCCAGTTTAGCCAAGCTTGCCTCCTGTTTCTTAATACCATACCTCACTTAGTGACCTCAGACACTTTTACTAGTGCCAATCTCGCAACTTTAACATGTTCTACCTTGGCGCCATCAGATCCTTTACTTCATATACCCCTATGTAATTACAAATTGATCAGAAAGCTCATTGCGATCTAATAGGAATAAGGGCTTTATGGTTATCAGCAAATTAACTTTACCAAAAGGCGCAAATCCAAAAAGAGGGGGAACATATACATCTTCCTGCAGCTGTATGAAATCACCATGTTAAAAGCTAATTAACTTTTTAAACTGTCCACTTTTATGAACTTGTTGAATCCAGACAGTCAAGAGTTGGTAATGCCAAATATTTTGAAGTTTGATTGTCCTATGTAAATGGAAAAGACAATATTGTAAATAATAATTTGAGAGGCAGATTTAATGATTTTAATGAAAACTTCTTTTCTTATTATTTTTAAAAAGGATGTGGAAGTATTAGAATTCACCAACAGGTTTTAATTTGAGGCCCAGGTGCTGTATGGGGCCAAAAATTTGATTCATCTTGATGCTCAGATTTATTTTTATCTTTCCTGCAAACCTTATAAGGAGTTATATTAGTTGGTGTTACCTATTTATATGATTAGGAACACCATAACCAAATAGTAAGCTAACTTCTATAATTTGCCGTCACTTTTGATTTATCCAATAAAAGCTAACCTAAATAAAAGTTTTTTCAATAAGACTAGCTACCTCTGAAGAAAAAGATCAAGGCCAATGTACCTTGTACTGAGGAATATAATAATCACTAGTTAATTCTGCTAATAAAGATGAGACAGGAAAAGATCTGGTGTAATATAATAAGATATTCTGCTTCTTCTAAAGATCTGATGATCTTATAAAATGACCAAAACAATATATAGCTCCTCTTATCCAAATTTTCTAAACAAATCATGATAAGACATTACATTTTACATAGTAATAGAAATCATGTGAATGCTATTCCCCACAACCACAGAATAGAAATTACTTATTTACATACCTGGGCCAAGCTGACACTATGGCATTCATATGCTCAATGGCTCAAAAAATTAATACTCCAAGTGAAACTATATCCATATTAGTGAAAACAAAATTAAAGTTTGGGTGATTATATAGAGCAGTGCACCCATTAGATAGTTTCATCTAAATTAATAATAAACTTGTAAATCTTTCTTTTGCTTTGACACCTAAATCAAAGCCAAATTTGGATTTTTTAAAAAAGTACAAAACATGACCGCTTGATTGAGCCAAAGCTTAACAATGTCAATGCAATTGACGCCTGCTGCCCCAGCCTGGGTGGTGGTGCGCTGCCATCTGGCATCTTTTTGCCACCTCTAAAGCACTCCCAGGCTGGCTCTGCTAGCCCTCCCAACGCTATTAGGCGTTATATCCCCCTCAGGACTTGGCCCACCACCTTGCAAGCTCTCAGGTAGTGCTCCAGAGCTCTTTGGTGCTCCCACGGAACAATTTGCATTTCAGCCTCCAGGTCAAATATGGGAATCTCTTACCATATGCAAGTGTGGCCATCATCGAGATGGCCAAGGTGGTTTTCAAACCTGCTGGCTATATTGACTTCCGCCCCTTTAAGGTGTACTTTGACCTTGGCTTCCACTCTGAAGCTGATGCAGCAGCAGCAGTCAATCTGCAATTAAATTATAAAAAAATTCCTTTGCCCAATATTTGTGCCCAGCTTCCAGATGAGGCCATTTTGGTGGTCCAGTTCTCCGGGTTGCCCTGCTTCCTTTCTCCTGGACACCTCCACCATGAGCTCACAGAGGGTTTGGCCGTTTACAGCGCAGACGCCCGTGTTGCAATCTGTGGTGCCCCATGAGGAAGATCATCTGGCAGGCCCTTGCGCCTTTGCTACAATCCGCCCATTTTATCATGACACCCACCTCACGATTCTCCCCACTGTGATCAGTTTCGCCCCTGATCATCCTTTTTGGGCGTGTGTCAAAAACAGCCGCGCCCTCTGCCACTTGTGTTTTGAGCTTAATCACTCAAAGTGAAAGTGCCCTATGGCTTCTGCTTCCGCCGCTTCCGCCACTCCCCTCTCTGGCGCCGCCCTGGTGGCTGCCTCACCCCAATTTTTCAAATGGGGCGTGATCCTCCCGCCCCCAACCTCAGCAAAATCTGGCATGGCTTCCAAAGCTTCACCAATCAAAATTTTAAAAATTTTAAAAATTGGTCATTATATGGTGCCCTGAGCTGATGGCTGAAACAATTTTAGCTGAGCTGTCATGGTCAACAGCTTGCGGCCAATCAGGTGCTGCCAACCTGCCAACTACAGTGGCTGGGCCAGTACTAGCCAATTTCAATCCATTCAGAGCGCATAAATGAATTGATAATTTGGATCAGGCTTATAATGTTAAGCCTGATTTTGCTTTGGAGGAATTCTTCGTTGATCCTCTCAATTCACACCCCTGCTATTTTCGCCCTAAAAACGATTAACCAGTTTATAAAAATATAACAAAATGGCATTTGAAGCCACTGATGCTCCTGCCAACACCCTACTATGCCATCAACTCCATGGGGCGATGGAACCCCTGGTTGAAGGTATTCCTATCCACAATTTCCCCAATGATTTTGAGGAAGATGCAAAATATGAGATTGAGGAGCTTGCTTTTGGTGCAAGCCATGATAGCATCGATGTGGCAAAAACCTTTCTTTTTGACCCCAACTATCCCCAAACCCGCCAGCACATCAAGTCTTTTACTTGTGTGCCAGCTCTAATCACTTTCACTGAGCATCAACTTGCTCAATATGTTGAGGCTATATATACCTCTAGCCTCATAAATGAAGAAAACCTGCAGCTATACCTCCTCATGCCCCATTTCGCTGATGCCCCTACCCCTATGTTGTCCGCCAGCTAAAGTGGGCGCCAGACAAAAGTTTACCAAAAGTTTCCTTGCCTTCTGATATGGCTTCCTAGGCTGGTAACCTAGTGGCTATATTAGAAATTTTTTAATTCATATTAATCCCTTTGTTTGGCCCATTTTGCAAATAAAGATGCGTGGCGGCTCCCCCTTTTGGGTTGTGCACCACTAGTGCTAAAAAAATAAAAAACTTGGAATTTTACTAGATACTGGCCATATAAAGGAATATGAAAGTGCGTGGATCAATCTTATTTCACTACTAGGATCTTATAGCTCGTTGCCACTGAGTTTTGGAATTATATATTGTCTAACCCAGCTATTTTTTACTACCATAAAGAAATTAGTTAATTAATGAGACATTTTCTAATAAAGGAATTTGGGCATAAAGGCCAACCTTGATGAGAATACGTTATAAATATTTGAACAATACCTTCCGCTTAGTTACAATAAGAATGAAACCCAGCACAAATCTCAAACTCCTTTTTTGTCAAACTTGTGCATATAAAGGAATGGTCTCTATTGGATATCAAAAAAGATGAATGTGCATCTTAATTTTCCCGGCCAAAGCTTAGAATCAAACAGAATTCCACTGCAATTTGGATGGAGTTTAACTATGGCACCTGGCTATTAAGCCCTCATGGGAACAGATATTGTAGTAAAACCTGATAGTTTTAATGATTGATTCTTCCTCCACACCACCATTCTAAAAAGGATCTTGTTTCTTCACCTAATTTTATCTATAATAGCAAGGTAAAAATAAGGTGTAAATGATAAACTTATATTTTTCACCTTATCCACTAATCTGACATCAACTCATCAATGTTTCCCTATACTTACATTGAGCATTGAAGTAGTTAGCAATAATTGTTCATGCAAGTTTTATAACCCTTCAATAGTATGTTTAGATTAATAACCACATTAAACACTTTAAACTCAACACATCATTAACATCTAACTTTTGAGGAAACTAACTAACCAAGTAAATAATAAAAAGGGATTACAACCATGACTGGACTTATGACATCCCACTCTGAATAGCTAAGCTGACCCTAATTTTATTTTGTTCCTTTATTTTTGAATAAGTGTTAGAGAATGTTGCAATTTAAACTGACCAACCATATGAATATATAGTTGTAAAGTTTTATTTTTATGTGTTCATTGTTAAGAGATCTTGATCAGTTACCTTGCCTCTGCGCCAGCATTTATCTAAATAATTAACTTACCATTGATTTACTAAACCGCCTCCCAAATAAATATTGCTTTGTTTTATTTTTCCCTCACGGTTTTGTCAACCTTTAAAATCAGGTCATCATGATTTTCTGTTTAGCCGCATTGTTTGATAACACTGGACAACACAAATTTTGGTTTTTGTTTGTTACAAAGATGATAACAGCTAAACTTTATAGAATATTTGACGCTTTTTTAAGTATGTAAATGGTTTCTTTCTATTGGGCATAATTTTTTTGTATTTTCCATTTTTTGAAATCGTTTAAGATACATGCATGCAATTTCAACATACCTAAAATCTGCCTTGTTTTATTTTCTGTACTAGTGTTATTGTGTTGACATATTAATATTAGTTGTCATGGATATTAATGAACTGAAATAAATTAGTAGTTAAACGGTTTTTCTAGAAAGATAAATTCTGCAAAAAGTCAAATTATATTATTTCATATATTGCACTTGCATAGTTCATGCCCATGTACTTTTTAGAGAAGTAAGAAGGGCAATTGCAAAAAATTGAGGCTGATAGGGAATTTCTAACTTCATATTTGGAATCAGTGCTCAACAGTACATAAAATTTAGCAAATAATAACCATGTAACAATATCATTGTTGTCCAGTGTAATAATACTATTAAATTAAAAAAATCTTTTGATACCCAATGGTGTAAAACCTGATTTATTAGTTTACATCAATTTACCTTGCCCCTGTTGCTGATGAGAATTAGAGCACTTATTATTGTAATACCTCCTTTTGGCTCAGTTCTTCCAAAAAAATCATTGCTTTTAGTTTTATTATTATCCTAGCCTCTCATCTGTGACAAGTCATAATAGGCTAATTGCTAAAATCTTTCAGTGACCCGCAGACTAGACACTAGTTCTCTGTCTTTTTTATATCTTATGCAAAAGACCTGAAATTTTATGTGCTACAAAGTTATCATTATTTTCATTGATAGGAGCCATAGGATTTATTGGAGCTTATTATGAATGGAATTCCATTTGGAACTGGGATTTAGTTCTGCTAGTAGCTAAATTTAAGCCTACACACAACCATGACTACAGACTCATAAGCCCTCAAGCCATAATCATAAATAGATAGAACTGTAATCTTTATTTTACTTTGTTAGTAAAAGAACCTTTTGCAATTGTTAATTCTTGGTGTAAAGGCTTAATTCCGCCAAGTTGGTTTTCACAGGGTATTAGCCACTGAGCAACCAATTCAAACAATATGAAGATCGCCAACTCTAATAACCAGATAAATGATATATGGAGCAATTGCCCTAACAGAAAAAGACCTCCTCCTCAATCCTCTGTTCAACTCTTTAATCTTGGTTCCCCAATCTGAATGCATCCTCAGCTTGGTAGTCTCCTATTTGTTTTCACTTTTCTAGGAGTTTTCATCTATCTTGAAATCTCAGCATAATTCCCTTGATTTTCTGAATGGTCAACACTTCAATCAATTTACTTCTCATATACCTTTGCCATAAATCTTAAGACTTGTCTCAATTTCCACTCCAATCCGCCAGTATGTGTAGCATATCATCCAGTCATATCAACTTCTTGACATTACCCCCTTTGACTGGATGATATGCTCTTACTGCTTATATGCTTGAAGGAACTTCATGTGATCTCAGTTGATAATCTGACCTCCTCAGGTTCCTTAATGGTGTAGACTTCCATGCCAGTCCTCTCAATTATCTCAAACGACCCAGCCCAGATGTTAGATAGATTATTTTCCGTCCAAATCCGTGCTGGTCATGGAATATGACATGATCTCCTACAGTGAACAGTGGAAGTTTGCTCCACCTTTTCTGTTTGGCCACCTGATCGCAAATCTTCTTAGTCAAACTGGTGGAATAGCCTTCCATTTGTAGCTTGATCAGCGTTTCCATAAGGGTCCTCAAATAATGCTGAGGGTCCACACCACCAGTGTCCTCTACACATGAGTAAAGCAGGGCAGGCAGAGCCAGATGTTGACCATGCAACAGTTGGAAAGGGCTCAAACCAGTTGACAAAGGATAGCTGATATTATACGCAAACAAAACTGTAGGTAGGAGGGTACCCCATTCTGAGGGTCAATCCTTTACCAATTTACATAGTATGTTCACTAGGGTTCTGTTGACCAGTTCCACCATTTCATTTGATTCTGGATAATATGTGGTGGTTAAAACCCCGCGGATCGCCACCAACTCATTCAACTTGGGAAAGATGTGTAGAGTGAAATTGGTTCCGTTGTCCATTAGAATAAACTGAAGGCATCCATGTCACTGTATAACGCACTTCATAATAAACTTTACAGTAGTGACCTCTCACAAATCATTAATGGCCCTGGCCTCCACCCGTCTGGTCAAATGATCAATTGTGATGATTATATACTTGGATCGATTGGCGCTAGTTGGCAAAGGTCCCACTATATCAAGGGAAATGGTGTGCCATGCAAACTGGGGCTTAACCAGCTGGTATGTGGTCTTCTTGTGGAATGGATTTTCCACTTGGCACTGATGGCAATAACTTACCATTTTTAATACATTGTAATGCATGCTCTCCCAGTAGTATCAGGGTTGCAAAAACTCCAATGTTTTCCACGATCCTCCATGTCCTACCACCTGATGGGCATTCATAATAATTGCAGGTCTAGCGGAAGGTTTAGGGAAACTCAGTTTTGAGTCTTAGATCCACTTATATAGTTCCCTCTCACATAGGAAAGTATCCTGCCTAAGCCCATCTAGTACCTTGATTAATTGCAGCAGTTTGTCATGATATTTGTTCACCCTCATATTCCTGTACATAATGTTGGCTAAATCCATCGTGATAGCAACTGTTCGTAGTTGGGAAAGACAATCTGCATTTTGCTGTTTTGCTCCAAGTTGATGCATAATCTCAAAATCGTACACCTGGAGCTTTAGTTTATAATGCGCAAGCTGTCCTTCTGGTTCATGCAGATTCTGCAACCAGCACAAGGAAGCGTGATATGTCACTACTAGGACTTTTACCCTATGTAGATATACCTGAAACTGTTTGTATGTGTAAATCACCACCAAACACTCCCACTCGGTCATGGTGTAGTTTTTTTGTGACCGTTCAAGCTTTGACTACAAAATGCAAAAGGATGCTCCACACCGTCGTCATCCTTCTGGGATAGTACTGCCCCTATAGCAGAGAGGGATGCATCCGTTTTTACAATGAATTGTTTATCAAAGTTAGGATATTTTAAAATGGGTGCACTTGCTAAAGCAGTTCATAACACATTGAAAGCGTTTTAGCATTGTTCAACCTAATTGAAAGAGGCATTTTTCTTTAGCAACTCTTAAAGTGGTGCCCTGATGCAACTGAAGTTGGGAATGGACTGTTGGTAGTATCAGACCATGCCCATAAACACTTGAAAATCCCGTTTTTACCTGGGCTAGTCATCTTGCTTATTGCTTTCACCTTTGCCAGCTGCGGTTTAAGCCCTTTTGAATCCACTATAAACCTGAGGTATTCCAATTGGACTTTTAAAAAAATGACACTTCCACAGCTTAATTTTAATATTAGCATTAGCGAGGTGATGGAACACTTGCTCCAAGTGGGTAAGGTGCTCTATAAACGTCTGCAAAAACACATTGATATCATCAAGGTAAACTAAGATGCAGGACAGCTTTAAGTCACTTAAAATCGTATCCATGGCATGCTGGAACGCAGCGGGGCATTACACAAACCTTGTGGCATGTGTGTAGGCTGGAATAACCCCTTCAAAGTGATGATAGCGCATTTCTCCTGTTCCACCGATGGCAATTCAATCTTCCAATACCCCAAGATCAGATCCATAGCGGAAAAATAATTTTCCCTGCCTAATTGGTCCAAGTTGTCATTAATCCGCAAAAGAGGGTAAAAATCCTTTTTTGTTACACTATTGAGCTTGTGATAGTCGATGACCACCCTATTTATGCCATCTTTTTTCTTTACAATGATCACCGGTGATGCCCATAGACTGTTTGATGGCTCTAGCATCCCTTGTACAATAATTTTATCTACCTCATCAGAGACAACCTCTTCTGCCGCCTTTGATTGTTTAATAGGCCGTGATCAAATGTGAGGGTGATCCCCCATATCTATATAATGTACCACCCCTTGAGCGCACCCAAATTATGATAATCATGTGTGAAATATACCAGTATTTTTCAAATAACACTATAGCCTTGTCCTTCTGTTCCGCTGATAATTTAATTATTGCTTCCCACAGAACCACTGTCAATACACTGAATGATGAATTTGTGGTAGTCTGAGATCCTCCCATGATCTGAAATCATGAATATGGCAAACTTCCTCCATGGGAGATAATTGTAGGTAAGCCACCACTTGGTGCCGCTGGATCATTATTGTCTCCTATTGTAAATTCGCTAGCAGTACCTTCACCTCCCCCTTCCCAGGGAGTAGTAGCCCTGGAGCCACATGTGGTTCAAGTCATGAGTTCTGGTGAGGCCCCATAATTTCCCCATATAGCCCTTTAGGGATGTCAATTTCAAGATCAGTTCCTACCATGTATTGGTGTCCAGACGGTAGGCTCAAAGTGCTTGCAGCTCAAAGAGGAATCTTTTTATACTCATATTTCTGATTGAGAAGGGCTCTGGTTAACCGCTTCATTTGCTGAATATAAAACAGGAATCACTCCATCGCTGTATGCTAGATTGATTTGACTAGAGTGGAATGGATCTGTTGGGATTCCACTAGAGGTAAAATAAATGGGGATCTGTTGTCACAAAATTTAAGAGTTTTCCCCACCGTATTTATCTCAACACCAAATTTCTTCATAAATGCCGCGCCAATTAACATGTTATAGTTATTGTTTGGTAGAATTACCTCTGGAGTGAAAGCCCTGACTGACCCAAATCATAAAGGCAACGCACTATATGCTCCTTCAGACACATTGATATGTTCCACATGGTCGCATATACTACTTGGTGTTCCACATCCAGTTTCAACAGAAGCTTAGCCACCAACCTGGTAGAAATTATATTTTTACAGGGGCCCCCATGTCTATGATAGCACGGATTTTTGTGTTTTATATGAAAATGTCACAGTAAGTGCACTACGAGTAATAAGAACCATCAGTGTTTATTACATGGGCATCCAAAGGCTTTTTGTTGCTCAGAAAGGAGGAAATGCCCATGCCAACATGCGGATACTATATAGCGATTTTCTCAACCATAATTGCTACGTTAACCCCTACTAAAGAGGCAATATCCATTGAGTGATCCGAGTTCTCATGCCAGTTTGTTCCAGGATCTGCCACGCATATAGCTTCTGCACATCCTGGCGGAACTCAGAGCTTGGGGGTGAATAATCATTCTCTGGAATGAAAGCAGGAGTATCTGAAGGAAAATGTTAATATAGCAAATCGTCCAGCTGAGTTCCAAATCCTACACAAAGAGATGCTTGGTAATTGTTAGGGACAATTGAATTGGACTTAGCGGAGGTAGAGCATCCCATCTCTACTCTGCTTGAGCTTTTCCCTGCTCAATATTCTCAATTGGCATCACATACTCCTGCAGTTTGCCAGGACAATTGCTCACGTAATGCCCTTTTTATCCGTACAGGAAGCAAGTATTCATAAAAGGTTATATATATAACTTGCAGCAGGAGTACCAGTTCAAAAATTGACAGTATTATTCTAAGGTCGTGGACGACCTGTGAAGCGTACATAGGCCAAAAAGGACCAACTGGTTTGTAAGATGGACGAATATGTTCCAGCAGTTAGATAGCTCAGTTGCTGCGGCCCATATCCCAAAGATTATGGTGCAGCAACAGCAGGGGTCTTTTGGGCTACATTATGATTGCTGATCGTGGCGGAGAGTTGACATAAGGTGTCCAAGATTGAAATAATTCCCGCATCTTCATCCAAAACATGATAATAGCATTATGTAATTTCTGATATGGTTTGAAAGCCACCAACATCGCTATATCAACATTTTTGGAAGAAAAAAGTTAGCTTCAAGTAACACATGTGCTTCCGCTGAGAATCATTCACCAAATTCTAGCAGGGACTCGTTTTGGTGGAACTGTACAGTAAGAAAGTTGTCCTTTTGTTGGGCCATCTTGGCCGCGCCCCCAAACATCTGGAGAATAGTTGCTTTCTAATTCTTCGTAAGATACTAAGCTATTTGGAAGGTAGCAGGTAACTTGATCAGCGCTTTCCACGTCCAAAGCGGACAGCAACAGTTTCACTTTCCATCAATCAGAAGCCCCTTCCACAGAAAATTCTAATTGCTTAAGGTAACTGTGCAGATTCCCATCATGACTGAAGGAAAGTGATTTCTTGATTGAAACAGCTTACAATTGCTCCAGGCTCCAGCTCCGAGGAACAGTCAAATTGGGTTCTGAGTGACTAGGGGAATCACCCCTTGTGAACTATCAAATGGATGGGTGGATGGAATTTAAAACGCTGAAATGAACTCTGAAGAAGTAGTATCACTTGAGGGTCCATCACAACTCCTGAGAGATATTAGTCAGCTATTCATACCGTTATTCCCACAAATCACCACTAACTTCACTACTTTACCCAGCTCCGGCGTGCTCAGCAAAATTTTCGTTGATTAGCTGTTCCATTTTAACCAAATAGCATCTACACCGTCCATCCTGAAATAACCGTTGCAGCATCTCATATTAATGTTGCAACTCCCAATGGAATTCCCACTCATCATCCAGTTTCCACTCCACTGCCTGTAGTTGCAAGAGGACATCCTCCATTTTGTTTTGCATTCTTTCATGCTGCCTGATAGCACTACCCGCTTGTTGATTAGCATCATTTATTTGGGTAATGAGGGTGGCTTGTTCTCGCTCCAATTCCTCATTGGCCTGTCAAAGGGTATCAGGTTGTATTTGCATGTCCGCATACTCTCTCATATCACAGATTGGAAGAGGAATGGCTTGACTGCACTCAGCCTGGCCAATAACTTCCAATTTGTAACCCAATGTATTAGCTGTTGATATTTGGGGGATGTCAACCAAAGGATGAGCGTGTTATCTGTCATCCGCTGTTTAATCTACTCAATGCAAAGTTGGCTAAATTCTGCTGCTATGGAACCAACATGATCCATCACTCGCCGTTCCATCAGTGTTATCCTTTCCCTAATCTGAGCTATCATGGCAACAAGCGCTTCCACTCATTCGCTAGGTCCATCATAAAGCGCTCAGTATTGCTTCCAAACGTTGTTACATCCTGAATCCATTCCGCCAATAGGCTATGCTGATCCAACAGTTCTCAAATCACCAGGGGTAACTCTAGATTCAACAGTGGCACCAAGATGTTGAACTGACGGCAGACATCCCCAACACAATGGTCCATCTGTACCAGTGCCCCATGCACCTCTGAAAAAGAGCAATCAAGGCGGTCAAGCAGTAGGCGAGTATTGTTCTGCTGGGCTTGAACAAACCGCATTAATCTCCAATCTCAATATTGTGGCAAGCCAGCACACAGTAGCTGGTGGATAAATGGTTGCACATAAGCAACTATATACTCCTCTTTTCCGTGGGTACTAAGACGATGAGACAACCCCATTGTATCACGTCCAGATAGGACATATACAAAGCATAGCAGTTTTCTTGGTCTCGTAGATTGTAAAACAAACTCAAGGCATGCTCCCCCACTTCATCTTTGTAGAGTCAATACCCCTGCAAAAACTATTCCATGATGTCATGCAGCTGCTGAGGGGTCACATTTGAGGAGCAACCTTGTTAGTTAGCCATCAACTCAGGACAGTTTTCTAATTTCAAATTGACCATAACATCTTCATCACCTGGCTCAGTTACTGTAAATAGTACTGGTTCGTTGCTATGTTCTTCTTGTGCTTCCTCAGCATATTGCGCTTGAAAGCTGATCATGTTTTTATAACAAATGAGGGCTTACCATTTTACCCAGCATCAGTAAATACAGTTGACTAGTGCCCCCTTTAGTGAGCATCACTGTTGATTCTTGGCATAAAGGCTTGATTCCGCCAAGTCAGTTTACACATGGCATTAGCCACTGAGCAACCAAATCAGACGATATGAAGATTGGTTACTTTAATAAAACCTGATAAATGATATATGGAGCAATCGCCTGACAGAATAAGACCTCCTCCTCAATCCTCCGTTCAACTCTTTAAATCTTGGTTCCCCAAGCTGGATGCATCTTTGGATTGGTAGTCTCCTATTCGTTTTCCCTTTTCTAGGAGTTCTCATCTATCTCAAAATCTCAGCGTAATTCCCTCAATTCATCAAATGGTTGACACTTCATTTGATTTACTTCTCATACACCTTTTCTGTCAATCTTGAGAATTTCCTGATTCCCACTCCAATCCGCCAGTATGTGTAGTGTATCATCCATTCATATCAACTTCTTGACAGTAATACCAAAGGTTATTATTTTACATTGCCACTATCTTCGAAGTTATCACTAAATATTGAAAAATGACCTAAAAAGGTGCAATTTAATGCTAAAGTGTCAATTTCAACAAATAAACCCAGATCCTTGAGATCCATTGTTAGGTGAACATAGTCCATCCGTGGAAAAATTGCAAGAATATGCTGGAGAACTATCAGCTCCATAAGTAACATCCAGATTGCACGGCATTTGCCCAAAAATGTAATGCTGATAAAAGAGACATAACTTCCCCAAGATAAAGGTGTGGAGCTGTGTTAAAATACACTCTCAAAACTATAACACAGAGGCACCGCACAAAAAATTGTCCGCATCTGGATTTGTCCATACAAGGTGATTCATCAAGTAATTCTGGGTGCCTTTTTACTGCCTATCTAGAAAGATCAGGATCTCATCCCGTCATTCATAAATCTCAACTCAAAATTTCTTAGGGGCACTCTGACAGAGAAAACCTTCCCTCTTCAACATGAATTAATTATAGCTCCTAGGTATGAAGCTGAGATTGTGGAAAGCACGTTGTTGTATAGCCAGTGAAAGTATCTGGTAAAATGAAAAGGGTTATTTTATTGTTGAGAACACATGATAAACAGCTGAAGATTGCTTTCATTTTTAAACAAAATCAGGAGAAACTTAATTTTTAATTAGATGGTGTTATAATATAAGAAATTTACAGATAATTGCATTATCCTTTTAACGATAATGACAATCTTGGAAGTTTCATTGAATTGATTCTAATTTATAAGACTATATTAATTCTTTTATAGTCTTAGTGAGTTGGCTGAATCCAATGAAAGCTAATACAAACCCTTCAAAGTTTAGTAAATCATACAATAAGGCTAAACCTTTGGATAAAAAGTTATAACTGAAGATTCAAAGGGTTGTCTATAGATAGGGTTTCATTAATGATGGTAGAATTTACACTTATGAAGAAATTCTACTGAATGCATGAAAGAATCAGTATAAAAAATAGATAATGTGCGAGTATTTGTTTAAACAAGTACAACGTCAGCTGAAAGAGGGTCCATCCTTTAAATAAATTATTAAAGCTTGTGCAAATGGTGCCAATTAATCTTATGAATTTAAAAAGATTTTTTACATGCATAGATTAAATTGCCTAGACGTAGTCAAAGTTTATGCAATTGCT
Source organism: Massospora cicadina (assembly GCA_022478985.1). Taxonomy (NCBI): domain Eukaryota; kingdom Fungi; phylum Entomophthoromycota; class Entomophthoromycetes; order Entomophthorales; family Entomophthoraceae; genus Massospora; species Massospora cicadina. The sequence continues at coordinate 181,345 of JAKSZP010000101.1, forward strand.
ATTTTAGCTTTTTAAGGGTGAAGGAGTTGCTTTTCATTATAGTTTAGACTCCTTATGCAGTTGATAAATTTATATAAACAAAATAATGCCCTAAATTTATAAAATTATTAGCATGTGTTGGGATTGAGTAGCTGAGGGCAATAGTTCTTCCAAAGCATATCAAAATGGATGGGTTAAAAGGTCCCGCAGCAAGCAGACAGTGGGGAGAGCTGGGAATCCTAATTGTAGGGGCAGGTAACTTGATATAAGCTGGATAATAGGTGAAGAGGGACCTATTGTATTAAACCAGGGAAGTTGACGGCTGGAGAGGAGCTTGCTGTACAGAGGCTTTAAAAATAAATAAAACTAAAAATGAATTGGAGATAAAAACGTAACTTTAACTAAGAAAAGGCTGATAATATATAGGCGAGGTTTTCCTCCTAATCCTTTCAAATAGTGACGTCCTCCACCGGCAAGATCTTTGGCATCCTGATGTTGATCAGGTGGGGAGTTGACTACAGGCTTCCTTATAACAAATCAATTAGGGGGCGGAAAATAAGGCTCCATTAGAGGAAAATTTGGAGAGGTATCAGAAGTAGGGAAATTCAAATTAGATTGATTGGGAGCAGGTTAAAACCAAACAACACCCCCCTTAAGATCTTACTGAAGGGGATAATACTTGCGCAGAAAATGGCTGTGGACATGATTAACTACCATGCCAGTACCAGTAGCAGCGATAGAATATTCAGGGCCCCTATGGTGTATCACCCAGTAGGGACCAGACCAAGTGGTGGCAAACTTATGGGTCCTGCCCCAGGGCGATGGTGATAGAACAAGACTAGATCTCCTAAAGAGTATTCAGGGAGCGCAGGACGGTGCTCATTGGCTCGAACTCCTTCTCTAAAATTGGTAGTTTTGATAGATCCATTGGCCATAGCTTGGAGACATATGATCTCATCAGTTAGCCGTTTCAGGGTAAGCTCTACATTACTTAGATTTGCTGATGCAAGGATAGGTTGAAGACTGGAAGGCAAAAGAGGCTCGCGCCCATATAGGGCTTGGAAAGGGGACATCTTAATCATCCTGTGATAGCTAAATTGGTAGGCCAATAAGGCACTAGGGAGAAAATCATTCCAATGCACAGGGTCTGAAGCAGCTAATTTTCGTAGAATGGAAATTAATGTACCATTAGCACGCTCTACCACGCCATTGGTGGTGGGGTGATATGGTGTAGTGAAGAGGTGCTTTATACCTAGCAAAGAAGTTAATTCCTGGACTATAGAGGATTAAAATTTTTGCCATTGTCTGATAAAATTACCCGCGGGCAACCATGACGGGAAAATCCATGTTGTTACATGAAGAGGGCAGTAACTCTAGAAGTAGCATGAGAGACTGAAGTGGCCTCAACCCACTTGGTTAGTTGGTAAATGGCAAGGATAATATAGCGATGGCCATAGACACCCACAGGTAGTGGACCCACAATATCAATGCTAACAGTATCAAAAGGGGCCCCAGGGGCTACAAGCTCAAATTTAAAGTGAGGATTAGACTTGTCTTGGGAATGGCAGGTGAAGCAACTTTCCAAAACATCATAAATGGACTCAGCCATACTCTCCCAATAGCATTTGGTTTTTAGCCACTCAAGGGTTTTCTTTACAGCCCCATGCCCAAGGGTCTTATGGGCTTCCATGATAGTTTCAGTCTGAAGAGAAGGGCGGAGATAGGGCAGAAAAGCGGTGCCAACCTGTTTTACCAAGACACCATCAACGACTTTAGTTTTAGAAGCCATCTTCTTTATTCCGGCTTGAATGTCTGGAGATTCCTGAGACCACAATCTAGGGCTAGGGAGAAGCTCAAAAAGTCAATCTTCTTCAGGAATAGTTACATGTAAAATAGGGAGGCGAGATAGCCCATCCACATTTTGATGAATGGCGCTGGCTCTGTGAACTATAGAAAAATCATAGTTTTGGAGTCTGAGGGCCCAGAGAGCTAACCTCCCATAAGAAACTTTCATTTGACAAGGTCAACGGTGGGAGGAATGATCAGTGACTATTGTACAATGTTTACCATACAAATAGGGGCGGAAGTGTTTGATAGCAAGTAAAACTGCCAGGCACTCATGTTCAGTTATAGACTAATTACGATCAGCCTTAGTTAACGTCTGGTAAGATAGGCAACTGGGTGGTCAACTTGGTCTAACTGGGAAAGGATGGCGCCTACAGCGGTGTCACTGGCATCAGTGAATAGAACAAAAGTTGCTCAAAGTTAGGATGTATCAAGATAGGGGCTGATGACAAGGCAGTGAATAAGGAAATGAAGGTCTGTTGTTGTTCAGGGCCCCAAAAGAAGGACACGTCTTTGTGTAGGAGTTCAACTAAGGGTTCATCAAGGTCAGCGAAGTGAGAGATAAACTGGCAGTAGTAGCCCACCATTCCCAGAAAGACATGGATGTCTTGCAAATTCTTTGGAGCGGGCATGCATTCAATGGCAGAGACCTTATCTGGGATGGGGAGGATACCTTGCCGCGTCACCTTGTGTCCTAAAAAGGTCCATTTTACGTTCAAAGAATTTACATTTAGAGGGTTTTAGCTATAAGGAGGCCTCCTCTATTCACTGAAATACCTGATGAAGATGATCGAGGTGTGCAGTAAATGTTTGGGATAAGACAGTGACATCATCAAGGTATACTAACACACACATGAGTTTAAGGTCCCCAAACAACTGGTCCATAGCCCGTTGGAAGGTAGCAGGGGCATTGTATAACCCCTGTTGCATATTGATGGGCTTGAACAACCCTTTTGGGAAACAAGGGCACACTTGGCACAATCCTCAGGGGAAAGATCAATCTGCCAGTAGCCACTGGCCAGGTTCATTGCAGAAAAGTATTGAGCCAGATAAGGAGCGTAAGGAGTCATCAATACGGGGTAAATGGTAGCTGTCCTTGCGCTTAATGGAGTTCATTCATCGATAGTCCATAACAACATGATGGCTCTCATCCTTCTTCTTAATCAACAGGAGAGGGGAGGACCAGGGACTACGTGATGGTTGAAGGAGGTCAGCATCAAGCAATTGCTTTAGTTCGAGAGTAACCTGGGCTTCTTCAGTTTTTGATTTGCGATAAGGTTGAGAGCAAAAAGGAGCAGCATCTCCAGTATTGACCTGGTGTTGAACACCTTGCATATGGCCATAATCGTGAGGGCCAGAGGAGAAAATATCTGAATACTCATTGATCAAAGCTTTGGCAGCCACTTTTTGTTCATCTGACAAATCAGAACTAATTTGTACAGTCACTGCATCAACAACAGGAGGCTCCTCTAACCTAAAGTCATGAAGGGTCCCAAAGCCATGAACCCCCACCACCTGGTCATAAGGTAAGAGGCGGACATAAGTGATAGGTTGGTTCATCTCAACTACTTTTAGGAGACCGGGAGAGGTTGGCTAAAAGAACAGTGACAGTGCCTTGATAAGCGGGATCTAAAACCCCTGGACAGGGGATAGCTTTGAATACAGAAGGGTTAGGTAAACTATATAATTCAAGCAAATGATTAGGAGGGGGAACCAACTGGATCCCAGTGTCTACCAGGATTTGAGCCTGCGGAGGTATAGTAAGGACTTGGGGAGAATGTATAGGCATCCCCACCTCAGCCTCTACCATGGGAGGGGGCAACTTAACTTTGGACCCCAACACATAATATTCTAAATGCTCAATGGAATCAGGAGACTCAAGCAGGCTCTTCCTTAACTTCCGCTTCCCTTTTTCCTTGAGAGCAGAAGTTAAAAGTAAAGGGACATGGTATCCTAATATAGAAATGAAATTACCTTTAAAATTTATAATGACAGCATGTTCCATAGGAAAACAGTGCCCAATAGGAGGTCAAAGCTATTATTATCTAAGGCTACAGCAGGAATAGAGAGCTGTAGGCCGCCTAACTTTAGGGGCAGGTGGGAGTAAGCACCTATAGCTCAAGCATATGTGGTACCAGCAGTCCCATATTCTGAAGAATGGTTAAGATCAGGCTGAATCTTAATTTTGCCAATTAATCGAGAAGAAATGATGCTAATTGGATAGCCAGAGTCAACAATAGCAAGAACCTTCACCTTGTGAACCACCTCTTCAATACAGGTTACCGTCACTCCCCACTGAGCTTGGATAGAATATATAGCTGCAGGGGCTGACTTGGAAAGAGGATAAGAAAAAATATCTCTAGGTTTAATATCAATGGAAGGCTCAATAGGTGTTTCCTCTTCAGGAGCACTAGGGCCAATAAGGTCAGTGGAAACAGTATGAACTGATTGTTCTCGAGGCGCAGTAAAGTTGTTAGCATAGGGAGCCTCTCGCCCTATGCTGATCCCTCTTTTGCTTTCTCCTTGGCCAACTTTGTCTAACAATGCTGAATGGTGTGGTTGCAACGACCACAATAGGTGCAGTTAGGTTGAGCTCGGGTTTTTCCAGACTCATTGTTGTTCACCACTTTAATTTTAGGACGTGAGGCGGAAGCAGAAGCAGGAGCAGGAGCTGCAGTAACTACATAAGTAGGAATTTCAAGAAGGGCCTCCTTAATATCTAAAATAGAAGTAAAGTTTCATTTAACAGAAGTCATGTGAAGATGGAGCTGCGGGTTAAACTCTAAAGCAGACAGGACGACAACAACAGCATCGTCAAGAGTGAGGCAGTTGTTAGTTACCAATGTTTGAGTCTCAGCATAGAATCAAGCAGCAAACTCAGCGGGAGATTCGCCACATCTTAACTTAATACTCATAAAGTCCTGCTTCTGATTTGCCAAGGTGAGATCACTACCAAATTCTTTAATAAGTTCAGCCTTCACCTCAGCCAAGTGCTGCATCTCATGAGGTGGGGTACCATAATTTCTTGGGCGGATCTACTAAGGCAAGAGGGTAAGTATTTAACCTTTTGTCAATCAGGAGTTTCCTCCATCACGTTTTCATAAATATATAGAAATGAAGTGATACTTCTTTCTCTCGGGGTGAACTTGTCTTTAAAAGAGGGTTTAAACGTAGTTTCCCATGGGAGCTGAAATAACATTGAGCCTACTGGGCTAAGTTGATTCAATTCAGATAGCTCGGATTCAGACAGAGTCACGGGATTCCAATTTAATTCAGCTTGTTTTTAAAAATGGGTTAGATCGTTTTGAAGAGCCCCAATTTGGGCAATTAAGACTCAGTGGATGATTTTTGTTGAAGTTCGTTGCAAAATTATTCCATTTCAACAGGTAGACTTTAAACTAGGGTTCAGAGCTCAGAATTATCTTGCTCCAACCTAACAATTTTTTATTTTTGGTGAGTTAAATCATCAGTGAGAGAATCATAAAGATGGTAAGAGTTATCCAACCCTTCCTTAATTGCATTAACAGGAAGGTTTGGATCAATAGGTTCTCCAGAGCGAGTTAGTTAACAGCTTTGAGCAATATTTTCAAGATTTTGTTTAAGAGTAAGAAGGCGGCTTTTTGAGGAAGGATCCTCCAGAGGGGAAGGTAAGTGCACAGTTGAACCTAGAGGACCAGGAGGACCAGGAGGCCCAGGGGGCCAGCTGGCCCAGGTGGCTCTTCACTTTCATCCCAACCAGGGGGCCCCATCACTCCAATGGGACCAGCTGATCCTTGCTCCCCGGGGGCCTGAGGGACCCACAGGGCCAGGGGGCCCTGGAATCTCAGGCACGCTTGAAACATTAAATGCTGGTTGGATTGTTGATTCAATCTGGCTTATTCATTCAAAAGGTTTGTTTGGTAAAAGCATTAAGTTGGCTGGTGAGGTTGGTAATAGCTTGTTGCAACTGACTCTTGATAATGGTGGTAATCTCAGTAAATTGGGTAGCTGCTTCCTCGCGAAGCAGGCTAGCCATCCCACATCCAGTTGGGAGAATTGGTTTTGAATAGAGATAAGTTGGGCGCGGTTTTCCAGAATAGCCTCACGGTTATCTCTTATGAAGGAAGAAGCTGAGTTGTAGAAATCTAGAAGGTAGGAGTGTAGCTCTTGTGACAAGGTAAACTGTCACAAGATTTCTTGATGGTGAATCCCCATCATTTGAACTAAATGGTGAATGGCGGGGTGCACAAACTGTCGCAAATATCACTCTGTGCAAGATACTCCTACTTTGGAGCCGGATAAGGTGGCAGATTCATATAGCGCCACATATTATTGGGAACTGCAGAGGCTTAGTTATGATGGGAGAGATCTCCAGGGAAAAGGGCACCTAGAAGTAATTGACTAATAGCATCAGCAACACCTGTAGGCTGAAAACTATAGTTTTGGGGTTCTAGGGCCATAATAGAGATATTGAGCATAGCACCGAGTCGCATAAAATTGGGTTTATTGTTCTCAAGGTCGCGATTTCCATTGGAGGTTACCCATTAGGTGACGCCGGATATTTCAGTAAGGGGCCAAGTAGAGTATTGGCGAGGATCATCCATTGTGAATATATTTATTCACTAGGTAGCTCAGGAGAGTACCTGGCAGAAAGCACCAATTATTTTGTTAGGATTGGGTATCTGAGGGCAATAGTTCCTCCTAAGCGTATCAAAATGGATGGGTTAAAAGGTCCTGCAGCAAGCAGACAGCGGGGAGAGCTGGGAATCATAATTGTAGGGGCAGGTAACTTGATATAAGCTGGAGAATAGGTGACGAGGGACCTATTGTATTAAACCAGGGAAGTTGACAGCCGGAGAGAAGCTTGCTGTACAGAGGCTCAAGAAATAAATAAAACCAAAAACAAATTGGAGATAAAAACGTAACTTTAACTAAGAAAATGCGCGGATATTTATAGGCGAGGTTTTCCTCCTAATCCTTTCAGGATAGCGACGTCCTCCACCAGCATGATCTTTGGCATCCTGATGTTAATTAGGTGGGGAGTCAATGACAGGCTTCCTTTTAACAAATCAATTAGGGGGCAGAAAATAAGGATTCGTTAGAGGAAAATTTGGAGAGGTATTGGAAGTAGGGAAATTAAATTAGATTGATTGAGAGCAGGTCAAGTCCCAACAGCATGGAAATGCCTGACATTAGTGTTTTCTTTATATATCAGCTATCTAAACAAACCAAAGATATGTTGTAAATTTAAGTCAAATAATCACATAGTAAAGCATAATTGCAATATCTTAAGGTCAATTAAACCGAAATAAAACAATATAGAATAAATTTAAGTCAGTTAATTACATACCAAACCTATATTTCTATAGAAAGAATGATTATAACTACATTTGTTAGATTTTAGGGTTCTAGTAAGCTCAATGGTGTGTTTTAGGCCTAAAATCTACATTTAGGGGATGAAACCACTGATAAATATAAAGATAAATAAACCTTAAAATAAAAAATTGTGTTTTTAATAGCTTTATTAGTTGCCACAGGGGATAAGAAAAAAACCCTCTTATTAAGGTGATACTTAGTATTTAAGTGTTGAGGCTTGAAATTTGGATTGCTTAGTAACATCCAAATTAGGGAATATGATATTTGACCTATTGGAGCTCTGAAGAATCACGTCACTTTGACAAGATGGCCGATGGAGGCAGGTAAGATAAGTCCATGTGGTAAGGTTTTGGTGTATTTCTTCCAATCAGTGGGCTGAAAAAAATTTGCACTTGGTTGGGTTCTACAACCCTATAAAAGGGGCCAGTCTCCACGGTGCAGGCTATACTAAAGATGGAGTGGCCTGAAGAAGAGCTCCCAATGGGCTTCTTAAATTCAGCTGACAATCTGGTATAATCCAATCACCTGAACTCATTTGCTTGCCTGATTTTTATTAAAAGCGTTATCCCAATCTGAGGGGTTCCACATGGATTAATCCAGGGTCTTTTGGCCAATTTTTTCTACACTTACCACCAAACCACTTTTTTCAATACATTAGATTTGTTATTGTCTGACAACCTTTTATAATCATGTGAAAGCAGTAATTACAGAAACTCAAAAGAAAATTAGTAACACTCCTAAATTTTGCCTAAGCTTGAAAAAAGTCAAGAAAGTATAGTGTAATATAACTAAGGCATACTATTGGTAAGAATTTGCTTTCAACAAACTAAAATTAGATACAAATTTCCTCAAGTATATACCTTTTTTATTATAGCTCATTATATATAATAACAAAGTTTGTATGACCAAAAAAGTCCTTTTATAAGCCTATAACAACGCATTTAAATTTTTTGTTTATCCTGGAGAACATATTACCTTAAGCGTAGAAACATCAGAGTTATAGCAGAACCCTTTAACATTATTTCTGCGTCCAAGAACAGCTGGTACCCTGGCCTAAATATGATTGAGATTGGTAAAGTAGTCCTTCTTTATTAGGTTGAATTAACCAATTTATCAAAAAGCTATCTCTATATATGGTATATACCACCCCTCTGTTATAATGAAACTTCTATTCAGGAGCATAAAATTATGGCTTTTCATCCCAGCATGGTCTAAAGTAGTTCTAGTCCCAAAAATTTTACTGCCTTAATTTCCTACTCCATCCTGCAACGCTTGTATAATTGAGAGCCTTTCTACTTGCTTGTATAAGAAAAGTTACCAATTACTGGTGTTAGGCTTTGCCCTAATAATATTAGCGCTTTGATCTTTATTACCAATTTAATTAATTATTATTTCATGTTCTTAAAATATGCTTTAGTACATATTTATATGTGATACACTAACGGATTTACTTATAAAATTTTAATTATTTATTCAAATTATAAATGACCAAGCAATCACATTAATTACTTTAAATTCCAATCTAACGCGTATTATCTACTTTCCTAATTATCTACCAAGCTATGCAATTTAGACTCTTCCTCTCATTAAATCATCTACATCATTTGAATGGCTAAGATAGTGATGTCTTAATCCATAACTCCAACAAGCTATGTACTAATGATTTATTTATATTTATAATTTTCCCTTGGTACAATAAACACTACCATTAAATTACCTAATTAAATTATTCTCTTGCAACCTTTATTAATCTATTATTTGATATATTTTATAATTCTTAGGACCTCTGAATTGCTCTTGGATGTATTTCTCAGTATTAACTTGATAGCCAAATACCCTCCTGAAATCGCATGATACAAAGGAGCCTTGAAAACGGGTCAAACCACTTTCTCTCAAAAGTTGCTGGCCTGACAACTGGTGCAGTTTTTCCAGTAAAGCAATATGTAACAACTTATAATGAAGCGGTAGGACACAACAAGATGTATGAAAGTTACTGGGGCCAACCACAAACACATGACATCCCAAGAGTTTTCTTGCCTGAAAAATTAATCTTACCTAAAGTAAAAGGATAAATTAAGTTGAAGATGCCGCATATCAAAGTCTATTTTGAGACCTACCAGTATGATGCATGGAATATTATGGATGTTTGTTTTCAAAACAATGGTGACGCTAAGAGATAGCTTTCCAGAGTTTTAAAATAATGATAATTTTTGTGATAACTATGAAGAGTTTAAAAGTAAGTTGTTAGCTGAAGTAACTCATATTAGCACCATATTAAAGGTTCAAAGTGTCTTGATGAACCTTTTGCAGAAAAATAAAATTGTTGATTAATACATTTATAGACTTTGGATATCTTCCAGAAGGCAGAAAAATTCAATAAAGTGGGAGAGCTTTATTTCAAACAAGGGTTAAGAAGTTTTTTAGCCAATTTTAATATACACCACCCCATCACTTTTTTTAGTACTAGTGAAGTTCAACCCAAGCATAAGGGATGTCCACGCATCTTTATGTGCAATGTGCTAAACAAAAGGATCAAATAATAAAAATTAAAAACTCTGACATGGTGCTGCGTAGTTAAGCTTAAGCATCCATAATTGAAGATGAAGAAGGGTTAGGGTGATTTTTTTGGCTCCACTTTCTTCAGGTGGCAAGAAAAGGTGGACAAAATGGGATTGGAGCGTCAGTGGCGTGGGGCAGAAGGAGATAGATGTGAGATAATTTTTGTTAATGAGGTCAGCAGTGTGCATCGCCTTGACATATTGAGTAAGCTGGTGCTTAACAAAAGTAATGAGTTTAGGCACCTAAGTAAATGACTTATTGAGCTGATGAGTTTCAGGTCATATAGGATTTTTTGTGAAGCTCTTGTTGAATCAATGTATACACATATTGCTGCAGATTTTTAGTTCTTCAATATCAAATTTCGCATCTTCAGAGAAATCTTTGGTGAATTTAAGAATGGGTATACCCTTGCAAAGTAGTTCCATCATCATATAGAGGGTTTGGCGGAGGAGGGAGTTGGTAAAGGCAGCAGCTGCTTTTACATCATTTTTATGTTTAGTTTTGTAAACTGAAAAGATGTTATAAAGGTGAAAAAGCAGCGAGGAGTCAAATTGGGGGGATTTTTTAAAAATTTAGGCCAGTCAAAGTCAGTATTTATACCATATGACAATTCTTAGTCAATATCCATTTGAAAACTTATATGACATTGATTCATTCAGTGCTGGGCCAGCAACAGGAGTTGGTTGGATGGCAGGAGCTTATTGCCTATGAACAAAAGACAATGGCAACTCCGCCAGCACTTGCACTGCAATATGCTCAGGCTTAGTTCTGGTGGATGAACTACAATTGGGCAGCGCGGTGGACCAACGCTCATGGAAGGTAAATAGAGGTGGTATCAATCTCCGTATAAAAATTTTCAGTGAGTCAGTAGTTGATCTGAAACCAGAGGGAGGAGTGGAAAGAGCAGTATCTGTTGAAGCCGCTGAGCACTTGCACATCAAATGCTCAAGTTCAAAGTTAGAAAGGACAGATGGCGTGGCCATTTTCAATGCATTACCAGAAGGGATGATCAGGGGCGGATCTGATCACAACGCAGAGGGGAATTATATTTGGATGTCACAATGGAAGGGGCGGATCATTGCAAAAGTGTAAGGTCCTGTAAGATAATCAGCGCCATTGGGAACCCTTGAAATGTAGTATGAGGTCTGCGCTGTAGGCTTTTAAACTCTTTGTATTTCTTTTTTTAGTACTAGATGGCAAACTCTTTGTATTTCAAGGTGGAAGTATAGTGGAGAAGTGGGAGGGCAAGCCATCAAATTAGACTACCAGTGTGGCCTCATTTGGCATCTGAGTTTGGATGGTCATAATGGGTCTTTTTTATAAACTAATGGCATCTGTGCTGCTGCATGGCGTGGGCTTCACAAAAGAAGCCAAGATCAAAGCAACCCTTGAGGGGGTGAAAACTATAAAGTTGGTGAGCATATACACCTCCACGGCCATATCAATGATGTCCACTCTCTCTTAAAGGAAGAGGTTCCCATACTTGACCCAAAGGCTGAAATGCAGGTTGCTCTGAGAGAGCACCAGGGGCTTTGAAGCACCGCCTGGTAGTGCACAAGATGATGGGTTAGGTTATAAGGTGGGACGTGGCAACTGGAAGCGTTTGGGGGGTTATCTGGGCCAGCCCAGGCACGTGTTGGCTTCAGCTAATAAACGCTATGAGGCGGCGCAACACTGCCCCATGAGGGGCAGTGGGCGTCAGTCATGTCAACATAGCCCTAAAAAGGCACGGGCAATAAGGTTGGCTGAGCATTATAACTTTTTCAAAAAAATTTATTTTATATAAAAAGTAATCAAATCAAGAGAAAGAAGATCCAACATTACCTATTACACTGTTTTTGAAACAATTGTTGGGAATCGTTACAAATTTATTTATGGAAAGAAATCCCATGCGGCAGGGCATGATTTCAAAATCTAGGGATTTAACATGAGTTATAAAGAGTATCAACATCATTTCAAGGAAAATTGTGTTATTTTTTATATTCCTGATCATATAGCATTTAAATTCCTAAATAAAGGGAAGTCCTTATCAACCTTCTATGCAATAGATAAAAAAACTCAGTCTATCCTGTTTTTCCCATGAATGAAAAAAACAAAATACTATATATCATACTGAGGCTTTACTAGATAGTGTGGCCTCCTGTACTATATATCAGAGGAAATGTTTAAGAAGTTGGAAGTGACTTTTGGGACTAAGGCACTAACCATAACCCTGGAAATGGGGAACAATTATTCACCTACTGTTGACCCATCCCTTAAGTTTTTTTCTAAAAACTAAAACTAAATCCCAAATTCTAAAGAGTACACCCCAGCCTTAACTCTTTTATTTCCTAGGTTAATCAGATTAATATTCAGAATGACTATGGCAGAAACACCATCATAGTCAAAGTGGATTGGAAATGTGAAGAATGGGCAAAGAGAAAATGATTTTAAGGGTTGTATGTTGAGGAATCTTCCAATCTTTTATTGAAGGCATTCAAAGGAATGATTCCACCATATCTTAAGCTTATTCTGCTTGATTAGTAAAGAAGGAGCAAAGCTAACGCCATACTACAGCCTTTTCAGTCATGCAATATAAGTGATATAATTGGGAAGCACCCTACTATTGGACTAATCTATAACTCAATCAATGGGAAGAGGTGGGTTTATGCAAGTACTTGTTTGCTATGATATTAAAAAAGGCTTCATTTTTATGTTCCATTATATGTTTAAAATCACTTTCATATTATAAAAAAGAGGGAGGTTTGAGACCATGGTTGACTCAACAAAAGTTGAACAATATCACTATAAAGAAACTATACCCTTTTCCTTATGCTAAAACTTTTATTATCAACTTTATGTTGCAACTATTTTTCAAAGAAGATAATTGGTATGCATTTGAACAATTTAGGATCATGGAAGGCGATGAATAGAAAATAACTTTTAAGAAAAGAATGGGTTAGCTTGAGTATATTGTTGTCATTTGGTATGTGGAATGGGCCTATAAAATTCCAGCAGAAGATCAAAATTTTGGTAATTAGGTACATGGACCAGTTTTGCATGGCTTACTTAGATGATATTCTTGTGTTTAGCAAATTGGCGAAAAACATCTTTGCCATATGCAATCGATCTTTGAGAAATTCCAGGAGAATAAACTTATGTCAAGCTTTCAAAGTGATAGTCTGCGCAGGAGGAGATTGAATCACTAGTTTCGTTGTGAGCAATAATGGGTTCACCATGGCACTGTCATGAATTTGACTAAGAAGAACTAGACTGTGCTCCCAGTTGGGGTGTGCAAGCACCCAGTGGAGGCCCCAGAATGCCAAGGACATAGCAGTCTGAGCAACTAATAAAAGTGGGGCTCTATGGGAGACATGAGGAAAGTAAAATATTAGTAATATACCAAAGGCCCCAAAGCAAACCAGATTTTTGCATTGGGGCAACCTAAAGTCTTGTGGGGGAAACACCCAAGGGCAGGAGAGGCAGGGAGGACAATGACTCCTCCAGGGTTCATGGTTGCTGCCATCAGATTTGGATAGTGGGGCTTGCGTGCCAGTGAGGGACAGTACAGAAGACGCCGTGTGTTCAAAAATGTGAGCGGAGGTATGGCAAAACCCAAAAGAGGGGCTAGGACCAATATTCCCCTGGAGGGGGCGCTCTAGGTGTCTCAGGTAGACTGAGCCAGAAGCGGCTGAGGCGGCTGTGGAAGCCAAGTCCACGAGCGGTGGAGTGGGGGCGCCCAGGTGCTGCTCTAGCTGGGGAGCAGTTTTGGAGGACTCAGTGACTAAACAGATGGAAGGGTGTCCATTAAATGGACGTGTAAAAACAGATAATACAATGGGTTTGTCATCAGGGGTGAGACAGATTATTGCGTTTATGATCTACTGCCATGTGGCAGAGTTGAGCGACCATATAATCCAGTTGGAAAATGTTGGCAGGAGGCTTTGGGTGATGACGCGCTTCATTGGATCAATTGGCGGATTTTTTTGAAATTTAAAGAGGTATACAGAGGCCGCGGCAAACTAGGCGGGGTATTCAATTTGGTTATTCAACTGGAAGGAAATATAATGAACCAACAACTACCCTCAGCTAGGTTATTTGCCTTTTAAACTGGGGTATATGCATGGGGAGGTCTGAGGGATTGGACATTTGGGGTTGGTGAAGGGATTTGGTTGGCTGGCTCAGAGGGGGTAGAAAGCTGCTCCCAATTATGGCAAAAACCTAAAAAATATTTGCAAATTTTCCCGGATCCTTGGGGCAAAACTAAGCCAATACTACTGATCTAGTCTTGGTGACTCAAGTCAGCCTGTTCGCATGCCTTGGGTGGTCCAGATTCATTCCACTAGGTAGGGGTCCTTGAATTGGATTATTTGTGATTTGAGCCGATCCCTCAATTAGGCTACTTGTGCGATTCAAACTCCCTGGATCTATTTCAGAACGTTGGGGCAGATGATCTGAGTCATTTGGGCCTGAGTTTGTGATCTGAGCTGTATTCCAATCTGATTTCCAAAGCAGGTCAGTCCATACTGGCTCCCCCAGTCTGATAATTGCCAGCTGGGCTCCAATGTTGGGAATTGCCATTTTCCCAAAATTTAGATATGGTTTGCCTGGGGAGTGGGTGGTCCCAGGGGCCTCTCCATGCCCCCTGATGTGTGCAGTCTCCCTGCAGACCCCTTCTATCAAACTTGCCAAGGTTGAAGAGGGGGAAGAGGGGGAAGAGGTGGGAGTGGGATATCTTTGGGTGAAAAAGCTGTCACCCAGCGCTCACTTATCACATGGGCTAGGTCGCCCAGCTGTGACAGAGGGTCCACTGGAGCCTCGGGGCCCCTTTTCATCTGGAAGGGGTGCTGATCCCTATCCAGTTGCAAGGGCTGGTCCCAGGACTTACACTACCCTTTCCTTTTTCAACAGGGAGGATTCCACCCCTGGGAGCATGGACCAAAGCATAGTTCTTGTGGCGTTCCAGTAACTTTATGTCCAGAATGGCCGCAATCTTCTGAGGAGGGTAGGGGCTGTTGGTTGGGAGGCGTGGAATTCCTCTATCAGGTCCTTACAGTTTGTACAATCGCGCGCGTTCACCCAGCTGTTCTCATATGAGGGGTAACCTTTCCAGGCAACCAAATACTGAATGGATTGGCGGGACCTTTGGGAAGCCACAATGGCCTCCACTCCACTTCCTGGGATTCCCCAATGACGATTGGCTCAGGGGATTTTCGCCTTTCCCCCTTAAAGGGGGTTAGGAGGGAGTTGTGTAAGACATTGTGCTGCTTCCAGTGCGTGAGCAGTCTCAGGTGGTAGGCTCCGTTTCTTAAATCCTTCTTGACCTTGAAGGATCCTGAGAATTTGGGTGCAAGCTTGTGGGTGGGGGCTTTCAGGGGAAGATTATTGGTATCTAACATGACAAGGGAAACAACCATGATCTTATGCCCTGGAAGATGCTTTTGATCAGCAAACTTCTTGTAATCCTTGATGGACTTTGTCATGTGTTCGCAAACCAGGTTGTGCATCTCATGGAGAGATCTTACACGGTCCATGGTGGCGGAAAATGCTGGGGGGAGTCAGGGACCAATCTGTAAAGAGGGTTATACCCCAGAGTGGCCCCAAAGGGAGAGAAGCCGGTTGAGGAATGGAGGGAGTTGTTGTACACGAACTTTGCTAGGGGTAGGTCTTTAGCCCAGGTGTCTTGCAAGTCTGTTGCATAGTAACGCAAGTACTGCTCCAGTACCTGGTTCACCCACTTGGTCTGACCATAGGACTGGGGTGGTAGGAAGTGGATCTACAGGGCTTGATTAAAAGGAGGGTCAACAACTCTTCCCAGAACCAGGCCGTGAACTGGGGTCCACAGTCACTCACTATCTCCTTGAGGACACCAAACATGGCGAAGACATGGTTGACAAGTAAATTTGCAGTCTCCACCGCAGTAATAGAAGAGAGGCAGGGGCTGAAGAGTGCAAACTTGGTAAATTGGTCTATAACTACCATTATTGCATCAGAGCCACAGGAGGGTGGGAGTTCCACAATGAAATCCACCGAGACTGAGGTCCATGGCTCCTCAGCCTGCTGCAAGGTGTGTAACAGTCCCTTCTTCCCATAGCAATCCAATCTTGCCCGGGTGCAGGTGACACCTTAAGAGATTTAAGCAGAAATGTCCTTTAAGGACCCAGGCCAATTGTAGGTTCTCTTTATGAGATCTGCACACTTTTTGATACTGGGGTGGCTGACAGTCTGGAAGACATGGTGTTCCTCAATGATACGGCTGCGTAGGGAAGGAGGAACCCAAACCCAATCATGAAACCAGATTGTTTCATCCTGCAAAGTATATGGAGTTCTCTTGCGGCGTGTGGAATCTAATTCAGCAAGAAGCACTATTTCTTCAGGGCAGCAGGTTTGGGAAGCAAGGACATATGGGAGGAGTGGAGTGTCAGGGTCTACATCAGCGAAGGATACAGTAGGGGGGCCAATGTGAGGATTTGGGAGGGGGCACTACCATCATAAGGTCTAGTGGGCTTCCTCCCCGTTGGGGAACAAGGAGGGGTTACAGCTGAGCATTTCTAACAAAACGTTCAGGTGACCTTTGATGAATTCATACTTAAAATGGAACCCACAGAGGTCTTGATAGTGCAGGTTTGCTGGTGTCCTAGCTTCTGAGGTTTGTGGTAGTAGAGAAGGGCCTTATGGTCCGTCCAAACGGTAATTTTGTGCAGGGCGCCCTGCAGGTGGTATCGCCAGTGGGTGAGTGACCACACCACTGCCACTAGCTCCTTATTGTATATCAGCCACACTTTCTCTGTTGCAGTAAACTTCCAGGAGTAATAGGCCACTGGGTGCCCGGCTCCCTCGTGCTCCTGTAGCAGCATGGCACCCACTGCCACTGATGAGGAATCGCAGGCTACTATGAAGGGGTGGGAAGTTTCAGCATGCTGCAGGATGGGGCTGTGAGAAACACTTTCTTGATAGCCTCAAATCCTGTTGGTACTTGGGGACCATTTTAAGGGGGCGTTCTTCCTGGTGAGGGGGTGCAGGGATGCTTCCAGTTGTGCAAGAGCGGGGGAAAGTTTCTTCAAAAAAGTGACTGTGCCAAGAAAGCTGCGAAGCTGTTTTTGAGTGGTTGGGGTAGGCCAAGACTGAATAGCCTCCAGCTTGCAGGGGGGACAGCATACCCATCCTTCAGGACAAGATTCACTATGAAGGTAACCTCATCCCTGAAGAATTCGCACTTAGAGGGTTTAACGAATAGCCCTGCCTTGTGGAGGGCTGCCACTACCACTTCGAGGTCCCTGGCGTGTTGTTCAGGATTGGGGGAATGGACCAAAATGTCGTTGATATAGGCCACCACGCATGAGAAGCGCAAATCCCCCAACACATCATTAATGAGGCACTGGAAGGTGGCTGGCGCATTCTTCAAGCCACACTGCATCACTATGAACTGGAAAAGCCCCTGACGAGTGCAGATGGCTTTGAGCCACTCCTGTCCCATCGCCACCCTCACCTGATTGAAGGCATTCACCTGGGATAACTTTGAGAAGATGCAAGACTTGGCAATGGCCTGGGCAATGCTCTGCTCTAAGTGTAATGGGCATGGGTCAGGGATGGTAATGTTATTGAGGTTACTATAGTCGATGCAGGGGCGCAGGGACCCATCTGCTTTCCTGGTGAGAACTATGGGGGAGGCGAATGGGGTAGTCTTCTTGATGAGCCACCCCTTCTCTAGCATCTCGTCCAGAAAACTGCTCAGAGCCCTATCCTCTTCCTCTGTATATGGGTAGAGGGGGCAGTTGATTTTGACTGGGTTGACTGTCAGCTGGAATGTCAAGTCATATTCAGAGTGTGAAGGGAGCTCAAAATCCAGTGACATGTCGAAGATGGCCTTATATGGGGCTAGGAAGGAAGGAAAGTCTGGAGGTAGGTCAACTATGATGGGTCCGGTGGGGAGATGGAACCAAGGGATGCCATGGGGAAGGGTCTTTAGCAAGGGAAACTCACCACTCAACTTGAGTTTTTGAACAACAAGGAGTTGGTTGCAAGATTGATGTGAACTTGTTGGCGGCGCCACCAGCCCACCCCTAAAATTACAGGATAGGCCAGTCTTATACCACTGAGAAGTGGTCAGTGAATCCAAAGTCTTGAACTGAGAAGTGCAATATATGTTGGTTGCTTGGGTAGTTTGTGGACTCTGACACGGCGCTCAAAATTGATGAAGCTTTCTCCATCATTAGGTCCAAGGACTGTGCCACGCCAAGGTCAATAAAGTTACCCGCTGCTCTGGTGTCAAGAAGGGCTTGCACTGTGATTTCCCCTGACTCCGAGGAAAAGGAAATAAGAAACAAGAAGTGTGCTTGGTCCTCTTTATTGGGGTGAGCCAGAGAAAGGGCAGCCAAGGAGGGGGCATGACCCAACATCAGGAGAGACTGGCCTGGGGGTGCAAGGGTGGGGTGCGACTGATGCAGGGTCTCTACTATTTCCTTATCCCAAACGGTGTAGTTGAGGGTTAATATGCACACCCACTCCACTCTCTTCAGGGGGGAGGAGGAATCACCCAGGGGAACAATTTCATCACACTGAGCAGACTCTGAACACTGGGGCCCAACGATCCAGCCTCCTGATCTGGGCTGGGTGCAGGCAGTATCATAGGCAGGGGTTCCCCTGGGGGAGGTACCTGAGGCAGTCACCAATGGGAGCAGAGGGCAGCTAGACCAGGGGGCGCTTCCCTTGGCCATGACCACTGGCAGGGGGAGGTATGGTACAGGGTGCCTCAGGGGCGGCGACGGGACATGCAGGGTTGTGCAAGGGCCTGGACCCAATTGCATGGCCACAGAGAACGCAACCTCTAAAGATCCAGGGAGAAGGTCCCAAGTTGTGTGGGCTTCTTAAGTGGGGTCTAGGGCAGAGCGTAATGCAGAGACAGCGATTTCAACAGGGATGGGTATCATTGGAGCCAGGACCATGAAGGCCTCAATCAGGGAGGGTAGGTCCATGGCTGTCTGTCACAAGGTGAACAAGTGGAGGAGGCGCACCGGTCTCAATTCAGGGTCCTGGACTGCTGAGGTGACCAACGCCAACAAGGGGGTGGGGTTGCCTGACTTGCCAGCAGAACGGAGCACACCCCTGACCCAACAACAGGCATCCACATCCAGGGCATCGAGGAGGGCCACTCTCTGCTGTACATCATAGGGAAGCGGGGATTTCCCACCATCAACAGTGAGGTGCACCTGGAGCTCTGCCAGGACGCCCAGTATTTGATTGGCCACCTCATCAGAAGGGACAGGTGGAACCCCCAACCCTATTGTGTTAACTGATGGGGTGGCACTTGCCATTGGTGCTTGACGGGGTGGGGACCAATCAGCAGAGCCTGGCAGCAAGCCCATATGAACAAGGCCACCGGCCAGCAGGAGAAGGCCAGGTCACAGAGGGAGAGCACGTTCAGAGTGAGGGCGTAGGTCAGCGCATCGCCCATCCCAGCGAGGAGGGCGGAGAAGGCTGAGGTTAGTGGTCAGTTCATTATGTCATGGATTTGGCTAAGAAAAATAGACTGAGCTCCCAGTTGGGGTGTGCAAGAACCCAGTGGAGGCCCCAGAATGCCAAGGGCATAGCAGTCTGAGCAACTAATAAAAGTGGGGTTCTATGGGAGACATGAGGAAAGTAAATTATCAGTAACATATCAAAGGCCCCAAGGCAAACCAGATGGTTGCATTGGGGCAACTGCAAGTCTTGTGAGGGCAACCCCCAAAGGCCGGAGAGGCATGGAGGATGATGACTCCTCCAGGGTTCATGGTTTCAGGCCTTCGGATTCAGATAGGGGGGCTTGCGCGCCAGCAAGGGATGGCACAGAGGCTGCCACGTGGTCAAAAATGTGAGCGGAAATATGGCAAAACCCATGAGAGGGGCTAGGACTGAGCTTCCCCTGGAGGGGGCGCTCTAGGTTCTGAAGGTGGACTGAGCCAGCGGTGGCTGAGGCAGCTGTGGAAGCCAAGTCCACGAGTGGTGGGGTGGGGGCTCCCAGGTGCTGCTCTAGCTGGGGAGCAGTTTTTGGAGGGCTTGGCGACTAAACGGACGTGTAAAAATGAATGATGCAGTGGGTTCATCATCAGGGGCGAGGCGGATTATTACATTTATGATTTGCTGCCATGTGGTGGGATCAAGTGACCAGATAATCCAGTTGGCAAACATCGGCAGGAGAATTTGGGCAATGGCACGCTTTGTCAGATCAATTGGCAGATTTTTTTTAAAGAGGTAGATGGAGGCTGCAGCAAACTAGGCGGGGTATTCAATTTGTTTATTCAACTGAAGGAAAGAGATTGAACCAACAACTACCCTCAGCTGGGTTAGTTGCCTTTTAAACTGGGGTATATGCATGGGGAGGTCTGAGGGATTGGACATATGGGGTTGGTGAAGTGATTTGGTTGGCTGGCTCAGAGGGGGTAGAAAGCTGCTCCCAATTCTGGCAAAAACCTAGAAAATATTTGCAAATTTTCCCGGATCCTTGGGGCCAAACCAAGCCAGTACTACTGATCTAGTCTTGGTGACTCAAGTCAGCCTGTTCGCATGCCTTGGGTGATCCAGACTCATCCCACTAGGTAGGGGTCCTTGGATTGGATTATTTGTGATTTGATCCAATCCCTCAATTAGGCTACTTGTGCGATTCAAACTCCCTGGATCTATTTCAGAACGTTGGGGCAGATGATCTGAGTCATTTGGGCCTGAGTTTGTGATCTGAGCTGTATTCCAATCTGATTTCCAAGCAGGTCAGTCCATACTGGCTCCCCCAGTCTGATAATTGCCAGCTGGGCTCCAATGTTAGGAATTGCCATTTTCCCAAAATTTGGATATGGTTTTCCTGGGGAGTGGGTGGTCCCAGTGGCCTCTCCATGCCCCCTGATGTGTGCAATCTCCCTGCAGACCCCTTCTATCAAACTTGCCAAGGTTGAAGAGGGGGGAAGAGGTGGGAGTGGGATATCTTTGGGTAGGAAAGCCATCACCTAGCGCTCATCTATCACATGGGCTTGGTCTCCCAGCTGTGACAGAAGGTCCACTGGAACCTTGGGGCCTCTTTTCATCTGGAAGGGGTGCTGATCCCTATCCAGTTGCAAGGGTTGGTCCACAGGACTTACAGGTACCAAGCAAGTTGGATGTGACACATCTTGGCCTAAGCCTACAGACAAAAGGAAATTCACAGCTTTCTAGACTTTTCAAAAAATTTTGCAGAGATTTTACTATAACTTTTCTTCTATTGCGTTACCCTGACCTGAATTATAACGAAGATGTTTTATATAATAAATCGCAGGAGTTCTAAAAAAATTTCTGACTAGATATCTGCCTTTGTCTCTGCACCTGCGTTGCAATGTTAACTATGATAATACCTTCATAGTTTAGTTTGACACTTCTGGATATGTGCTTGGGGATTGTTTCAAAAAAGGGATAATAGTTAGCTGCATCCCATAACCTAGTATTCTAAGAAACTCAAATCCAAGGAATGCAACTATGTTATTAATGACTAGGAGATGCTGGTTGTTTTTTAAATTTTACAACACTGGCGCAGTACCTGTATGGGGCAAAGCACCCTTTGTATTCTATGATATACTATAACAACTTTCCTTACTATTTTACCCCACGGCATCTCATTCAGCGTCAGGTCAGTTGGGCACTTACTCTGGCGGATTATAAATTGGACATCAGTTATAAACCTGATAAAGTTCATGTGGTTCCAGATTCCCTTGAGCCGTTGCCCTGACCTGATACCAGAAAAATGGGAAGTTACTATTCAAAAATACACAGGTGCTCATGAAGAGCAAGTTTACTGCATTGCTAATTATCTACTACTAGTTAGGCCATAGAGATGAGATTTGAGATGCTCATAATGCTGATGCTTTTTGTCAGGAAGCTAAAGATTATATCAACCAAATCTATGACAGTGTGTGGTTTTAAAGGGATACTCCTTGAAGGGTCAGTCAGTATTTTGGAAAACTGTTTTTATGTTAAAAAGTCACTTCTAATATTGGAGGTCATACACGAGAATCACAATGTAGGCATGGTAGGACTCCCTGAAAAATTAAAATAGCACAGGTGATATAAAGAATTTACCAATTTCCTGGTCTTGGGAGATGTCATGGGATATGTGGCAGGATGTGAGGTTTGTGGATGCACCAAGTTTTAGAGAAACAACCTAAAGTCTAATTGGACCTTTATTAATTTCACAAAAGCCATGGGATCTATATAGATATGGACTTTGTAGATGAGCTATCCTGTATCTAAAAATTCAATTAAGTATTGGCGGTGGTGGATAGTTTGATAATATCCTATATTATCTCATCTAATACTGATGGCATGTTCAAGTAGATAGCATATCTTTTTTAATAGCGTATTCCTGCGCCATGGTACTCCCAAGGGGGTAGTTTCAGACAAAGGGCCTCAGTTTGCGTCAACCTTTTTAAACAGCTACTTGCTGACTTTGTAATCAAGTTATGCTTATCCACCACATATAATTCTCAGGCGATTGGACATATGGAGAGTTAATCTGATGTTGTAGTAGTGCTTTAGTTGCAGTTAATGTTATACAAGACAGCTATGTCAAGTTATTTCCTATGGTCCAGTTTTATTTATAAGCCTTAGAAAACGCCTCAACCATATGCATTTATTAAAAGCTAAAATGGACATATTATGAACTGGGAACCGTTGAAATATGTTGAAACATATAATTCCCCTGGGAAGAATTTTTAAAGAAACTTTTATGAGACTCATGCGCTTTGCCTTATAAATTTGAACCAAGCATCTCATAGCTATAAATACTTTTTAAATAAATTAGCGTGTACTTGGAATGGTGCTGAAGTAGGTAGCAATGTTTTCCTAAAGGTCAAAGTTTAACTTTGAATGTATCATGTTTGGAACTTTCTCGTTGTCTTAGGGAGATATAAGTTAACTAGGTTATAGGGAAAGTGTATTAACATCTGGTTCCACCTAAAGTTTGGAAGATTCGTGATGTTACAATTTGCCTTTTAAACAAAAAAGAAGAAGTCTCTCACCACAATAGAAGGTCAAAGAGCTAGAACCAAAACTGATAAAAGTCTCTGTCCATAGTATATCTAAAGCTTAATACAGATAGATAGCCATCATGGAAAGGTACAGTACCTGGTCAAATGGGCATGATATCCCCTTGAAGAAATCACTTGGGAGCCTGAGAATAATTTAAAGAATTCACGGAATCTGATGAAGAAATGACAAAAGAAGCCATTACAGGTAGCTTCAGCCCTGGTGGGGGACGATGTCAGGGAAAATACTAACTTGAAAGGGCATCCTTAAACCTCAAATAATATTTTTACAATTTAAGAGTATATGTGTTATAGTTAGATTAATTCATTGCACATCAAAGCTTTATTAAAATAATATTGGACAATTAATAAAAAAATCTCATTACGATGATACTGAGACATTATTTGCATAAAAAAATTTTAAAGTTAGAGAAGATCTCAACTACTTTTTATATCATGTACAAACATTAATTGCAGAAGCTAAAGATAATAGTAGTACTCCTCCCTCAATCTTATTAAGCTTTATTAGTTCAAGAAGTGAAAAGGAATATATGACTAAGGCATACCATTAATCTTTGAGGGGCAATAAGATAAAATCAGATGTAGATACCTTCATTTGTTTTGAGGTGGGCTGACCTGGGGACAATACTGCTAAAACAATGGGGTAATTAATCATTGAGAAAGGAGAAGATGCGAATACCTTTAGTGTAGTTTAAATCTTTTTACTAGCTTTTATTAATATATGAACCAAAGTTATATGACCAAACTGGTCCTTTTAAATGTCTACATTAACGCATTTAATTTCAAAATGCTATACTGGATAACCTATACTCATTAACACTGAAACACCACACTTAGAGAAACCCCTTTATCATAGTATTTACCTATAAGAACAGCTGGTATCCGGCCTTAAATAGAATAAGACCAGTTGAAGCAGTTTTTCCTTCATCAGGTTTTACTTGTGTAATTGCCACTGCTATTTCTATATGGTTATCACCGCCTCTCTGTTATACTGAAACTTCCACTCAGGAACAGCAAATAACAGCTTCCCATCCCAAAATGGGCTAGTGTAGTTTCAATCCCTGAAAAGTATATTCAAAAACTCAGTACAATAAATTATTAAGTGTATCAGGATATCAAATAACAGATTTGATGCTTTAATGGTTGTTCTCTATTGGGAGTAAGGAGCTCTAATGGGTTTGTGTATCATGCTAAAATTAGTTAAGAATTATTACATGTAATGGTAATATGATGTTACCCCAGTTTTTCTGGAGTTATCTTACTAATATGGACAGTCACCTAGATAGTTTTTCTCAACTCTTTAGTTAACTAATAAAAAGAACCCATTAATCATACAACTAACTGCATTATATTAGTTCTCATGCAAATTAATACCACCTTTTAACCAGCTAAAAAGGAGAAAATCATTGGTGATATTACCTTTCTTTTAATTTATTGTGGGGAAGGCCAACCAGGGGATGGACACTTCTGATAAGATATCAAATAAAACGAAATTCATGTAATAGGAGGGTACCTCAGAGAAGCTAATACTGTCTCCTGTTGCCAGCAGGAACGCCACTACTGGGAGGGGGGCATGTGTATAGGGGCAGGCGCCACAATTGAGCACATGTGGAGGAAGGGTTCAGAGTTGATGAACCAAACTGGAAACCAGGAGGAGACCAACTGGTGGCGACATGGTGGGAGGTATCCAAACTGTCGGACATTCTCCTTTTCAATCTAAGAAATTAAATGTTGGAGGTATAAGTGCTCTCAAATCTGCCACCATGATTGGCCCATCACCTGCCCAATTTTTAGATAGTATTGTGGATATCAACGATATGAGTACCCACAGCTAAAAGACCTTAGTGGATTCTCGGTGGAATCCTAACAACTGGAAAAAATACGATTTATCATAAAATTGGCTTAAAAAGGTAATAAATAATAATAGGATTACTCTGACTCCTTGTCAAAATTGAGGAGTATAATATTGCATGGATCTGAACTTCCGCAAGGTAAGAAGATTTTACCCATTGATGATTGGGTGAAAGTTAACCAATCATTACCCTCCAAGTCTAACCACCGCTGAGGTGCAAAGATTTTACTTGAGGATGATAAGGTAAAAATTAGCCAATCATTACCATCCAAGTTTGACCACCACCAAATTACCCAATCATTACCATCTGAGTCTTAAACTGCCGAGGTGTGAATATTTTACTTGACAATGATAGGGTAAAAATTAACCAATCATTACCACATGAGTTTGACCACTGCCGAGGTGAAAAGATTTTACTCACTGGTGATTGGATACAATTCATCAAATCATTACCGCACATATCAGTTTTGCCTCTGAAAAATTTTTATCTTCATTCTGATAGACCAAAAGTCTATATTTCCTAATTTAGATAACTGAGCTTTGCATTCTTTTGCCTCAATTATCAATAGTCTCAAAATCTGAACTAGTTTATTTAGGAAAAACTAGTATCAAAAAAGGACCTTTCCTGGTTTTGCCCTGCCTGAATAATAAAAAACATAAAAAATTTTAATAAGTATTATTTTA
>JAKSZP010000102.1:0-205833 GCA_022478985.1 Massospora cicadina
ATTTTAAAAGAGTTCTCCAATATGCTGAACTTCTTGCAATGACCTGGTTACCATTTGGCACTCAGTGGACCAGCTTTTAATCTGCCTCCCACTTCACAAAATAATTGGAGAATTCAATCTAATCTGCCTCACCAATCTTCTAGTGGTTCAGCACAATTTGGGTGGAGTGAGACTGTCTTCGCTAATTGTATTCCTCATTTGGAGGATAGGACTTGCCGTTCACTCAACCATGAGGTGGGAACCACACACCAAACCATCTGGGCAATTCTGCGGAGGGTCAATCTGGCCCAAATTATTTAAAAAATTGATCTGCCACATTGGTGATGCACCTGACCTCTCCATCCAACCTGAGACCTCCCAATGGACACAAGACAAGGCCCAAGGCCTCCTGATGGTTGGAGCAATTCAATCTGATTTAATTCATGAGGCCAACCACTTTTGAAATTTTGAAAATTTATTTGGTTTTCAGAATTTTTTTCATGATAAATCAGTCCAAAATGGATGGGAAAATGAAGCCAAAAAGACAACTGCAAAATCTGGAGGATTGGTCATCCTCCTTGCCTCTCCCACCCTTAGGGGGATGCCCCAGCAAGCCCCACAGTTGCTCCCATTGCAGCCATTTGTTTTGTTATGGGGCCTTTGATGTGTTGATTAAATCCTTTTCCCTCACCAGAATAATAGGGGATCACTCCACCAACTGTTCAGCACTACTATGCCCTTGGCATACTGGGCTTTCCACTGGGTTATTATACACCTAGATTGGAAGCCCAGCCTTACTTTAACAGCAGATTCCATGGTAGGACCACCTTGCTATTATAACAATCAAGTTTGTCTCAATTGTTAAATTTTGACTCAGATTCTGATCTTCCAAATCTGAGTAAAATTGCTTTAAGAAATTCTTTTGGCTCAGTTTTTTTGGGTGCTGGGTTGTGCCTCACCCAAGTTGTAGATTAGGCTTGTATAACCCAACCAATGATTTGGTTGAGGCCCCCAAAGGGCAGCCTTTATAAGGCGCACCTGCCAATTCCAAAGTTCACTTCAGATTTTTACCCCTAGCATTCCCTTCCTGGGGCCCATTGTCAGTTGCTCCCCAGATGAGCTATTGTTGGTGGGCCCTTTTTATAGCCTGGATAAAAATAAAGGTTGTTTCAGGGTTAGCATACCTCGCTTACCGGTTGGTCAATTTCAGGTATCTGGTCAAGAAGCTTTTTGAGTGGGTTGGGTCCAACCAACCCCCCAGGGGGCCTTGCATAACCAACCTGTAGTAGGCAATGTTTGGCGCTGTTGGTGCCCCAAACTCTACCGACTCAGTTTAGCTACTTTGGTTGCTTGTTGGTGTATTAAAGGATCATTTTATTATATGGTGGTCAGAGACTGGGATTTCCATCTGTTACAGCTATCAGGTATCTCAGTTTGTGGCATTGGTGCACAATGCCAACGCACGCTTGAATTGTCCCCCATCCAAAGTTCATTTACCAGGATCAAACTTAGGTGGCAGCGGTTACTGAGTCTACTCTATCATTGAGGCACCCTCCCCTTAAATTCCCACTTTTAAATTATCTTACTTTCAAGTACAAGGGGAGGATACCCCAGTGTTAGAATATGGACCTTCTATCACTGCATGCCCAAGTTTGATCCCAGTAGATGAACTTTGGGGGGTGACTAAGATTGTGTTGGCATCGCGCACCAATGCTCTGAACTGAGATAACAAATAGAAAGGCGGTCTATTGAGTTACTGGCCCAACATATACTGCGTATGGTGGGTTTACTCGGGTTTATCCTCCTTTCCCACTAAATGAATCCCCTTCATTGGTGTGGTATCATCCCCAGGCCAGCCCACCTCCAATAAAATTTAAAATTATTTTCAGGTACCGGAAGTTAAACCCATACCAATCTATACAACTCAACCTTTTCCCATGGGGTATAAAGACCTCATATTGTTGCCATAAGTGGGTATCTTGGCCTATTTGGTCATACCCATCATTTTTATTTTGTAATGGACGCTATCCTACTCGAGGGCAGAGTTGATAACGGGATTATACCATCCAGCCAAAGGGGATATAACTATACTGGGTTCATAGTGAATGGGCCAATACTAAGGAAGCCTTCAAGCGTGGGAGAAACTTATCAGGTCCATCGTTATGAGAATATAAGGTGTGCCTACGTGGAACCTGGCAACCTGGTGCTAGTAATGCAAGTGCCATATATGGGGGAAGGATATTGAAGATTCAGCACCCGACGACTAGTAAAAAAAGCCATCCAGATACTGGTCCAAAGCCATAAGCTTAAAAGGAGGGTTAGGATCGTCACCAACATCAAGCCTTCCAAGTTTAACCTTAAACGGGTGGTATAAGTTTTATAGTTAATGGACCCCACCTTAATAAGGTTCCCCAACTTATCAAAGGTTAATGGATCCAAACCCTAAACTCGATATCGCATCACAGTTTACCCTACGGAAGGGGTACCCGAGAGGTCAAGGTATACCCTACCGATCGGTAAACAGTTTGGAACCCGGTTTGGATGATAAGTTATAAAGGGTTAGATGGTATAGGGTAGGGAATTAATTTAATACGGTTAACCATGTGGACAACGGTTAAAATTTTAACTTAAACGCGAGGGAGCATTTACGGGGGATGGGTTGGGTACCGATATAATTTCGCTTCGGGTACCGGTAGGGTAAGGTTTATATAAAAGGCTCAAACTATCACTCCAACCCAAGCCCAAGTTAACTTTAGTTTTAGGGATGATCAATTGGCCCAGAAAGTTGAAGGTGCAGGGTCGGCGATACCGTAGATATCAGGGCGATCCGAACTATATTATGAGAGATACCGCAGATATCAGGGCGATCCGAACTATATTATGAGAGATACCGCAGATATCAATGCGATCCGAACCATATTATAAGTTGGATGCGCGTAAACTTTCCTCCCAAGGGTTCAAAATGGAATCCAAGCTATTGGGGGTTATTAACCGGATTGGGTTAAATTCACAACGCTTGACGCCAGTTTCAAATCCAATTTTTTGGTGTTGGGTAATAACCAAAATGGGTCTCATTTCCACACTTTAAACTTGGAGTTTAGACCATCTAGTACTAAAAAAAACTTGGAGTTTAGATCGATAGGGATAGATGAACTGCTTCCGATAAGTTTCGATCTGAGCTCGGTGGTGGGGATTTGTAGAGGGGATCGGCAAGTTCGAATCAATATTCGAATTCGAACCTTTATTTGGTTAAATGGACCGATCAAATCGGTATACAACTTTGTAGGGGTTTAACTATAGAAGATCATTTAAGGGGTTTCAAATGGTAGGTCGGGTCCAATTCGTTTTAAGCTTAAAAAGGGTACCGATTAAAGAATAGTCAGGGGTACGGCACACTTGATGGAAATGGATTTAATTTTATGCGCCAATTTAACCCAATTCGATACGCTATAGGTTAATTACCAACCTCCCCCATCCCATATGGAATGGGTTAAGAAGGTTACAGTAGATGATAAAAATTGATTTAATTATTTTAACTTGAGAGGAGAGGGGGCGTTAGATGGATCTTTACGGTGAAGGCGAGATGGTTACCGGCGAGGTCGTTGATCCCCCGCTCGATAACGTCGTCGAACTTTTGGTACCGATCGATTTTATTGGCGGCCTCCTCTAGGGAGAAGTGGATCGAGGAGCGATGTTCAAAGTCAAGGTTTGGGTTTAACTTTTTTGACTTCTTCCTACCAAGGTAGATGGGGGTACGCCAGATTCTGAGCTCGACGGTTGAATCTTTTGGGTCGAGGAATTGGGCGGCGGCCCTCCGGTACCGGTGCGATCGGTCGATGCCTGAGGTTGAGATCTGGTGCAGGATATCGATTAGGACGGGGGTGGGGATATCTTTATAGGTGGATTTTAACTTTGTGTAAAGGTGGAGGAACCCGGCCCGGTGTAACGACATGGCCAGTTCGTCCGAGTTGGAGTTGAGGATGCTCGCCATCGTCACCTGCCTCCGATGGTTCATAAATCACTCATTTTCTTCGAGGGGGAGCTTATATCCTATTCTACCCCTCACCAACCTCGAATAATTGATCGCCTTAAACCAATCGCCTCGCCACCGTTAAGCTGATCTATCGCTTAATTAAAGCCTTATTTAGTTCGGACGGTCGAATCGAATGAAGGTTTCACTAAATTGGTGCCACACCTCCTTTCGAACTACCAAAGCCACCTTCCACCCTCCAAATTTAATAAGCTTCTATCTCACCTCAGTTTTATTTTACGCTGGATATTATTTAATTGATCTAAAAATCCACCTACCTCGAATAAACCAACGAATCTAAAATCCACCTACCTCGAATAAACCAACGAATCTAAAATCCACCTACCTCGAACAAACCAACGAATCTAAAATCCAGTTGAGGACCCATTTAATCCTATTGGCTACCGATAAAAAATAAAAGCCCGCGGGGTGGCCAATTATCGGGTTGAAAGCTCAGCGGCTAAATTAAAAGCTAACCAATCGTATTTTCTTTAAAGCACGTGATCCCACCTTTTCATCAAAATGGTAACCGACCCGCTCCGTTTATTGGCCCTAGGAAGTTTATCCGCCACCTTTCAAAGGCCCTTTAAGAAGGTTTACGGGGAGAGTTTGGGGTTTAGCCTTAACCGTACAGGTAGCTGAAACCGGGTGGCGATAGAAACCTAAAATGGGATCTACCGAATCGGCCCCGATAAAAAATAGTTAACCCAAGGTATTTAAACTTGGATCGATGGATCCATTGCTAAAGTTGGTAACTTGCTTAATCCAAGCGCGGTACCTTTTAATTTCACCTAACTCTATATCCCAACTTATCCAACTTACTACCTTTAATGGGGTAGGTCTCACCAAGGTTCATCGTATCAAGTTTTTTTTCGAGGTTGGTTTTACCCGCGGTTCCGGGCTCTGACAACCGCTAACTGAACTTTGAATAGAAGAAACTTAATCAGATGGGTGATTTTTAGCTGATTAACCTAACATTTATCCATTCTAAAAGTTACCAAAAAGGTTAAAATCGGCGATCGGAGCCGTGGGGATCAAAATTGGACATGGCCATGTCCATGGCCAAGTTGTAAACCATTCCTCACCAACTTTTACCCAATCGAGCAAGTTGGTTCCCCCTTTTAATAAGGCGTTAACGGGCACCCGAACTTGCTTTTACATTGGAGTTGGACTTTCAAACACCAATAACTTCAAACTTTCAAACACCAATAACTTCAAACTTTCAAACACCAATCAACTTCAATCAAGTTTAAAGGTTGGTACGAACCCAACCGCCAACTTGATCGTTTGATGTCAAAACCACCTTCACTTAAACTGGTTTTACCACCTTCCAGTAATTATTGCCTTACGCTAAAGTGAACCCCAACCTTGCTATTCCAAACCTCACTTGCGTTGGGTCCACCTGCCCTTATAAAACTTGCCGCACCACACCATTTAAATACACTCGCCAAGCCAAGCCTTACCCTAATTTCTCGGTGTAACAAGCTGTCCGATCCAAAGGTATAAAAGTTATTCCCAGAAGGTGGCTTAATAATTAGCCCGTAATAAAAAAACCTTATCGGATGGGATGATACTTTACAACTTCAGATTAATCGCATAAAGCTGATTGGATGGGTTTAATTTCAGATTAATCGCATAAAGATGATTGGATGGGTTTAATTTCAGATTAATCGCATAGAGCTGATTGGATGGGTTTAATTAAGCTGACGGCATCTAACTAAAGATCTTTAACGTACTACTCATTAGGTAGAGTATAACTATTCAATATGTACGCTTGGTATAAAGTGGAACAACTTATCAGGTGGTTATCAGGAGCCCCATCTAAAGAAACACTCAATATAGCTTGCCCAACATAGTTTTGATCATGGTATGAAGTATATGGCTATCGTTCCATACCATCTCAACTTTCGGTTACCATGCGCCTAGGTTACTGCGGCCCAAGTGGGTGAGATGGTTGGTTAATACTGATATTAAAGGATACTTGGTTAAGGCCACCGGACACTTGGCACAGTATAATTTATATGCTATAAAATCAATTCTAAACTTTATGAAAATCTTAAACCATGGTATAAACCCTTACCAAGCACGGTAACTTATCGGTTACCAAGGTAGATGGGTACCCAGTTTAAAGGTCCTACCCGCATTTCGAACCGGTAGGTTTAACCAGGTTACCTAAGTATACCATGGTACGATGATGGTGGGTTAAAATTTTGTGACGGGCGCTCGAAAATAACTTCAAACCTAACTTAACCTATCAAAAGGGATCCAAAAAGTTTCCAGTTGGATGATCGGTGAGGTGTAAAATTTTAAAAAGTTGGTTGATTGAACCTTACCTGTGGGTCGATTCGTTAGTCAAAATCCAAATAAGGTGGCTTTAAATCAACTGGTAAGGGGTGTACTTGAGTTGTAACTTGGGATATAGACTTGGTTATGTATAAAAAGCTTAGTTTGGAGGGTAAAGCATCATCTAGGGTCATCAGCTTAGATCATAGGGTAGGTAAAGTTAAAGGTTTGAGAGATCTGTAATGAGTCATGAGGGGTCCTACAATCCATCAACTTGTGGGAGGTTTGATAGTACACCTTTTGCGCCAAATAAATTTGAACATCGGATGGATCTAATTTGAATATCAAAAACGATGGTCCAAACTGGTCAGCCTACATCCCTAGTGAGCGGTGGTAGGCATAAGATAAAAAATTAGTAATCGTACTTGAGGTACTTTAGTAGCTTTCCACACCTATCCCCCATACGCCTTCTCAGATCGCTTCTCACGATAGGATGGATTCAAAGTTCATTACGCAACTATACCCAAATCCATCCTAAACTGATTGGGCTGGGGTGGCTGGCAAGATCAGTTATAACTTCCAAGCATCGGGTAGAAGAGTCAAGCCCAACTTACACTTTTACATATAATCATGTGTAGAAATTAAAAGTATCCTAAAGCCATAATAAGCAACCTTCTACGGGCGGAGGGTTGGAAAAGTATATGGGATGGTAGCAAGTTTGGACGCGCCGAAGGCTTTAAACCGTTAAGGGTCGCCACTAACCATAAAGATTTTGAAGCTGGCCTTTAGCTATAATATAAATTATCTTTACTGAACCGTTATGGGTTCAAATCCTTGGGTGCTAAGATATAGAGTGTAGAGGGTTTGAGATCTACTCGGGCTGGTTAGTGGGTGGTAGAAGTCACTCTCATTCTAAAATTATACTGCTTTAAAGTTGAGCATCTATAGAGGGCTTGACCCACACTCGGGTCAGATGGTGAATAGTAGCTATTTCTCTTATCATACTAGGACATTACTTTAAAGCTAATAATTTTAAACCTTTAATACCCTAATGGTAAATTGGATGCAGTTGACTACTAGCTCTTTAAAGGTCCGGTACTTGATTTTAATTTTAGAAGCCGATCCAAAATTTAACCTTAAATTAAGATTGGTGGCTAAAAAACCAACTCCAGATCACCAAAGTTTAAATAACTCGAACCTATGGGATAAGCGTGTCCAAAGGGTAGATGACCTATATAGGGGATGCATCAGGTAAGAGTTATGGTCAATTGGGGTATACTTGGCAACCATCGACCTTAAAGCTTGATGCGTGAAAGGATCA
Source organism: Massospora cicadina (assembly GCA_022478985.1). Classification (NCBI taxonomy): domain Eukaryota; kingdom Fungi; phylum Entomophthoromycota; class Entomophthoromycetes; order Entomophthorales; family Entomophthoraceae; genus Massospora; species Massospora cicadina. Next base: position 7,614 of record JAKSZP010000102.1, read on the forward strand.
ACCATCGACCTCAAAGCTTGATGCGTGAAAGGATCAACCATCGACCTTAGAACTTGATGCGTGAGTAAATGATCAATCTAAGGAGGGTAGGAAGGTACTAAGCTTAAAATTGTAAGGGTCAGGGGTAAGCTCTTTGGTTACCAATCCACAGACCAGCCATTTTATCTCCTCTCATCTATTTTAAGCTCTACCCACTGTTGAAAAGGTTGGAAGTTAAACCACACCTTTATAGCTAATCTAAACTTTACAGTTTATCCTGGTTCCATCTCCATAATAATCAATCAAAATTAAGGGCCTATCATTGGACCATTATATTTCATACCAGTGGATAAGCCATCTCTAGTGATAGAGGCAATTTTAACTATCGTTGGAGGACAATGAAAAGCTAGGGTTACCACCAACTAGATCACTATACAGATTAGCAACAATTGAAATATCAATTCAACATTATGCCAAAAGATGATAGTAAGCGGCAACACTTATAAGGTTTATAAATGGATCCGGATTCGGATCTGGTAAAGGGTTATTATCCTAATAAGCTTTAATAAAATCCAACCACCCTCCGCCAAATGGCACACGTTTAAAAGTAACAACTATATTAAGTGAAGATAACGTCTATATTAAGGCCCATAGCATCCAAATCCAAATTTCCCCCCGCTTCATAACTAACTCTACCTGGGATATACGATGGATGGCATTAACCGCCTCATCCTAGAAGCTGAGGGCCTAAACTATCCACCTTGAAATTTTTTGTCAGCTAAAAATCAGTTCTTATCCAAAACTTGGACCGTGAAACCTTGTGGACGTTAAAAACCTATCCACTTAGAAGCTGAGGGCCTAAACTATCCACCTTGAAATTTTTTGTCAGCTAAAAATCAGTTCTTATCCAAAACTTGGACCGTGAAACCTTGTGGACGTTAAAAACCTATCCACTGCTCAGTATCCCATATCACTAACCCAGTTCTTCTTACCATCTCAAACCTTTAAGAAGTTGGGTAAGTTACATTCTATCTACCTCTATAGCCTACCTTTGCCTAGAATAAACATGTAGCTAGCAGTGTGAAGGAGAAGATATGATGGATTTAGAGATACGTATTAACTAGTTGGTTAGTATCCTTACCATCACCCTAAGCCGCCTTAACTTCCTTAGGTAACCTATTACTACTATAAGCTTTTTAAACTTTGACCTATCGATCTTAGCTGCATGGTCTATCCTTTACTACCGTGAAGCAGGTATAGTTGCATCAAAGTGGTGGCATCTACCAACAGACGGTTAACCAGCCATACCTTTTTTAAAGGGATACCCCAATTTGGGGGGATCACCTATAAAGGGGCAAATAAGCTTTATAGAGCATTATAAGCTCTATATCATCGTAAAACCTGAAAGCACCCCTGCACCTCAACTGGGAGGTGTAACCCTCTAGAGCTATCAAGGGGTAAAGAAGGCTGCCTCCCCCCCACTCATTAACAAGATAATCTACATTATGTAGTAAATGAGAGGTGGGTGATAGCCTTCCCTCTGAAGGGGTTCCCTTTCCCCTCTTCCCACCATCAAGGAGTTAGTAGAGAAAAACATGGGGTATGTCAGGAGGTGGTGGTCACCAGAAACTATCACCAACAAAAAGGATGCAGCTTTTCACAATACCGGAAGGCATTCCCTTCTAGTTTAATTTTGCTGATAGTAGGCCAATACTAGAGCAATAAAAGTGTTCAAATCAATCTAAGGCTCTAAATCACCTATCCAACTTACCCCCTTGCCGCTGGTGAAGGTGAACCCAACCCACTTAGGGTTGGGTATGCTGAACCCATCTGTCAGATTCTGGTGGTTAATCCAAATTAAACCCTACAACCACCAGCAAATCTGGCCGATTATCCTTCCAAAACTTGGGCCAATTACTCTAATTTTAAACTAACGCCAATTACTATTATATGGCTCAGACTAATTACTATAATTCTCAACTTAAGCCAATTACTATTATATAGCTCCAGGCAAATATCTCAACCCCAACTTTATCAATTATCCACTTTACAGTTTGGGCAGAATAGCTCAATGCCAACCCAATCAATTATTCAATTTACAGTGCTGGCCAAATACCTTGATGCCACCTAATTCAACCATCCACTTTACAATCTGGGCCATTATCTCACACAATTTAGAATGATAATACATGCAAAAACCTCCGCATTTGGTGGCAACTAGTTGGGATTGATATCAACCATTCATCTTAATAAAACATCGGGATATTGATCCTAAAGATAACCTTTAAAAATAACCTGGGGAAATAATATGATAAGTTTGGCATCCTAATGTCATAACCAATTTACTGCCCTACAGTTAATTTTGTATGTTGATCCTTGTAATCAGCATGATAGCACTTGCACATGGACTGCCCAAATGGAGTACCTAGTGCTATCAAGTGAGGCCTGCTGATATCCTGATTAGGGTATATCATCTAATTTAAATTGATGAAAAAATTCCCATAAGTTGTATTTCACAGCTGTATGACAAAAACTCAAATTGGGCTGGCCCTGGGACAACTTTGCACATTCAGTTTGATCTTTGCCCCTTAAGCCTTCCCAAATATGAGAGTATTTTGTCACCAATAGTCCTAGCAGTAGGTCATAATTGTATCAGTTCAAGGGCTGAATTGAGGGGGAAAATAATTATTGGTGTAAATCGCATACTCAACCTGTGGCCTGGAGATTTCCCAAAGAGATAAATATTGGCGCATGGTTAAATGAATGATCATCCAATAATATTATCTATTAAAGGTATATCTAAATTAAGTCTACTTATCTAATTTTTTATTGGAGTCTTTTTTGAAGGGTGTTGACAATCTGGGATTGCTGAATCCAAAGCTTGTACCTTCACCTGCCTCAGTAGAAGTCCCCAAATCCAGGGGAAAAATTAAGCCCAAGATCAACCAGAAGAGTCCAAATAATTTGAATACGCCAAATGAACTTCCAAATGGTCAAGTTACCATAAGGCACAGACTATATTGATGATCTTTTGACCTAACTTCAACCCAATTAGACGTGCAGGATCTAATTTATCAAGCGAGCAATCCTCATAATTTAACCCCATCCAATACATAGTGATTCTACCCATACCTACCCTAGCCTTATGCACAACCTGCCAGCTGTTGAAAAAATCTTTGACAGCTTTATAGGCAGGATCACAACTCCAAAAACTTGGGTATAAGGTTTGATATCAATCCAGCTACCAGGTAAGATCTGTTTGGTCAAAGGTGCTTTGTTGTGTCAATCAGCTGGAATTGAGTGCAATGAGTTTACAGGTGGTTTATGCACACCCCTCATATTCCCTAACTGTATGCCTATTAACAATAGCAGACTTTATTGGGTTCTGCTGCCAGTCAATTACTTTATTTAAATTTACAATAAACAGAAACACAAAAGATAAATAACTTTTAGATTATTTAGCTATTAGCTAGCCATGATACTCGCCAAGCTGCATGTTTCCAGGTCTGTGCAATAGATGAGCTATAGTGATACTTGTAACCACGCTTCTGCCTTCCCTGCTTGAGTATGGGGTATGGGTATGGGGACCACTTGGGCTTATCTCACATATTAAGACTTGCAGCATTGCAAGATTACCCTGTTTTTAAAGTTCTCCCCTCTCTGTTTGCCAAGTTCCACAGTACTTCTACAAGTTTCCTCAGCTATCATCGATGCGGCCACCTTGCATGCTGTGCCATGATAAAATGCCTCCTTGGAATCCGCTGCATCCACTGTTACTAACATGTAGTTACTTGTGAGGCTGGTAATAACCTCTGTTGTATATCGCCAACCCTCAATCTCCTTTCAGATAAAAATAAAGTTTGTGGGCGGCTATACTCTTTGTATTCAGTCTTATGTTTTAAATATCTAATCATCCAGACCGTAAGGCCAATCTAAGTCTTATTAGCCGTTGCCATTATATGATAGTCTGACCCTTAATCTTAGCCATCCCCACCCATCCTTTAAATTAGGTGATGTAATGTTTAATTAACCCAAAATGAACCTACAATTAAGCATAGTTTAATGTTCTTTTTATGACCAGTTTGTAGATTTGTCAGATGGCTATTAAATGATAATTTAATTTTTTTCAACACCTCTTCAAAGTGATTAAACTCCATTTTTACTGCATACAGTGGGGTTGAGTTTTTACTTACCTTCCTCAGAGGTGGCGAGACAAGTTATGCACGCCTTGGAAGATTTGCAGGTTCAGTTCTCAGCAGATACTTCAACTTGATACCCCCTTATAGATCCCAATGAAGTTTAGATCTCTTCAATGCAGTAAAAGGAGATGGCCATTATTTCGTGTGTTAATCTCTGCATTCATCTAACCAAGAGGGAGTTTCTACCCCTTAATTAACTTGGTGTCCTTGTGATCCAAGCCCCAGTATCAAGGTTGGCTCATCTATTATATGTTTTTAATTAGGATGTGAAATCCTCTGATCTTCCCTCTTTCATTATGGCTTTTTTTGGGCCCAGGATCCAGAATTGCCCTTCCTTTTGGATAATGATTTAGTATTCTGTGTAACTATGGATCCTACTTCCACAAATTATCCCACTTGGAATTTCAGTTGGATTTATTGGAGCAGGTGGTTTCAGTGGCCACCTCCATTTAACCCACACTTTGGAATGCACAGGTGAGTTTAGGAAGTGTACCAAAAGTGTTTATACTGGGGCCATGTTGGGTGGATCTATGAATACCAAGGTGCCCTGCTCATCTGCTTTCACCCAGAGTATAAGTTCAAGCTGGTTTCTGGCATGAGTGTCTTGTAATTCCCCAACATTGTCACTTGCCCTCCACTTATACCCTCCTTGAATTCAGCTACCCAGGTCCTTACTGATGAGTTTGATCCTAAGGAAAATCAGGTATCCTGAACCCTATGGTGCCCTATTGTCTGCGTTGCAACAAGTTGCAATGGAGGAGATCCTCCTGGCAAAGATCTTGTTTTCCTTTCAGATTCCCAAACTTCTCATGTCCCTGTTGTTACCACATCTCAACCGGTCATGTTGCGTGATTTTGAAATTAACAGGATCATTTCAACTTTTTTTGCCTCTTGAAATTCAGTTAGCTCCTATAAGGTGTCAATGACTCTCACTTGGATACTGGATCGTCAGGTAACTTTGAGCTTTAAGATAGAATACAATCTTGAATTAAACCTCATAATGGGTTCATCAGTGCTGGTGAACCCTCTGCCCCAATGATCTGTTATAAAGCAAGGTAACCTATACAATTTTCAGTACGCAAGTTCTGGTATGATTAGTCTACTGTGGTACCAGATTTGTTATTCTAAGTTATCCTTAAGTTGCCTGGTGGTGTAAGCAACAGGTCAATATCCATTTGATCAAACTTCTTATCCTTTGAGAATACCCAGTTGTGGGGAAAGTTTTTTTCTCATCGTTGTTAGCATTTAAAAAGGGGTGCTATATCAATTCCATTCCTTTTCCTAAAGAGCTTCCTCCAAATTTTTCCTTTATGGTAATGGCATATAAGGGTAGCTTGGATATGGAGAAATTTAATTGTCTCCCACCTCATTCTGAGGATGACTTGGCTTTCTTTCTGACTTGGTCGTCAATACTAATTGATCACTATATGGCGCTATAAGGAGCAGGAAAATAAGTCACTGGAGGTCTGGTTAGAGGATTTGCTTCAGAAGGGTTGGGTTTCCATAAATCCTCTCCCATCAATTTCCCCATAGTTTTTGCTCAGAAAGCTGATGGAACCCTGTGACCTTGCATTAACTATGACCATTTGAATAATATAAGAGTGCATGATCCTTACCTCCTTCCACTGGAACTGACCATCAGCCAAACGATGGTACAATAACAAGTGGTTTATGAGCTTGACCTCTTGAACACCTTTAACCAAAACTGTGTAGTGGAAGGCCATTAGTGGCTTATAGCCATTCACACAAAGAGGGGTATCTTTCAGTTCTGAATAATGACATTTGATCTTTAAACGCGCCTGCTACTCCTAGAATATGGATGATGACGTTCTGGGTGATCTTCATTACACTTGTGCGGTAATATACATTGATGACACCTTAGTGCGTTATCCTATGTATGTACAGCATGCAAAGGACCAGGGGGCGGTTCTGGATGCATCTCAAAAAGGCAGAACCTTTTGGAAGACTTCAAAGTGTGATTTTTAAAAGAATATTTCATTTTCTTGGGTAACCTAGCCTTGAAGGGCGGGTACGCCATTCCCCTATAAAATTTTGAGGCCACTCTCAGTAGCTCACTCCTGCCACGCAAAAGCAGCTGTGATGTTTCTTTAGACCATCATTTTCCTATCGCAATTTTCTCCTGCACTCTCTTGGTTGGTGATGACACTTCATCCCCGGACAGTTAGATTGTTCCCTATAAATGAAAGGAAGATTGGCAATGCGCATATGAAGCTACCAAGGAAGTGTTTGTGATGCCTCATGTTATTAAGCATGCAGATCCATCCAATCCTTTTATTGTTATTTGTGATGCCTCTGCAGCCGCATAAGGGATGTCTTGCTTCAGTAACATGATTAATGAAGCATCCTGAAACCTGATTCTTACGCACGTTCTCCCCTCAGAGCAATCCTGGTCCATATATGACAAAGTGCTTGCTGCTGTGAGGTGGTCGCTCATAAACTTCCGGTACCTTATGCAAGTCTCATGGCATGAAGTATTTGTTGAACGGACAAACAGGCCCTTATGTATTTTAGGAAGCCAAAGAATCTGGCACATCGTCAGGACCAGATGTATAATGACCTTTGTAGCTTCAACTTCAAGTGAAAGTTCATTAAGAGTGCCCTGAATGTCTCCCCCATCTGTTTAGGCATAATCCTTCCTTGAATCCTACAGAAGAGGAAGCACAGAAGCTGACCTCAGAGATTTTTCATGTCCAAATCTTAGCCATTGCTCCTCCCACATTTTTTGTGGCAGACTAAGACCCTATATGTGCCTTTGGTTTCTTGGGTACTGGTGGGTCAACCATCCTGCTTGAAGGGGCTGGAGTTGTTTGATCAGCTGGTACAGCCTTCCCATAAGCGGACCTACTATTCACTGAGGGGATGATTTTATTCAAAATATATTATGGGTTACCCCCAACCCTAAGATGAAGTAATCTTCACCCACCATGACACCTAGAGGTAGGGCACCCCAGATGTAAGAAATGCCTATATTGGTGAAGCAATCATTCAACTGGATGGGTATATCCATGAATTTTGTCTTGAGTAACAAATTATGTGACAAGTGCTCAGGCAAAGTCTGATAGGTTGGATAAGAATGGTATGCTCCATCTCTATTAGCAGGCAGAAGCCCATGTAACTTTGAATAGGGTAAATTTATTGCTGAACTCCCTAGTTCCAAGGGCTTAACATAATTATGGTGGTCATGAACCATTATACTAAATTTTCCCTATTTATCCCATTTCAGTCAACAAGCACATCAGAGGAAATGGCCAGGCTTTTTGTTAAACATGTAATTTCGATTTTCAGCTTACTTAAGGAGGTGGTGAGTGACTGAAATCACAGTTCAATACCCCAGTTTTGGACTTCACTTCATGATATGCTAAAAATTAAAATATGCTGTTTTACTGCATACCATACCTAGTCTGATGGGCAGATGGAGATGGTTAACTAGATCCTTGAGAAGACCTTTGATTCTATGTCTCTGCCACTCATGATACTTGGGCTGATGACCTTTCCTGGCGAAATTTGCATAAAATTTGACACCCACTCTTCCATCAGCCTTTCTCTCTATGAAGCCACCTTGGGGTACAACCCCTCATTTCAAATTGGGCCTTGTCTTCACCCAGAAGTGCCTTCCACAAAAGCAAATCTGGAGTACACAATCTCTGATCCAGGAACACTTGACCAAGGTGAGTAATGATTAGAAGAAGTTATTAGATTTTAAGAGTCTTCTGGCTCATGACTTCAAGGTGGGTTCCTTAGTCAGGTTGGATACTTGACATTTGCATATGAAGGTCCCCTCTAGGAAGTTTGCCAAAAATTCTCTGGACCTCAGTGGTAGAGGAAGATTTAGGAAATGGGGCTTCTGGTTGACACTTCCAGCTCATTGAAATCAGCATCCCATATTCCACACTTCCCAGTTCTTTCCTTTTGGGGGGAAAGAACCTAAAGTTAAAGCCAATATAGTAAAGGATATTGAGGAGGCCAAAGTTGATGCAATTTTGGCATCAAAGAAATCTCACCATTTGGTGCAGTACTTAGTTTCCTGGAAGGGATTCCTTTCAATGAGAACAACTGTGTCAGCACAAGATTATGTCCACTTTTATAATTTGGTAAAAACTTCCACATATCACACCCCAAAGGCCCTTTCCACCCCATAAGTTTGCCACCCTCCTGGCCATTAGTTGCCCAATGCGCATAAAAACTTTGCTCTTGCACAAGTCTCAGGTGGCGGCGCTCCCTCTTTTCAAATTAGAAATGACAATGTAAGTCCTGGGAGCACCCCCTGCACCATAACTGGGAGATATATCCCTTCAGAACCAAGAAGGGGACAAAGAAGACTGCCCCGGCCCTAATCAACCAGGGTGATCTAGCTCATGTGGTAGATGAGAGGTGGGTGAAAGCATACCCCTGAAGGGTTTCTTTTCCCCCTCTTCACACCTCCAAGGTGGTGGCGGAGATAATCAATGGGGTGTGTCAGGAGGTGGTGGTGGCCAGAAGCCATTGCCAACAGGAAGGTCTCAGCTTCCCAACTACCAAAAGGTTTCCCCCTAGACCATGGTTTCAATGGTAGTAAATCAATGCTAGACAATATCAATTTGTCTATTCAATCTCAGGTATGAAATCACCCATCTAACTTCCCTCCTTGACGCCAGTGGAGGCAACCTCACTCCCAATAGGTTGGAGTTGCCAAACCCATTTTTTTAGTACTAGATGGTCCCAACCCAAGGGGGATTCATCGATGTTTATTGAATTATGCCTGAGCTCCTAAGAGCCTGAGGCGAGGGAAGGGGAGGGAGGAGGCATCGAGAAAGGGAGGGGGGTTTGCGCGCCAGAGCCGTGCTGCAGTGACAACTGAGCGGGGGAGGGTTGGCGACATAGTGCAGACCTTCAGGGCCATCTCAAAGTGTACCTGAAAGTGGGTGATCATGTGTGGAAGGGTCCACACCTGCTGGTCAAAGGCAGCACGAAAGAAGGAGTTATGGATGGTCCAGATGGCTGTGGCATAGGCGAGGACACGGAGGGGTCAGTGGCAACCAGGCAATGTCTGCTCAAACATGAGGTCTTGCACAGGGTGTCCAGACCAGGGCTGAGCATGGAGGAGCGCGCGGGCCTTTGGCCAAAATGCGGCGACACCTGGACAGGTGAAAAAACGATGGAGGTGGGAGTCAATAGGCTCCAGACAGCGGGGGCAGCTTCGGTGCTGGAAGGTAGGGCCAGTCAAGTCCCCTATCCTGTATGAACAGTGGAGCACCCTCCATAAGGTGTTGGACACCTTTGCTGACAGGATGGGGTGATAGACGTCCTTCCACAATTCCTTAAGGTCAAATCTCACGGAGGGAGGAGCTCAAGGAGTCTTAAGCGGATGGGAGGACGATCTTGGGGGTTGAGGCGAGTTGTGACAACTTTTCCATTGTGCACAATTGCATGGCGACGGGGGCTGAGGCCAGGGCCTTCCCTTCTGTATGGGAAGGCATGGTGGATCCGCGCGCCTACTCGTTTCAGGGCAAGGAGAGCCTGGTTCCAGTAGGGGGATGAGGATGGTTTTAGGCGATGGCCTGGGTGGTTTGTGAGCCACTCCCCTAATGAGGTCAGAGATGCTCTAGGAAGACCCAGAGCTGCTGACACTGACTGGCGGAGGGCGGGCGCCCATTGGGGCATGGGGGTCGCGTCCCAGCAGACAATCGGCCATAGGAACTTCAGGAAGATTGTGGTGGCGTGGGATCGCGTTTCCAGAAGCCCTAGGCCCCCTTCATTTCAGGGTCAGGCAATGGTTGAGAGGGCCATTGGTGGATGGTTTGAGCCCCAGATCCAACAGCGGAGGAGTACATTGAGCCGCGTATAAAAGGCATCTGTGAATGGGCAGACGTGCGCTAGGAACCAGACTTTGGAGAGGAGGAACACATTGGCCATCAGAGCTCGACCCTGGGGGTGATGTGCCGCCAGTTTCAGCTGGCAATCCTGGAGTTAACTGCTGCGAGGAGCAAGTCCTCATTGTCTTTTAGCGCAACTCCTTGTTGTTTGGTGAGAACGCCCAGGTGACGGAAGGTACCGCGCTCAGGTTCAATACTAAATGGTGGGGGGAAGGTGGGGGAGCCAACCTGTACAACTGTTGTCTTGGAGGTGTTGACCATGGCGTTGGACGCCTTGGTGTACCTCTCAATGGTCACAGCAGCGAGGGCAACATCCCCAGGGCAGCCAAATGCAATGGCAGTGTCATCTGCAAATGCCATGGTGCGTGTGGGGGCTTTACCTGGGACCAGAATCCCTGTTAGCTTGTCCTGTAAGGAGGCCAAGAGGGGGTCAAGGGTGATGTTAAAAAGGATAGGGCTCAGGGGGTTCCCTTGCCGGAGACCTTGTCCAACTGGTACTGCCACTGTAAAACCCATTGGCGCCAGGACTCTGGTGTGGAGCTGGTCATAGAGCGCTGATATCCAGCGCCTAGCTGCGGGTGGGAGATGGAAGCGGGCCAGGGAAGCATCAATATACTTCCAGGCTACCCGATCATATGCTTTCTCCATATCCAGGAGAGCCACAAAGCCATTCACCTTACGAGAGTTAGCAGTCAAAGTCACGTGAAGGTCATTATAGTTGTCCCACAACGACCTCCCCGGAATAAAACCGTGCTGGGATGGGGAGAGGCGAGGTGACACCCATTTGGTGATGCGGTTGGCCAGAAGCTTCGTGAAGAGCTTGTGGTATGTGTTAATCAACGCTATGGGGCGCCAGTTCGCCAGGTTCTCATGGTCTGACTTCTTGTGAATGAGGGTCGTGATTGAGCCTCTGGAGTCGGGGAGGACCTCGCCATTCACCAAGAGTGCAGCGAAGAGGTCGCGGAGGGTTCTGGCTATCACTGCAGGTTCCAGAAGGTACACCTCAAAGGGTATTCCATCTGGGCCTGGGGCTTTAAGCCGTGGGAATTTTAGAAGGGTTTCCATCACCTCCTGGATGGAAATAGGCGCCAGTAGAGCCTCATCAGCCCGTGGGTCAATGGGCGGCTCTGGAGCCCGCCACAGGAAGTCTTGGATGTCTGACGGGTCCACCTGGGTGGCATGGAAGAGGCTGGAGTTGAAGCGGTGTAGTTCCTGCGTGATTTCCTCCTTATCTGAAATGGTTGTAGTGCCAATCTTCAGTGCAGTAATATCCTGCGCTGTTGATCGGGCTTTCTGTTTCTGAAAGAAGAAGCGGGTGGGGCGTTCCCATTGAGCATAGTAACGAGATGTTGTAAAGTTTGTTGCCCGTTCTTCCTGCAGTGTGAGCTCCAAGCGGAGTGCTTCCTGCGCCGCTTCCCAGTCTTCCAACCATCTGGGAGAGGGCGAAGGCTGGCAGTTTCGCTCTAGATGTCTGATTCTGGCTTCCGCCCTTTTGACTCTGGCGCGAGCTGCAGTCATCTGGGCTTTGGCACAGTTGTAAGCAACGCGGGTGATGCCCTCCTTGGTCACCGCCCATCTAGCCTTGTGGTCAAGCAAGTGGGGTGGGGGTGAGGTGAGAGTCTTTCGGATGGTCATAGACAGCTTTTCCTTAGTGAAGGGGTTGTTGAGAAGAGCTGGGGCAACCCTAGGCCAGAACCTACGCGACGGTCTAAGTGTGGTGGTGAGGACGATGGTGAGTGACCTGTGATCACTCAGATGGTTGTCACGAGAGATGGGAGAGGAGACGCGGCCAATTAGCAGGGGGCCAATCAGTGCCATATCTATGCGTGACGCTGACTGGAAAGCTCCTCCATCATACTGGATCCTAGTCATGCAACCTAGGCCAGACGCGGAGGGTGGAAGCGCATCTATAAAGCCACTCAGGCGAAGGAAATCCTGGAGGCGACTTGATCCAGGGCGTTCCTTTGCTGCAGGGGGGTAAGAGTCACGGACGCGACTTATGGTTGTGTTGAAATCTCCTAAGAGGACTGTATTCCGTGGGAGATTGAGTTGGACGAGCTCTTCCAAGAGCCAATTTTGCTCCTGACCTGCATTAGGCAGGTAGATGCTTGCAGCGAAGAAGGAGAAGTCAGGAGTGGTGAGTTTGGCCAGTATGAGGCGGCCACCTAGATATTGTGAAAAAGAATGGGTTTTAACCCGGGGATTCAAAACAATAAGGGCGGCATGGTTTGTCCAGAAGAGTTTCCTCCAAACTGTTAATTCCATGCAGATTGTTCGTGGGGGAGGATATGGGGCTCCTGGACAGCAGCGATGTCAATTTGTGCTGACCTGAAGTTTTGGAGGAAGCGGGTTCTCCGCTTAAAGTCCCGCAACCCATTTGCGTTGATGGATTGCAGGGCCAGGGTGCTGCCATGGGGACTCATAGCTGTTCCCCTCCATGACCTGGGGGTTGCCAGCGCTTAAACCTGCTGCTGTGAGGCGGCTAGTTTTGAGTCCTTTAGCTTGACTATTAGCTGTAATCCGTGAGGAGCGTTGAGGGTTCTGAGGGGAAGGAGAGGGTGGGGGGGGCGGAGGACCCAGTAAGCCAGCCTAGGATGCTGCCCCCGCTCCGTTGCAGGGGAAGGACCTGAGGGTGCTCAATGGTGACCTCCGCGGTGTCCCCATTTGATGAGTCTGAGTCCATATTCACTTCCTCCAACACTGAAAAGGATCCGCGCAAAATGGACTGTGGGGTTGTGGTAGGACTCTTTGAGGTGGCACTTCTACTGCAGGCCGCGGGCTGCCAGTCCATGCTGGTGGGCATAACTCCATTGGGAGCTGAGGGTTAATGCGATAAATCGCTGGTGGAGGTTGGTGGGGGTGCCGCGGAGCCCTGAGTGGGGGTGGCTGATGAGGGGCACCCTGTGGGAGATGCCTTGCGCTTGGTGAGAGAGGGAGTTGACTCTGGGAGATTGGAGGGGGTGCCCACTGGAAGGGGGGCATGAGCGCGAAGGTATCCCATACCAATAGTGGGGTTAGCTGTTTCAACTGCTAGGCGTAAGGCCTCAGGGGACAGGTCTTGAACGGGAACCCATTGTGTGGGTTGTGGAATTGCTGCTGCAGCCACGTGGGATCGTTTTTGGCCTGGTTTAGGCCCCTGGGTGGTGGCTAAGAGGGCTTGTTTTTGAGCTGTGCAGCCACTATACAAGTGTCCAAGGGCATTACACCATGAACACCGGGGGCGCGCCTGATCAGGGTCAACAAAAAAGATCTCAGGGCATGCCCCAACTACCGCCACACGAGGAATAACCTCAATGTTGCGGGATACAGTGGGGGAGGGGATGAACGACGCCCTAGCAGTGCAAGCTCTGAGTGGGAGCATAGTAAGAGGGGACGCTAAAGTCCACTGAAAGAACAGACCCAAACTCCATTAAACCACGATGGAGTGCCAGTTTAAGAGACTCAGGATCAACAGTCGTTGGTAGGTTGGAAAAAGTAATCCATGAAATTTTCTCCAGGTGAGAGCGTGTGCAGGAGATGCGAAGAGATTCACGTGGAATAATGACCTGGAGGGTGGCAGCATGGTCAGCAAGGGCAGCTTCAGTGAAGCCCACGTCGATGTAGTGGCCCTCCACTGATTCATGGATGGTGGTGTTAATTGGGAATGTCTCCGCAATTGCTGCAAAGTATGAGAAGTAATCCTCTGTATAGAATTCAACAGGGTTATGACCATAATAAAGGCGAATTGCATGGGAGAGAGTTGAGCGAGGTAGAGCTTTTTGCGCTCTAGTTTCGGTCCATTTCTTCTTAACATCAGCAATAAACGCCACTTCACGGGGATCAGCATTGGGTAGCGTTGGTGCCAGAGGTTTTTGCCACGCTCCAGTAGCTCCATTGGTACGTTTGTGTTTGCTTTAGCTGCAATTGCGTGTTGAGTGTGAGCTGGTGGTTTGGACAAGTTTGTGGAGTTCCCTTGTTGCTGGAATGTTACAGCAGTTGCTGGCGTCATATTAAATTGAGGGGCGATTTGTTGGGCCTCGCTAAATTGGGGAGGCCCATCCAGATTGGAATTAACTCCAGCCAATTGGGAGGAGGGAGATATTTCATCACCATCCCAATCTATTTGGGTAAATTCAGCCCGAGTATTTGCTGTGATTTCGTGGGCAAAACTCACTGGCTGATTGGTGAATTGGTCGTTTTCAGCATATGGAGATAAAGTGCCGACTTGAGAAGTGCCGATTATGGGGTTTAAATGGGACGGGTGAGATTGGAACTGGTGTGAAGTTCCAAAATCTGAACCATTTAAATCCCCATTGGGAAGAGTAGATTGTCCCAATTTGGTGCTTAGTGAACCAGAATGTGCAGCTAATCCAACCTTACATCCGAGGGTTTGGGGGCCAGGTGATTGTTGGGCCTCGCTAAATTGGGGAGGCCCATCCAGATTGGAGTTAACTCCAGCCAATTGGGAGGAGGGCGATGTTTCATCACCATCCCAATCTATTTGGGTAAATTCAGCCGGAGTATTTGCTGTGATTTTATGGGCAAAACTCACTGGCTGATTGGTGAATTGTCATTTTCAGCATATGGAGATAAAGTGCCGACTTGAGAAGTGCCAATTACGGGGTTTAAATGGGATGGGTGAGATTGGAACTAGTGTAAGTTCCAAAATCCGAACCATTTGAATCCTCATTGGGAAGAGTAGATTGTCCCAATTTGGTGCTTAGTGAACCAGAATGTGCGGCTAATTCAACCTTATATCTGAGGGTTTGGGGGCCAGGTAGCTGGGTATCGCCCCTCATGGAGGGAGCCAGGAACATGGCGTCAGCAATAATAGATGGGGCTGAATTAGCTGACACAATGGGGGAGGTGAATGCCTGAATGGGCTGAGTTGCATTCAACTGAGCAGACGCTATTAAAACAGCGTGGGTGATGGCCTCCTTGGTTGGAGGGGGCCCAGCGGGTTGGTGGGAGGCAGCGCACACAGAGCTGTTAGGCGTGCAGGTTGCAGAAGTGCGATCAGGTGAACTGGCGCTAGTTGAAGTAGCTCCGGGTTGGGGGGTGGTGCCTGCTTTCATGGCTGCTGCTTGAGAGCGGGTGATTCTGGTTGACCCTGAGGTGGGTAACTGATGGTTGCTTTGTTTGGGGGTGGTGCTGGCTCGTTTGGCATAGCCTGCGGGTTCTTTTGCGGGGTTTCCCGCCATATTTGCTAATAGTTTTCATAAATCTCTTTAGTGGAGCTAAATTTCAGGCTGAATTGATTTTTGAAAAGCGATGCTTAGCAGAAAGAGATTAATTCCTGCCAAACCCATTTAATTCAAAAGCAGAACCCCTTAACTGACCTGGCCTTGGGAAAACCCACAGGCCATCAAACAAAGTCTCACCAGCTCACTAGGCAGAATCCCGCCTTCAAAATTTGTGTAAAAAATTAGATACTAATCTTCCCATAAATTAGATATGTATCAGTACCAAAAGCGCTTTAGTGTGTTGATCCGCCAGATTTGAGCGCAATAGGATTCAATGGTGGTTTATGCACACCCCACCTATTCCCTAACTACATAGCTCTTAAGACAAAAGACCACATCTGGTTCTGCTGCCAGTCTATTCATTTACTATGTTTTATAATAAACAGAAACACAAAAGATAAATAATTTTTAGGTTATTTAGCTATTAGTGAGCCAAGATACTCTCCAAGCTTCATGTTTCCTGGTCTGCGCAATAGATGTGCTACGGTGAAATTTGTAGCCACGCTTCTGCCTTCCCTTCTTGCGTGGGGGTATTGGTAGGAGCCCACTAGGGCTTATCTACCATCTTGGATGCCTTGCAGCATCATAATTTTCCCATTTTTTAGAATTCTTCTCTCATTTTGCTAAGTTTTTAAGTACTTTCGCAAGTTTCTCCCTGTTACCATTGGTTCTCCATCCTGCATGCTATTCCTGGGAAAACTGTATCCTTGGAATCTGCTGCATCTACTTAAAATACTAGGTGGATACTTGTGGGGGTACTGGTAACATTTGTTATGAATCGCCAAACCTCAGTTTTTCCTCTTTTAAATCAGTACAAAGCTTTTTGAGCAGACTACCCTTGGTATTCTGGCTTGTGTTTTGGGTATCTATTGATCCATACTGGAAGGCCAGTCTAATTCTTATAAGTCGTTGCTATGACAATTATACTGAGATCATTTGAGGAGCTGTAGCTTTAAAGAGGTTAAAAGAAATAGATTAGGCTTAAAGGTTATGCTTACCATTTGGTGAATAGGTTTTAGTGATATGACATGACCAAAGCTATCAACTAAGCCAAAAAGTAGATTTCTCTAAATTGAACAAGTAAATTAGAATATCATAAAGTTTTTGGGAGATTGTATTATACATTGTTAGTAAACTTAATCTTAGTAATTACTTATATCAACTCTAGCCTAAGCATAAAGCCACATCTGAACATAGAGGACTTAAGATGAGGTTATATACCTGTCAGTATCAGTATCAGATTATAAGAATAAATTTTTTATAAAAGTATTTCCAATTTACAGTATTAAATCGATAAAATATGGTTATAGACTGTATAACTAGAACAGATTATAGGTAGATAAAATTTAGAATTGCTCTTTATCAAGTAATTTTGTTAAGTCACCATTTCTTTTTAATAAGTGTTGATATGAAATCAAACCAACTTTTATTTAAGCATTATTTCACACTTAAACATTAAACCAGTATTAGTCCAATAAGCCTTACCCAGTAAGTTTAGTGACTGACTGTTTAAGGACCAAGGGAGCCCAAGTTCACTTTATAAACACCTTGCTGTATCTGTGGAACCACCTGAATCACCAAGCAACCAGGAGAGTTATGGCATCAAAGCCCTTTTTTGGTGAGGGATTAAATATCTTAGTGGGACCTTTTTGTCTGAAATGGGTGCCATGATGCTCAAAATGCCTTGGAAAAATAAAAACTAAACACAATTGGAAACAAAGTTTTTCATTAAAATAACTGACTAAATAATATTCAAAATGGGACAGCGCCCTCTCTTGTGAGGTTACTGTCCTATATATGGGGATTAGATAGGGTTTATTAGCGTTCTTCTTAGGTGCTGCATCCTTTTATCAGGAGAAGTTTCTGGATCACTCTTAGTTGGAAGGCTTTATTATGAAATTGTCATTAGAAATTTGGGTTGTGCGAAGTGAAGGGGCATGCCATTATTGGCTGCTCCCTAGTTAAGTTACAAAATTTTTTCTGAATCTTCATAATCAAGATATGCCTACCTGCAATGGCTTAATATTTGATTGGAAAAGGAATAGAGTGACTTAATAAAAAGAAGATAAGACAAATATTGAGAAGGGAGATTTAGAATTGGCGGACATAAAATAAAATGAATGGCACAGTCCAAGGATTTTACCATTTAAAATTTTACAAGTATGGTATTTTAGGATCTTTGAGACTTGGAAAATGGGAAACTTGGAAAAAAGGGTGGCGGCATGAGATAGCTTACCTGGTTTAAAAATATGCAACTTTAGATTTGAATTTGAGGTTTTTGCTGCATAAGTGTCAGACATCCAAAGTGTTAAGGAAAGATTTGACCTCCATTGAGGGTACCCCAAGACCCATGATAGCATCCATAGTCTGCACATCATCGCCGTTCTGATTATACTTGAGTAGGATTAACATGGAGATAGTGAGGGAAATACTGATCAACGAACATCAGCCTCATTCAGACCATATAAACTTGAAGGGGTAGTAAACTTGACCATGTATCTTGCGCTGAGAGGAGGTTGTTTATGTTGAAAGAGGCAGTTGTTTGGACCATCTGAGGTGAGGTTTAGATCAAAATTGGGGATAGAAGGAGTTTTACTTAGTAAATGGAGCAGCATGCCATCAGTTTCAAGTTTGATGAAATATAAATATTCCAATCCACCATGTTATTTTTATTTCATCTTGATTATAGCAGATTAGATAATATAAAAATGTTCAGTTCATTATGGGAATTTTTGTGCACATTTTAGTGAAGAAATGGTTGTTGCAATATTTACTGAATGGTTCCTAGATTTTACCGCTTAGGGATGCTAACATGGAGAACACCAGAGAATTGGCCACTGCCATTATGAAGATCAGATAGAAAGGGCCCTCTATAGGTTGCAGCAGTTTCTTTTAAGAGGGCAATATCTTATTAAACTTTATATAATTTAGAAGTTTTTCTTTAAAAGAATTTAAATTCTTATTAAAAGATATTGCAAAATAACTCACCACTCTACCATCAGCAGTGTGCCAGGTTTTTATAGATGTAAGGGAGTGCTGAGGGGTGGCTTAAGGACATTGAGAAAAACTAGATCAGAAAATGTTCCCAAGGATGTTGAAAACTTTTCACAAGGTTGCTTTCAGACTTCTGCTTTCTGTAGTCCTTGGAAACAGCGGGTGGTTTCAACAGTTTGACTTGGCAATCTTTGCCAATTTTTATAAAGCATAGGCATTTTTGATTCATCATTAAAAAGTTTCATTTGCAGAAAAGTGTATGGACGCCCAAGGATTTCCATCTAGATTGAGCGCAATGATTTCATCCCTTTTAAAGATTCAATTTTAATCCTTTATTTTCTTGCAGAAACCTTGACATATGCTCTCAAATTTGCTAGATAGGAATTGATAGAATCAATAAAGATAATGGAAGATTAGGATACTGTTTTAATTTGTTGCTGAGCTCAATTTACAGACACACAGGCCAGTATTTTTTATGGTAAAAATGAGGGAAACAGTATGGTGATAGTATCCCTAAAAACATAGGATAAATAATTTTTGTCATTTTTTATTAGGCAGCTTAAATCAAGCTAGGTGAAAGAAATAATTCTTTCAAATTTTACACTCCCATCACAATAAACTACACTATAGAGTACCAAGCAGTACAAGATTATTCTGGAAAATGGTAGAAACCATCAGCTTGGCATTTTAGGGAACAAAAATTCTTAATGATTTTTTATACTGGTGGGGCAAGGGAGAAAATACAATAGTAACAAAGATTTGATTTATGACACTGGAAAGCCTCACAAATTGATAGTAAGTGATTCAGGGAATATTGCCTATGAGGTTGGAGGGGATCAAATCTTAGGATATATCTTCAGCATGGTCCAGAGCAAAAGATAGTAAGCTATGCATATAAACTGCTAGTCACATATAAAATATAGGCACAAAGTCAAGGAAATCCACTATAACTTTATTTGATGGATTAGCAATGGCGTCAAGGCAAGCTTTTGTAAATTAATTCAACATATATTTTGTCAGTAAGGCATGAGGAATAAAAACCTTAATCTAAATTACAAATCTAAACAAAACAAAAGATAAAGGTTTGGGTGGTCACACCAAATTGCAACATTTACCCCACTTAACCAGATTTTAACATCAAAGAAAATGAGTGGGGGTTAAGTGTAACTAGAATGATGAGGCCACTAAGCCAGAAAGCACATAAACATAAGCAATTATCCTATGTTTCTGGATTTACATTGGGTAAGAGTAGTTTTTTTCCAAAAACCTTAATTTCTCCATGGAGAGGATAAATAGCACCAAAGGCAACAACGGGATACTTTTAGGATTGGCAGTTTGGCAAGAGATTTCTACTATGCAATCCTTCAAAAATTTTAAAGTGAAACCATTCCAATGAGGTCCTGATGGCCTGGTTTAATAGTACACTTCTATCCAGCGTGGAGTGGAATCCCGTTGGACTTTAAAAATATGCTGAAGTATATTTAAAGGCTTTGGCCACCTTTATGATATAATGGAAATAATTTTATCACTAAACTCAACATTTACAAAGGAAGGTTGAGAGCTGAGCGCAAACAGAGAGTAGATTCAATCTCCCTCAGCACTGAAAGCTACTCAGGCATAGTATGTATTTTGTTAATTAGCATACAATCAAATCCTGACGAAAAATCCACCATCTCCTCATCCATAGTCAGCAATGCAATCTCAGTGGGATCAATTGAAAATTCAATTACTGTGCCCAACAGGGCAAGTTTATCATCAGAGAATTCCCAGGTATATTACATGGTTCGTTTTGTCCTCTTATCTAAAAAGTATTGTCCTCAAAGCTGTCTTTCAGCTAAAACCATTATAAAAAGAGGCACTGATAAGTAATCATTACTAATCATGAGGCAAAATGATGGCTGGTGTAGATAACACTTTATTTCCAAACCCAGCGTCAAGGAGCTATATGCTCTCAGAGAGGTAGTAGCGTTAGGTCACACTGTGCCATATTTTTTTCTGTGGCAATACTAGTATAGTATCCAATTTTTCATTAGTTTTGATATAGACTATTTTGATGGGTGCTCTGCTGTCAAAAATTTCCTGAACTGCTATGCTGTACACTTTAATATCAATGTAAGTACACTCAGCATGTTTCTTTGTGCCTGTGAGCATGTGAATGTCAAGAGAATCTTATTGACTCAAGTAATTAAAAAATCATAGTTAGCCTGTGGCAGAGAAGCTTTAGAAGGCCCATTTATTTATACTCATAAAAAAGTTATCAATGAGGCAGCGTTTTATTGTGTTTAGATTGTCATCAGGGATTTTTGAACTTTTGGTGGATGCAGAATATCCCTTTTCTATTCCTCCATAGCTTTTCCCAAATCTTTTTCAGTGGTTGCAGTCATAAAATGAATACTTGACTTTTTCTTGGAAACTAATTTTAAGAGACCTAAAAGTAAGGGTGCAGTGATGGAGGTAATTCATTGTTTTGTTAATGGTGTAATTGGGGTTTATCACAAGGAGCATGGCCCAATAAAATTCCTTGTGATGCTTGATGCATGGAGGAATGCAATCTGAGAATCATAATGACAAAGCACCTTGTACTCATACAATATATGAGCCTCATAGTAAAAACAATTGGCAAAACGAAAACTTCTTCACTGGGTTTGAAGAACATGGTCATAAAATCATTGCTCCAGTCTATCATCAGTTCCTCCACACCTAACACATTGATAATAATGTTTTGGGCGCAAGGTAAGACATGTCAACTTCAGTTATTTTGGTAATACTAACTCCTTACTATAAGGATCCAGCAAATATATCAGCTTGGCCAGTTTTTATGGTTATTGGTAAATCCATTGTAATTTAAAATAACCATATAAAGGTATGGATATTCCCATGTCTATCAAACTTGGGTAAGTTGACTGAGTTCACTGAAGGAGAAGGTGCCAAAGTAACTTGAGGGTCAGAGTTAATGGAGCGGTGGATGCCATGGCTGGCCTGGGGATAGCAGCTAATAGGGGTACATCAGTGAATACATTGGGCTCAGTAGCCACAACTTATCCATATATTCAATGGAACTAGAATCTGATGAAATAGCTTGCCAATGCACTTTTCTATGCTTATGCATAGTATTCTTATGATACTGGAGGAGTTTATTTACTACGCTAGTAAAGTGTTGTCATCCTGACATAAATTTTTATTCAGCCTTCTCCTGCTTCTAAATAAAATTAAACAACCAAGAATTTGGAACCTTTATTTCCTGGCCCTGATATTTCACCAGGCGCCATAAATTTCTCAACTCCTAATATATTTTGATGATAGAAAAAACTGATTATTCCAATGGTTTAATGTGAAAATAAAGCTTCATCAAAAAGTGCTGTAAAGCTAGAGCTCTGCTGAGCCTCCTCATAGTTCAATTCATCATAAGAATGTTTGGAGGGTCACCCCAACAATCATCATCAGTTTATGAGATTTTAGTGTATTATATATCAAAAAACATGATATAAAAAGTGGCCCCTGTAGTGAGCACTAAATGTTTTATCAGCGCTGAGGCTATATTTAAAACTTCACAGGCCAGTACCTTTTACAATAAAATAGGTGAAACTGTATGGATACAGTAGACCTAAAAACAGAGGCAAATAACTTTTGTAATTTTTCTATTATACAGCTTAAAACAAGCTAGTGAAATAAAAGATCCCTCCAATTTTCACTTCAATCATAATAACAGAAATAGAGTTAATCAGTGCATGAATATTTTGGAAAATGATAGAAACCATTGGATTGGTATTTTAGGGGAAAAACACTTAACAATTTTTTATGCTGAAGGGGCACAGAAAAAAGCATATTAATAAGGAGGGATTTGATTTATGACACCAGAAAGATGCAAAAATCAATAGTAGTGATCAGGGGATATTGTTGGTAAGGTGGAAAGGGATCAAATATTAAGAGATATCCTCAGCGTGTTCCAGAGCAAAATGATGGTAATTTTTATATTATCAACTGCTGGCTACATATAAAGATATAGGCGCAGAGGCAATGAAATCCACCATAACTTAATTTGATGAATTGGCATTGGCATCAAGGCAATCTGTTGTAAAAAATTTAGCAGATTGTTTTGGCATCAAGGCTGAAAAAATCTTCATCTAAAATAAAGATAAAAATAAAATAATTTAAATGAATAATTGGTAAGATCAAATTGAAACAGGTACCCACCAGGTTGGAGTTAGGGTGAATTCAGTTTGGGGGGAGTGACGTCCACCCATTGTTTGTCCAAGGTATGTATCAATTCCGCTGTTTTCACCAATCAAAATGCTTAGGGCCCTTCACCTTTCTTATTCAGAAGGAATATACTTCCCTGTCCAATCTAATGGCTGCAGCCAATATCTTTACAATAAGAGCCTATCTCTTAATATACAAACAGCTAGACAATGTGGTGGCGAAATCATTTTTGGATGACAAAGGGTAGAATATTCTGCAAAGGCTTACAAATTACAGCGTATAGAGCATCCATGCCATAACTAAAAACATGCCTCAAACTACATGGGTATACCTTCTAGCAAAGTCAAGCTCTATGAGATGAACAACCCACAATAGCTTCTTCTATTGAAATCAAATTTATTCTTAAATCATTTTTTTACACTGCAGAATTTGACCAAAACGATGATGGACACATGGCTGATTCTATTGCAGTGAAAGATATTGGAGTCAAGTCCTAGTTTCATTATACTTCTAACAACCCCTTATCTGATGCGCAAAGTAAAACCATCTAAGGAAAGCTGAGTGCTCAAAACCTTACAGTAATTAAGTAGAATATGTTATATAAAGGCACCAATACTGCAATGGTGGTGCAAGTGACCAAAGCTATTTGTTGAACTTAATGAGACCCTGAGGCGCTGGCTGACTCAAGCTTGGGGATGTGACATTTCAATATACTGCCCAGTCTTTTGAGAATGTAATTTAAACAATAAATTCCTTGGCCCAAAAAAGAAGCAAATAATAACCATCATACCATATAATAGAATGTTCTCCAACCGCAAAATAAAATTTACCAAATAAATTATCTTTCAATAAATATAATTTAAGATTCCAATAGGGGATCATAACTGACATAAGTTGATCTTGCACCTTTTCAAGTGTCTGATCAAGCTAAAACACTGATGGAGTTTCTGTAGAATCTGGATCATATATTTTGATCATTTATATAATAAAAAATTCTGGCTTAAACCAAAAAGTCAAGTATCGCTGATGCGCCCAGTGGCAAAACCACCAAAGCACATAATGCTAAAACATGCAACGCAACCATCAAGTATATGGAGGAGTGGATAACATATTGGGGTGGTTCCTGCTCCACTCTAGGTCAGGTTTTGATTAAAACAGGTTTAAAACCAGCACAGGTTAAAAAAACTTGACGTGGTATATTTGTCCTAAGGTCAACACGCCTTGTTTAATTTTAAACATTAAGTATACGCTGGTGCAAAAAGATACCCTGGACCATAGGAGAATTGTCACTGGGTAATTAAGAAATGGGAAGCGCTCCAATTCCTGAATGCAATGGTAATGTTCTGGTTTGTGAAAGGTTTGACTCCTACAACTGCCAAAAAATGGCACACTTACAAGTTCTCCACTGGCGTAGCAAAAAGATTAATTAATACTCAAATTCTCACTGAAGTATAGGTCTTTTTTAAAGCCTCCCATGTCTAAACTAAATATTACTTATAATGGATGAAAGTCTCAATCAACCATAAAACTGTCAAAGCAGCAGTATGAGAGGAATTAAAATTGGCAGATGCTAAAGCTTAGTTAGACGTGGGTAACAATATGCATGACATAATAGGGTTTAACAAGGTGGATGTCACTACTAAGAAAGTGCAAATGGTAAGAGTTAAGTTTTAATCCTATGGAACTATACATTTTTTATAAAATGAATCAAAGGCATTAGTTGCAATGGACTGGGAGCACTGAAGAGTAGATGCAGAAGTTTTTACTAAGTATGACATTACATTCTCCCCAGAGAAGCATTTCCATAAAATTGCAGCAGGGTCAAAATGACTGAGACATTAGACTTGTCCTATATAATGTTCACACTCCATTACCTATAATCCTATGAAGGCAGGTTAAACCAAGAAGAAAGAAGTGAAATAGCCCACTTCAGGTAATGGATATCCAAAGAAAATATTAAATAAAGTGCAAACAGTCTCACCCTCGCCAAGATCAAATACTGGATCCAAAATGGGACCAGTAAAGACTAAAGTATACAAATGATCATGGGGATAATGAAGAATATTCATAAACCCTGCATGATAAAGCATTTCAAATTGACAAATTGGACTATCTGTAAGAATTATGCCCTGCTGGCAGAAGCAGCAGACTGTATGTGGCGGGGTTTACACTTGTAACATCATAGAATTAGTATAACATGAAATTCATCCACAGGCAGCTGCTGCAATGAAGGGGTAATCACTCAGAAATAATTTATGAGTGGACGAAGGTGGGAATTTACATTGAGAAAAAGTGAGACTTGAAACAAGAATTCCTAGAACCATCTAGTAGGCGACATATGCCGCCAAAGTAATCTATTCCATCAGAGGCGTTCTAATGAAGTGAGGCCAAGGTGCCTGTGGAAATTGGACGCCTTTTTACCGATGATATATGGAATAGCATCACCAAAAAATACTGATGTAAGGCAACTCCATAACAATTGATACTTTGCAGCAGTATTTACACGTAGCATGTTGATCCAAAGCTGTTATACTCTGTTAAGTAGAGGGGTTTACCCCAAAAAAGAGCAGGATTGACAGGACCTGGAAATCAGTGGTGCAATGGCTCATAATACATGCAGAATAACATCCACATGCACCAGATTTTATAACCCTGAGATATAGATTCAGCTTGTATAAGTTGATAAGCTGGATCCTAAAAGAAAAAAATGCTCGCAGAGTCCTAAATCTCAACGTAAAGAGAAATTAACATAGTGATAAGCAGCCCATCAAGAGAAATTGTTGTGGAACAGTGATGGCAGCCATATCAATTTAATATGCACTTTATCAGTGGTTTCTTAGAACGCCAAGCGCCAAAGTCCAACTTCAAGGATGTTACCCTAATTTTATGTACAACTCATTGACAAAAAAATGGTCAGACCTTACTGTTATCATTTACCAGGTGCTCAAAAATTTCCTATATTGGCGACTTTGACCACACTTATTCTACCAGAACAGCAATACATAAATATTATAATCAGATGAAAACTTTACTGGAAGCATAGATGAAAGTTAAAAGTAAATACAAAGTTTAATATCCGCAAACAGAACTGACAGGCTGTTGAAACTTGTGCTATGTGACATATTTTAACTGTACAGATATATTGCATTAGCTAAATCAGCAATCTTGATATGTACAGTTACTGTAAAAAACGTAATTTAATACCTTTGGTTGGTAAATAGGTTTCTTTTATAAAATAAAATGAGCGCACTGTAGTTTCAAAGTATTTTCAGTGGAATGGGGGCTTGTTTTAAACTTCTTGGACTTATCTTTTGGTGTAGGTCAAACTATTAAGTAAGAAAATAGATCCTCTTCTTGAAGAAGTTTCTTCAATATAAACACTAAACCACACTTTATCATTGGTGCAAAACAACTGGTAACTTAAAAGCACTTAGGAATATGAGACAGTTACATAAGGTTCTTAAAAGTATGGGACTTAGCCTTGGCTTTGTGGATTCACCTTAATAGTAATTATCTTATTAAATGAGACGCTGATGAAGGGCCAGAGAAAAGTAAGAATAGCGCTATAATGATGCATATAAGTTAGCACTGAGGCAAGGGAATAGTAATAGAAACCTAGATGTTTCAATTGTCCATAGAAACAAGGTGAGATAACTTATAAAAATTTAGTGCTTAGTTTTTGTGCCAACAGGGTGGTGAGTAATAATTTGTCTATCTGAACTGGGGTATTACTTTAATTTGATAATGCATCTCATCAAAGATATAGTAATTTAATTTTAATAGTTGACATGACCAGGAAGGCAAAATTGATTATAGTTATATTAAATAGAGGGGAAGCGACCCTAGAAAATTATAAGTAGTATAAATCTATCAATTAACGCGTCTGATAGAGCAATATTTTTTTATAAAAACCTCTATCTAATTATTAACTATAAAATTTATTAAATAAAAATTATTCATATGGTCAATCAGAAGATTGCAACGTTTCCCCCACTTGCTTAAACATCTGATAACAAACAGAGTTGGTGTAAATTAAGTTAATGAGAAGTTAAGGCCATAAGTGAAAGTTATGGGGATCTGTTTCTATGCCCAGAAAGGGTGGAGAACCCCACCAAAACCAAAATGGGGCACAAGAAGTCTGCATTATCACTCACCAACAAGAGATATATAGACCATGTAGTGGATGATCAATGGATCGCAGCCTATCCAGTTAAAAAGTTCCCCTTCTAGTCCTTTCTACTCCCAAGGATTTTCTGGAAAAGATTAGGAGTTTTTACAAGGAGTTAGTGGAAGACAGAGGGCATTTGCAGCTTAAGGTTGTCTTTCTATTAAACATCAAGTTCACAAAAATGGGGTTGCGTCTTTCAAAGTAATGTAAACTGAATTTACTTGTAAACAAGTTAATTAAATTGAATTAATTTAATATTATGCTTGTCATAACCCATCCAAGCCTTCTGGCTTGACTGATATTGTGAAAAAGCAACCCATTAAGTTTGAGCATTTTAAATCCATTTTATTTTAACTGGAATCAGCCCTACCATCCTTGACCATGGGAATACACCACTAGTTCCCACAGAAAGATCGCCACTACCTGTCAAGTGGTGACCAAACTGTAAAATACTTTTAGTAAATCAAAGCGTCAATATAAGAAAAATTAGTTAGTCCAATTTTACTACTCAGATTAGAATAAAGACTGTAATCACATAGTGTGTCAATTTATTGAGCTCTTGCTATGTTGGAACCTTTTAGTAAATATTCACACCCCTTTTAATACCTGATCTGTTAAATAAGACAGCAGACCGCAACAGGTTATTCTATCAGTATATTTTTAGTTCTACTACCATTAGATAAATCTTACTATTTACAAACTTTTGACTTTTAGTTGTCCGCATTTATCATATCAAACAATGTTCCCCAGGCTTCATGTTTACTGGGACATAGTGGCACCTATTTTTCTTAATAAATATAAATAATTTTGGCCAGATATACCAATGTTATTCTAGTTGTCTTTTTGGGTTTCAATTCAATTAGAATGGCAGGCCAATTCTAATTTAATCATCAAATTTTATGACATAATGGACCAATCATTAAACCTAGCTTTTCTGCCCTTCTTATTGAATTAGGTGATGAGATTATTTAACTTTTTTTTTGCTTCAATTGACTAAATCAAAGCCAAATTGTATGAAGTTTTAAATTTACAAAAATTTAGCCACTCAAATTGAGAAATTTAAACAATATGTCTATGACATTGACGCCTGCTAACCCCACCTTGGGGTGGTGGTGTGCCGCCTTCTGGAGTCCTTTAGCCACTGCCAAAGCGCGCTCAGGCTGGCTTTGATAGCCCTCCCAATGCCACCAGGCGTTATGTCCCACTTTGGGACTTAGCCCACCATCTCACAAGCTCACAGGTGGTGCTCAGAAGACCTTTGGTGATCCCTCAGAGCAGCCTGAATTTCAGCCTCAAGGTCAAATATGGGAATTTTTTAATATGCAAGCATGGTCATCATCTTGATGGCCACAGAAGTTTTAAAACCTGCCAGATATATCAATTTTCGCCATTTTAAGGCCTCTTTTGAACTTGGCTTTTGATCTGAGACTGATGAAGTGGCATCATCTAAGCTGTCTATTTTTGAAAAATATCCTAATTCACACAGTTCACATGAAGCTCTTGAATGAGGCCACTTTGGTGGTCCAGTTTTCTGGGCTGCCTTTGTTTCTCTCCCCTGAATGCCTTTACCACAAACTGATAGAGGGTTTAAATATTTACAGCGCAGACCCCATCTTGCAGTTCGTGGTTCCCAATGGGACAGATCAGCTTGCAGGGCCTCACGCCTATGTGACTATCCGCCTTTTCCATTGTGATACCCACCCTATGATCCCCCCATACTGTGATCAGATCTGCACCTGATACCCTTTTTGGTCATGCATTAAAAATGGCTGTGCCATTTTTCCCCTGTGCTCAAAATTAGATAATTTTAAGCGCAAGTGCCCTGCAGCTTCCACATCCACTGCTTCTGTCACTCCTCCTTCCATCATTGAGCCAGCTGCTGCCTCATCCAAATTTTTGAAAGTTTACAATCCTTCACCCCCAAGCTCAGCTAATTCTACTGCTGCTTTCAAAGCAGTAACCAATTAAAGTTTTATTTTTCTAAAAAGATTCATTAGAATTACATAAACCTGAGCTGATGACTGAAACACTTTTGACTGAGCTGCTGTGGTCAACTGTTCACAGCCAATCAAGTTTTTCCATGGCACCTACCTTAGTGGCTGGTCCAGCGTTAGCTGAGTTAGGTCCATTTGAGTGCTTCAAATGGCTCAATGACAGAAACCAGCCATTTAATGTCAAGCAGGATTTTGCTTTGGAGGAATCTTTTTGTAAATCCTCCTGATTTGTGTCCCCGCTGTTTTTGTTCTAAAAAAGTTTTAATATAATTATAGAGTATACATAAAATGGCGGTAGAAGCAGCAGCCACTCTGGCCAACACCCTCCCTACAGCATCTCTATGGGACGATAAAACCCCTTGTTTAAGGGTTTCCCATTTCAAATTCCTCATAAATTTTTGGATGAGGATGCAAAATACGAAATTGAGGAGCTCTTTTTTGGTGCAAGCTGCGCTTGCATCAATGCAGCAAAAACTTTTTTGATCCTAATTATCCTCAAACCAGCCAGCACAAGTAATTCACTTGTGTGCTGGCCCTCATCACTTTTGCTGAGCTTAAATTGCAAAATATGTTGAGGCAATGGACACTGCCGGCCTCATTAATGAAGAAAACCCAAAATTATACCGCCTTATGCCACTGTCACTGATGCTCCCACCCAAATGCTATCTGCCAAAATCTGCCAGCTAAAGCGGGCGCAGGACAAAAGTTTCCCAAAAACTTCTTCACCTTCTGATATGACTTCCTAGGCTGTTAGCTGAGGTGGCATATTAGGATTTTTTTATTTATAATAATCCCTTTGTTTGGAAATTTGAAAGTAAAGATGCACGGCGACTCCATCTTTTGGTTGGGCACCACTAGTGCTAAAAAAGTGATGAGATGATTTTATTATATGACTTGAACTTCCAACCCATTATTACCATGTAGTTTATTGGTGGTCACTCAGTTCACTTAATTGTAGATTCCATGCTGTTGTTGTAGATATCTTTATTGCCCAAAAACATTAAAAATAAATTTCAGATCTAAGCTTAAGTTGGCCAGTTTTTACCTCCAATCAGAAGTGTAGTTCTTGGGAAAGTCAAAAGCGTTGTCATATTGTCTCCTTCAGATCTCGTATTTATCTCTTTCAGCCTGACATCAATTTTCTCTGGTGATAAAACTTCATCTGTTGGGTCAGATTCTATGGAAAACAGGTGGCTTTAGATAATATGATGCCTTTATTGTTTTTGTTGTTACAGGAAGAGTTTAATATGACACATTCAGACAAACAAATTAATCTCAATCTGAAACTAGATCAGTTGCTTTTCCTGTGATTATCTCATCCCAGCTTGTTCTATCTTGTGACGTTGCACATAAACAAGATCATATCTATTTTTATAATACTTATTTGAATTAAGTTATCATCCTACAAGGCGTCCATTGATGCCTCTTGGAAGCAGAAGCGGCTGGGAATTTCATCCTGTTAAAAGAAAATCAAGATCAAAATTGTAGCTTGAAAAATGGGTTTATCTTTATTGGTTGCTTCTTTAGCTCCAATGACTTGCTATAAAGTAAGATGTCCTATTCCATTATATATGCACCAGTTCTTCTATTGCAACTGTTTTTCTTCGGTGCCTGACTTACTGTCTCCTTAAATCCTTGAGGTAAGTTAATGGTTTTTTCAACAGAGTATATATTAGTATGATCAACTTATTATATTTTTATTACACACGCCTAAGTTGTGAGCTTCCTATCATTGATACATTCTCCACACCAAAAGAGCATTGAGATTCATCACTTCAACACCCTCCTTACTGAACACCCCCTAACTTTACTTCCTGGTTAATGCAATATAATGACATATCATTATAGAAAAGCCAATCACCTCCACTCTCGCTCTAAATATAATTTGTCTTTTTGTTTAACCGTGTATTAGATCAATATAAGATTCTCGTTTTATCCTTTTTACTAAACAGAGGTAAGGTTTAAGATGTTTAATTAAAGTACGAGCTCCAGAAGGTAATATTATGAGAATCCTCACCCATTACTCCTCTTACAGTCTTTGCACAAAAATGCCAATGGGGCCTTATGGCCTTGTGTAAACTATGGACTTCTGAACAACATAGCCATGAATGACCCCTATCCTCTGCCTCTTAAGAAAACAATAACTCAAGCTATTGACAAATCCCATGTCTTTTATAAACTTGACCTTGTAAACGCTTTTAATTAAATAAGTTAGAAAAAGGCCATGAGCGACTTATGGCAATCCATACAAAGGATGGTATACTTCAGTCATAGGTAATGCCTACTGCTTCAAAAATGCATCTGCGACTTTCTGATATATGATTGATAACATACTGGGTGATTTTCACTTTACTTGTGCTGTGGCCTATATTAACGATATACTGCTGCACTCACCTATCATGAGCAGCATTCATAGGATCTTGAAGCTGTGCTGTATGCTCTATAGAAAGCGGAATTGTCAGTGAAGACCTCAAAGTGGGTTCTCTAAAAAGGTTGTCACTTTCCTAATATACCTTGGTTATGAAAGATAGGTTCATATACATTTTTATATACTTAGATCCATCCCCTCATGACCCACCCCACAATGCATAACAACTTTTAGCTTTGGACACCTTTATATTTTTTAAAAATTCTCCATCATGCTCTCTCAGTTGGCGGAACCCCTACACCCCCTGAAGGGGAAAACGTACCATTCAAGTGAACAGAAGTCTTACACCGAGAGTTTGATGCTATTAGGGAGGTTTTTGTTTCCACCATTAATTCTCAAGCATACCAACACAAAAAAGCCTTTTATTCTGACATGTGATGCATTTGCATCAGCCGTGGGCCATGTTACTTCAGGAATATGATGAGCATCGCACATGTCGCTTACTTTTCTTGCAAACTTTATTTCTATGAATAATAAATGGTAATCTATGACAATGAATTTGTGCAATAGCATGTGCGTTCTCATATTAGTATCTTCTCCAGGTGCGCAACACAAAGTTGCTGTCAAAACAGACCATAAATCCTCATGTACTCTAAAAAGCCGCAGAAATTGGCCCATTGATTGGCCCAGGCATAGCATGACTTTTTAGTTTTAACTTTAAATATGAGTTCATTAAAGGAGCCCAGAATGTCATTCCTGATATGTTGAGTAGCACCACTCCTTAAGCTCCACTAATGAGGAGTCCAAGGACTGACTATGGTCATCCCACACTTTCAGACTCTTTGCTATTACTCCTTGAAATCTCTATCAACAACTGGGATCCTGATATACCATTGGTTTCCTTAGTGTTGGCTGCCCAAACAGCTCGCTAAAAAGGACTGGAATTATTTTTATCAACTGAAAAGCTCACTGCGTAAGAGAACCAACTATTTTGAGGTATGTAATGGTTCTATTTTGAAAAGAGCTTGACTTATCCTTCTTTTGATGAATTCATTAGAGAAACACTTTTATTCCACCGCAAAGAATTATTCAGAAATCAGAAAGTGTTGATGTTGAAAAAGTTATAAAATTGACCAGATACCACAAAAAGATATGCTAACCTGGATAGCGAACTGTGTTACTTTTGTCTGTGCAAAATCAGACAGGTTGGGGAAGAATGGTCTGCTACAATAATACAACAAGTTGAAGGGCCTTGTATTACATATCTTCTGTTTTCATTGTGTAACTTCCTCCATTCAATGGGGTTGATGAAATAATTGTTGTATGGGTTGTGTCACCAATTTTCTCTATAGATTCCCTGTCATTGAGATCTCCTCTGAAGAGACTGCCAGACTTTTTATTACACATGTCCTTGTTGTGTTTGACTTACCATTATAAATAGTGATTTAAAGGGATTTAAAATATACAGCCTGATTCTATAATGCTCTGATAGGCTTTCTTCAGATAAAGCCATGTGGTTCTACAACCTACTATTCACAGTCTAATAGGCAGATATAAAGGTTTAACCAGATCCTGGTGTAGTATTTTCTCAGCTATGCTTCTGCTACTCAGGATTCTTGGGCTGCTAATCTACTCTTGCACAGTTTGCTTACAACAAAGCCACTCATTTTTCCACTGGCTTCTCCCCATATAAAGATACATAAAGTATAAAACCTCCTTTCAAATTAGTACTTATCTTTGCTCAGAAGTGCCTAAGCTGAGGAACACTTTATGAAAACGGATATGCCCAGAACCTGGTCTGCAATCATTTATCAAAGACCATCATTGACTACAAACAGTTTGCAGATTGCAAATGGCGTTAAACCCATGTATTAAAAAATGGCTCCATGTCTTGTTGAATATGCACCACTTGATGATGAAGGAACCCTCTAAGAAGTTTGCAAGAAAAAGTTTGGGTCCACATGTGATGGGAAAAGACCTTTAAAATGATGCTTTCCACAAGACACTACCTTACCATCTTAAGCAGTATAACCTATCTAAAGTTTCCCAGATTTTTCCTTTTAAAGGTGAAAAGCCTTCAACTTATAAACAAGTATTAGTGACTACTATTGGGAGGCTGAGATTGAAGCTAAACTGGCTTATAAGAGATACTATCACTCATTTCAGTATTTGATTGCCTGGAAGGGTTTCTTATCTTACAAGAATAGCTGATTGAGCGCCAAAATTTCACCAACTTCAGGATCTGGTGGAAGCTTACCACAAGTTCCACCCTGAGGACCTCCCATCCCTAGAAGGTTGCAGACATCCTCACTATTTTTTGCCTAAATGCTTAAGAATTACATTCTTACACAGGTTCAAGGCGGAGGAGCAATCTTTTTAAAAAGGAAACAATATAGTAAGTTCCGAGTATCAGATCCTATGCCTGGAAAGAAAGGAACATCTATAAATAACTAAAAAGGGTACAAAAAGGCTTTTGAAACGCACACCAATAAGGCCAAATTAGCCCATGTAGTGGATGAACAATGAGTCACAACCTATCCACTTAAGGGTTCCTCCTTCTTGTCCTTCCTACTACCAAGAAGTTTATGGAAAAGATTAGGGGGTTGTGAAAGGAGGTAGTGGAAGAAAGAGGACATTATCATCCATCAGGTGCCTTCCCATAAAACATCAAATTCACGAGAATGGGGTTTGAATTTAACAAGGTATGAAAACTAAAATAAAACAAAACAAGTTGTTTAGATCAAATCTTGTATCTAGTTTACTCAAAAAGCCTTCTGGCTTGACTGATGGCGTGTAAAGCCTATCCTCTATAGGTTTAGGTGCTCCAAACCTACTTAATTTTAACCAGAATTATCCCTATCATCCCTGTGTATGGGCGTGCTACTCCAGTTCCACCAGAAAGATTTCTGCTATCTGTAAAGTTGTGAACAAGCTGCAAGATTTTTTATAAAAAATTTTGATAGCGTTGATTTGAGAAAGGGTTGGATAATATGACTCTATTATCTAGATCAAAATATTACTGGAATGGAATATAGTGTGAATTCATTGTAGTTTTTATAGATGAAATTATTTGGTCACTAAGCACAGCCCTTTTATTCCTATATAGATTAATAAGAAAGCAGTACTCAACAGGCTCTGCTGTTAATACATTTTCAATTCTACTACCTTTAAAGAAACCTTTTCATTTTTAAAAGCTGACTTTAAGTAGTTTGCAGTTATCAATACCAACCATGTAATCTAATCTTCAAATTGACTGGGACGTAGTGGCTACTATTCTCTAACAGTTTTAGGTCATTTCGTCAGCTAACTAATGATTTTCTGGTTGTTCTTTTGTGTCAACTCATCCAGTTTAGTAGAACAGTCTAAGTATGATCAGACAGTTTTAAAGATTAGTACAGGACACCTGGTAGTTTCAGGAACTTAGCATGCACTAAATTGATGAGGGTATCCATAGCAGATCTTTCAAAGAGTAGGCCTTGTAGTTGTCTTCTCAATGTTTTCAAAGGGTCTTTTCCATATGTGCTTCACTTTGCTAGTCTGTTTGAACTCATGATTATTATAATATATAACTAGCTATTTATAATAGAATTAGGTAAATTTTATCTGTCCTAGTTATAGCATTTTAGGAAATTTTCATTCCATGAGCCAGCGCGTTATAGTATGACTTGCTATGTGACTAGATTAAAGTTTGCGTTAGCATCTACAAATACATAATGGGACTCACGTTCTCTTCATTGACAAAGTAAATAAAATTGGTTTAAAAAGCGGGGTGCTTTCCACATAGAAAATGGAACAGCGTCGCCCTGTTAAGCGTGAAAGGCAATATTGTTGGAGAAAATAATGAAGGTCAGGAACATTTCCATTTGGAGGGCTTTCCTGTAGTTAGCTTCTGAAAAATGCCAATAAGAGTGCTATTCACCTGTTCCATAGTGTCTTTGGTTTCAGGGTGGTAAGGGTAGACATTACACCTTTAATACTTGTCTAGTCATTAAGTTTAGATATACCATGGGACGCTAATAGTCCCAATATTCCTTGGAAATAGAGGGCGTTCATATAGATAGTATTTCCATGATAAATTTATCTGTTGTCATGGCGCCAAGGTTCTTAATGGTTTAAGCCTCCATCCACTTGGTAAGGTGATTAAAAACTACTATCATATACTTCGATTATCCTAGCTATTGGTCAAGGGAACTACAACGTCAATTAAAATAGTATGCCAATCGAATTTTAGGTTTAAATAATTGATATTAGGTGTCTTTCCAGTATGGGCTTTAACTTGGCATTTGACACAGCAAGTAAGGGTTTTATGAATATAAAAACATAGGTTCTCAGTAGTACTGTCATTAAAATGTTCAAGTCTCTCCTTAAATCTCATATGCCACGTAGCCTTATGGGCTGAAATAAGTATTCAAGTGCTCTTTTGACCCAAATATTAATGTATTTTAGAAACTTAATTTATTTATATTTTTGACATTGGCTTTCCTTATCAATATTTCTTAAAAATGCGTTGAACCTCTACTGGTTCATTGTCATGAATTTTAGGATAAAATATTATTAAATAATCATTGGCCAGATCAGCTTCTAAGGACAAGGTGAGAAGTTGAAATAGATCTGTATCTTGATGTTTTACGCTAGGGTGATGCATGATTGTGATTTCGTATGCTTGTTATTTAAAAACATATTGGGCTAACAGCCCTTCCAGATCCTTAAAAATTGTAACCAGCAAAGTTAGGCTTAGTTGTTACTTCTGAAGTGCACCCCATAGACATATACCTGTAATTTCTATATGCATAGATGACGGTCAGGCATTCAACTTCAGTTACAGTATAATTCTGTTCATGCATGGGTAAAGCCTGGGTAAATTTAGCCACTGGTTGCTTAATTCATTTATCATCAGTTTTAATTTTAATGCCCACGGAAGTAAGGTTGCATTGTTTGAACAATAAGTGGTTTAAGAAAGTTAGGGTAAATGATAAGTAATAATTTGGGGGAGGCAATGCTTCAACTTGTCAAAGGACAACTGTCAGTTCCAAATCTACTATCATTTACTCTAATTTCCAACAAATGAAACAAAGGTTCACAAAATTTACTGAAATTCTTGACAAGAAATCAGTAGTATATGATCATTTCAAGGAATACTGAATGTTTTGATTGCTACTAGGCCTTTTCATTTTTCATAAGGCCTCAGTCTCAGCTGGCTGGGTTTAAGCCTTTCTTGTCAATAATCAACAAGTGCTGAAGTTTTGTGTAAAATAAGTTGAACTTAAAAGGATTTATTTTAATACCAGCCTTGGATAGGCAGCAGAAACCTTACTCCAGGTATCAAAAATACTCTGTAAACGACAGGTAAAAAAGTTTAAATCATAATAAAATAACATACAGGATATGTTTAAGTCACCCTGAATATTATTTATATCTTGTTGTGAAGTCACATGGGCACTGAACAACCCTAATGGCATCTAACTGGCTGGTATAGAGCTTGAAAAGTAAATATGGCGCATATCATGTCCTAACTTTAGCAGCTCAATCTTCTATTAACCTAAAATAAGATTCATGGACAAAAAATATTGCATGCTGCCTAAACGGCCCAGCACAACATCTATTCATGGTAATTGGTAAAACCTTTTTGGTAACACTAAATAGCTTCCTATAGTCAATCACCACAATTTGACCCGTGATTTTTTATAATCAATATCAGGGAGGCATAAGGTCTCATGGAGACCACTAAAATATTCAGTTGTATCAACTTGTTGGCTTCTTTAGACAGCTAATTTGGCAATCTTAAACATCTAATATGATGTAGGTGTGTTAGCGGATGATCAGTCTTGTGTTGGTTTAGCATATATTGTGCACAGCCCAAATCAAATTGTCATTAACAAAAATAATACTTTACTTGTCAAATAAGCCATGTTCTTGGTCCTTTCAACTTATATTAAACCAAAGAGAATTTTTTGAGGGACCAGTGAGCATACCTTTTGGCACTCTTTGCCTTCAAGCCCAAGTTCATCCATATTACCAAAATTGTAGAAATTAAGTACTTACTCAACTACAAGGTTAAAATAAAAGAAAAACAATTTGATGTCACTTGTTTTATAAGGAGAGTAATATATATTTTCTAGAAGCACCTGGATTTTGCCTTGATTTGGAAATATAAATCCAGGCGCAGCGACTGGTTTCAAGTTAGACTGGGATTTGGCAAAGAATCTTGCCTTATAATCTAGGATGTCTATAAATTTTCAAGCCCTATCATTTCATGCCCCACCATAATGATGAGGCCATAATTTGATTTTACTTATATGCCTTTTAAGTCTTAAATTTGGGTGTGCAACATCTTGGTGAAATTCCAAAGTCTTTAATACACAATGTGCAGTATGCCAACTATAAAAGTGAGAATGACAAAAAGACTGATTTTGGGGATCAGAGACACTTTCTTTCATTTTTATAGCGGGAGATTCTGACCTAGTATTTCCATATCATATTCTTCACAATTGTTTTAATCCCATTTGTCCTCATTAAATAGGTACCAATGAAAAAGGCACACTATTGGTTAAGTAAAAGCAATAGAATGAGATGATACCACTACTGAGCTAACCACAGTGTAGCGCACTATAAGCTTCTAAACTTGTAGTGGTAGTGGGCCTCACAAAACCATATAATTTTAATAATCAATGTCGGGTGTGGTCAAATCTCTTCACTAGCTTAGTAAACACAATATAATTGGTGCCCACTGTACGTGATGGCTCTTACTTTGAGTTAACTCACTTTTATGTCAATATAGGTGACTCATAATAGTAAGCGTCAGCCAAATTGATAGTTATAACATCCAACATGGCAGCCTGACTCAAATAGTATTGAAGAATTTATATATCAGAAGGCTAAATTTTCTCAATGCCTGGATAGTTATAGCCATGTTGACCCTTCTAAATGGGACTCTCCAGAGGTGACAGGAAATTCTTGTTGTCCTATTTCTGTATGTAAAACTTAACTTCAAACTTAAGGCTAAAAACTGTCATTTTTATGATGGCAATGAGTTAATACCACAACATTTTTAAAATTCACTAAAGAGGAAAACAATGAAGAACAACCATGGTCTCCCTTTGCATTTTGTTTGTTATGGAAAAACAGTAATTGTGACTTGTTTAGGATATTACATGAGTCCATAGAAGTAGAATAACTCTTTTAGATCTGGCCTCATCTTTTCTCAAGTCATCTTCAATATCCTCATTTACCAAATAATTTGTGGGTTTCTTGATAAAATCAGGGTTGTGACTTGAATAGTGCCCTAGCTGGTTACATATGCGACAAGTAAGCTGACTAACATCACTTTTATTGTAGTGCATCCAGTAAGGATGAATTGACTCTTACTTTAGGAAAACAGGACTAAATCATATTTTGCAAGGTTACATTTGACTGGGAGTTGGAAGCCTCAAAAGTGACGGTTTTTTGACAAAGGTAGATACCATTTGGGTAATGGTATGTTTGTCAACAAGCACAAGTAATATACCTAGTATAGCTCCTTGTATGGCATACATGCGTGTCAAAGGGCAATATGAGCATCAAAGGTATTCAACACCTGTGCCCTATACTCCACCTGAACCTCATGGTAAACCCGGTCAGTAAAATCCACAATGGGCTCACCTTTTTTAAGGAAAAACTAGGAGAATAGTATTACAAGTAGTCACCCTTTCTCTCTACCATACCCTTGAATAATGAGATCTTGGCGTTGCAGTAAGTCATACTGACTTCATATTATCTTTTGGCACAACTAGTTTTTTACTAAAAATCTAAGGATGTATTAAGTTTTCCAGTCTAGTGGTCTTATAGGCACCTTAAATGCATATTTTAAATAAATAAAAAGTTATGTAGGTTCTCACTTTTGTTAAACTTGGTTGATTAAATTGGTTTATAAATTGACATCCAATTTTGCAATGCGTGAAAGACGCAATATTTCTTATTGAACCTCAGAGTTGTTTGCCCAAGGAGCGGAAATATGCTGACTTTGATTTGCTAGAGCTGCTATGTGGAAATCTTCCTAGTGTGAACAGAGGGCTTTAAGGAAGAAAATTTTGACGGTGAAGTGGGAGGCAAAGGTAAATCTCAATCTGGGATCACTGGGTACTTCAATAGGCCCAAATAAATAAAATTTGGGAAGGCAGTAGAAACTATAGGAATTAGCTGCACAATCAGCACCGCATTGATTTTGGGGTTAAATGACAATTGAGTGACATTCAAGAATTCTTGGCGTAATTGGTTTAACAGATAAATAGAATGACAGCTCTCCATCGTAGCTTGTGTTTGATCTGCTTGAACATCTGGTTAAAATCAGGAGGTGTGTTTTTTACTGTTCTAGTTCCAATATTTGGGGGGGTAAATTTATATGTTTAATGAGTCAATATCTCTAACAAGGTCATTGTTTGAGTAATTAGTTCCGCCAAGGCTATATCCAACTATCAAGGAGTCATTGAGTCATTAAGTATAATAGTAATATCAGTAACTCACCAATTTTAAGTTAATAAATTTTGGAGTGTAGGCTAATATGGCCATTCAAGTCTTTGCTAGTGATGAATGGATTGCTCATAATTTTTTAGCCATGGGGTTAGCCGCTTCAGCATTAATAGTTGCTGTAGAATATCCTGGAAATACCATACTGGCTGATATATTATACTAATTGTGGTGTACAAGCTGCATAATGTGCTTTCTATAGTGAGCATCATTTTTTTAAACTTAAACCACATCATTGTATTTCACCTGAACAGGTTATATGATCTAATTAAAACATTAATCTGTAAAAGGACAGATAATGTGAAAAATGTAATTTAAAACCTCTTGTATTGACTTATGTTTTATTATAAAAAAGATGTGCACACTGTAGTTTTCAATTACTTTCATAATTTTGAGGGCTTAATGAAAACGTCTGGGGGTTTATCTTTTAGTACAGGTCAAAATATCAAATGACCAAATCATATCCGCTTCTAAAAGGTAGTCCCTTCATTATAAGCACTAAATTTCTCATTTTTAATGGTGCTAAACAACAGGTAACTCAAAATCATTTAGGAATATGAATTAGTTGCATTTTTTTAAAGTCAAGGAACATCTAATCTTAGCCTCAGAGAATTTGAACTTTATAGTAATGGAACTAACATGAGACACTGAAAAAGGGTTAGTTAAGTAATAAGAACTATATATTATGAAGCATCTATGTAAGCGCTAAGGTAAAGAAGCAAGAATGAACTAATTGATCTTACTGTCTCAGCTTTGAGGCTAGTTAGTTAATTTTTAAATTAGTGATTAAGGTCTTATAACTACTGGGGTTGCAAAAAATTAGCATTAATCTAAACCAGAATTTTATACCATACTTTTGGCAATGTGGCCTGTCAAAGTTGTAGAATATTATTTCTAATAATTGACATAGCCATAAAAGCAAGGATATTAAAGCCATAGTAAGATATAGGCAAGCGACCCAAGAAAATTATAAAATAAAATTTATTGATTAATGCGGCTGCAGGCTAAAGTGCTTAGCAAAAGCCTTATTTAATTACTAATTATATAGGAATAAAACAATAAATAAATTATTTATATAGTTATCTGATCAATTGAAACAAATACTATACAAACTGGACCACTAACTGAGTAACCTTTGTAAAAATCCCAACGTATAGGGATTTTTAATGGGTTCTCAAAGCGTAAAAATGGGCCTCTTACACTAAGGTGAAGTGCCAAATATAGGTAAGCTAATAAAGAGTAAATTGTCAAATGCCTCCAAACCATAAAAGTCAAGGTCTTATATATAAACCGTGTTGTGGATGAAAGCAAACAAGATCACTTTATCTAGATTATACTTGCATTTTGGCATATTTTGGGGCATCTACATTTATTAAGAAAATTCCAAGCAGGTCTGTCAAATATGCTATCAAAATGGCCACACAATTGCCCAATGCCACTAGAAAAAGGTCAAAAGCCCCACAACTACAAATAAAATCCCAAAATTGGAATCACAAAAGTTCAAACAAATTTTTTTCTGACCTAAGGCCAAAGATTGGTTTCCACATAACCTCACTGAGATCTCAGACATGAAATGCAATAGCAAGAGTTGGACGTGTCCCACAAAGAGGCTTGGAACGTGAAAAGGCAAAGTGCCCTAAGAAGAGAATGATCCTTTTTTAAAGCAATTTAGATGCTTACATGATGGTTGAGGGGACATCTTATTACCTCAAAATCACGTCCTACCCAAGCAAAATGGGTGGAAAAAAGCTAAATGCTAGCAGAATTCTTCACCAAAAAAATTAAAATGAGTTGGAAAACAAATGCCATAAAGAAATCAGCAGCCCAAACTAAAAAATTTGCTAAACAAATCCCAGTATTACAAATAATGCTTATAATAATATTTTTAATCCAGTTTTTTCTTTTTCATAACAATCACTTTAGTTACTATGATTTGATTCAAACAGCAAATTTGGATAATCACACACAGGAAAGATGGGCGACTTTATCAATAAAAATAATACAACATGGGCGAGTGTCGCAGTGAGTGGTGCACTTAATGGTGCAACTAAGGGCAAGAAACGCCATGTAGGGGGACCAGGAACCCAATCCGCAAAGAAATTGCAAACTCAGACACTGTCTGGGTTTATGATATTTACTGTAAAGCACATGCAATATATGTACATTCAATTCAACCAACCCTTATCAAAGGTGGAACATGGGATCAGACTCTTCCTTGGGGATGAGTCACCAACCCTGTGGGAGAGAACATGTGAGGCACAGCCCTCACTTTTCCCTCATGCGGTGTATGTAGCCACCAACAACATGAGCTGCAGCTGGATCGATATTGGTTTTGAAACAGTTGATGAAGCTGATGCCACAGCAAAAGTCTGTGTGGAAATTGCCCTCCCTGAAGCAAAAAATTGTGCGCACCGCGCGCACCAGATGGAACAAAGTGAAAACTTTGTTCATCTCTTTTGACTCGCTCCCCACCAACCTTCCTCATAAGGTAATTGAGGAGGAGCTCTGCAAAGGTCTCGTGGCCTATGGAGAAATTAAGCAACTCAAATTACAGCAATTTCGCCTGATGCCCAACCTGTGCATGGGCAAAGCTATCACTATAATTAATCCCTTCCCAGAAGTGGAAGAGGACTTATCCAGAATTCCCTGCACAGCAGAATTTCACTTTGAAGATGGGGGCCAGTCAGCTGCATTCCAAGTTACACTGGAATGCGCACCACCCATTTGCAACCACTGTGGCTCACTAGGCCACAAGGAACATGCATGCCCTGTAAAAGAGGGCTTAATGGAAAATGATTTTTGTGAAGAAGCTATGGATGAAGATAATGAAAACTTCGCCAAAATGACTGATAGCCACCACCCATTCCGCTGGGGTGAAGATGGACTATACTCCATTGTGGACCCAGTTACAAGCAAACAACGTAAAGCGGCACAAAAAGCCTGCAAGCGAGCAGCGGCCAAAGTGGCAGCACACGCAGAGTCCACCATTAACCCTGGATAAATTTGGGAGGATATTTTGGATATTCACCAAACCAACCAATCAGAACAATATGCCCAGGTTGAAAATTTTCACAGTAACCTGACTGAGTCACAAAGTGACATCATTCATGCACATTTTGAGGAACAATGCAACCGCAATTTGGGTGAAAATGCGGTTCACAATTCACCAAAGTCAAACCTCAAAAATATAAAATCCAATTAACAATCCGCATCAAATCAACATGAGACCTGTTCAGGAAAAGTTGACGCAGATGCAAAAAACTGCAATTCCATTGAATTATTGGGTCAGATCAAGGGAACCAACAATGGCAGTGAAAGAGTTGGAGTACAGATGCGGAGCGTGGCCAAAATGAGCCATAGTGGGATAGGGCCAGAAGGCCCTCCCAACCGCTCCTGAGGCGCCGCGGGCACCTCAGTGTCAATAGGGACACTAAACATCACAGGAGCCAGGGATCATACGTTCCAAGACAAAAAGCTGGAATCTCTGTGAAAACCTCTAGTAGACATCTTGGCCATCCAAGAAACCCACTGTCTACAAGGGGAAGAAGAATCCTGGTCAACCAGGGGCGCACCATCACAATCAGTATGGACGTCTCACTGTGGGGTGATCGTCCAAAACAACAAAGAATTAAAATAACAAATTCATCATCACACTTGCATGGTCAAGTCCTGGTAGCAACAATCACATGCCAAGAGGAAATAATTTCGATAGCATGTATATATGCACCGTGCACTGCAACTGAGAGAAAACAATTTTTTGAAAACATTCCTACTCTCACCCTCCCACCAGATACCATTATGTTAGGAGATTTCAACTGCTGGGATAACCCCAATATGGACTGATGGCCTAATCCCAGGGGATACCCACCTGGACACATTGAATTCCGCACAATGAAGGCATC
Organism: Massospora cicadina; assembly: GCA_022478985.1. Classification (NCBI taxonomy): domain Eukaryota; kingdom Fungi; phylum Entomophthoromycota; class Entomophthoromycetes; order Entomophthorales; family Entomophthoraceae; genus Massospora; species Massospora cicadina. Next base: position 51,015 of record JAKSZP010000102.1, read on the forward strand.
TCTTGGCTTACAGGATGCTTTTCCCCCCAGTTCACCACTCCTTCCCCACATGACGTAGCCCAACATACGCAAGGGAGTGCTCGTATTGATGAGTCACATTGATCACATCCTCATCCCGCAATCCCACCGCTCAAGAATCTCCAAATTTATAACAAAAAGAGCAATTTTTTGACCACTGATTAGTTACGGTGCAGTTAGCGCCAACCTAATCCCACACACAGGTGTCGCCTTGAAGAAAGCTTCACCCAGAAAATATAAAATTGCCTGAGATATCTGACTGGGTTGAAAACAAGGCTACAAACCCAGAATTCACAGCATCATTCACTTCAGATCCCATTGGAACATGGGAAAATTTCAAAAAGGATTTAATCAACAAAACCTGACATATTGCATCACATAATTATACCGCGGACACAGCCACAATCAAGCTTACCTTGGCAGAACTAGACCACTTGGAAATAAATACTCTGAGATCTGGCTATAGCCCCAACTGGGGACACAAATGGGCAGAAATTTCTTACTGACTTAACAATCATATCTTCAAACACCAACACAGAATCAAAGTATCAAACAAAGGTAAGTTCATAAAGGAAGGCAAAACCTGTTCAACATACTTTTTCTGCCAATTCCACTCCCACGGAAACCAGCCCGCATGCACACAGGTCCGCAAGACCAACAGCACCATGGCAACCGACCCTGAGGAGGTCAAGGCGGAAGTACACTGCTATTACACCAAATTATATCGCGAAACGCCAACAGATTCACAAAAAATTAAAGAATTTATACAAACTGCCGAGATACAAAATACACCACCAAAATACAATATACTATCTCTTATTACATGGGAGGAGCTTTGGGAGACAATTTGCGGTGCACCACGTAGGAAATGCCTAGGGCCTGATGGGATACCATACAAATTTTACAAAAATATGTTCAACAAATCGCCCCCCTCCTATTGGCGTCTATGAACCAGAGCTTGCTGGAAACACGGCTAATACCAGGAGGCCATGAATCCTACGTTATAACCTTGTATAAAAAGGGTGACAAGTTGGACCTGGCCAACTGGCGCCCAATTGCACTCTCCAACACTGACACAAAAATTCTAACAAAAATTTTAGCAGCCAGATTAAGCGCAATTGCCTCTGACGTCCTATCACCCAACCAGTTTGGGTTTATACCAGGGCGTTCAATCTGGAACAACATTCACCCTGTTGCAAACATTTGCCAATCCAAAGCAACTGGTGCCCTGGTCTTCTTGGATCAGGAAAAGGCGTATGACCGAGTTAGCTGGCCATACCTAAAAGAATGTCTACATGCCTTCAAACTCCCACCAAGATTCATAAAATGGGCGATGCTCCTAACAGAATCTGTAACCATGGCTGTATGCGGCCCTGGATTCCTAACAAACAATATTAAACCACACAGAGGGCTCAAACAAGGGGATCCCTTCAGCCCACTGCTATACAATTTTAGCTTTGACCCACTCCTCTGAGTAACTGACTCACGTCCCATGGGGATAACCGCACAAGGACAACCAACATTCAAGATACTGGCCTTTGCGGATGACTGTGTAGCAGGTATAACAAACAATGAAGATGCCTGACAGCTGGAATACACTCTAGAGGAATACTCCAAGGTGAGCAATGCATAGCTCAACAAAAGGAAGAAAGAAATCATCCTCTTAGGCAAATACACAAACAATTGGGCCACAACTTCAGAACCTCATACCAACATACGAAGAAAAAAACAAAATCATTTTACCCTTTGCAACACCTCCCACTACCACTCCTGTCTGACACCTTGAAATCTGGCTAGAATCAGGGGGATATGCTAATGAGACAATGGAAAGTAACCTGTTACAACGGGTATCCAGACGCGTCGCCTCCATCAAGAGAAGAACCCCAGGACTAACAGGACGAGTTACAGTTGCTAACTCGCTCATCCTAACAATACTGTGGTACCAGGCCCACGCGATCGCTTTCTCACCTACCTTTATAACCTCAATCCGCGCGCCTATCCAGGGCTGGCTGTGGCCTGGCTCTCACCCTCCTATACGGATGGAAACACTATTTGGCCCACATTCAAGTGGAGGCATGGGACTAATAGATTTTGAGAGCCACGCCAATAACATCCTAGGTACCTGGATAAAGGAAATCCTTACTCCAGACCTCCCGCAACAACATTGGTCCAGAGCAGCAAGGACTAACTTTGCACAGGCGCTCAAATTAACCAACCCACATAGTCCACCCAGACTACTTTCATACCTTGCCAAGCACCCTACTGCAACGGGTCCACATGGAAGCTCCCCTCATTTCAAACATATCCTCCAAACTATCTGCCGTATGGGATGGACCATAGAGAACATGGGTACTATATAGGGAAGGGGATGACCCAGCCCCCAATTCAAATTAAGAAACCCAGAAAACCACCCCCGGAGAGATATGCTCGCAACAACCCCAAGCATAGCTAGGATAGAATACCTAGATATGTTGGACATTCCCTATGATTTAACCACACAGAAGGCAATGTGAAAAATGACTCACCACCCACTCCTACAACCAAGGATAAGAGAAAATGCCTGACGCTGTTTGAGAAGGACCTATAGGATGGCAGACCGCTCCAACTCCCTCCACAAAACATGTGCAGTATGTGGAGGAGAGGGATCCCTACATCACCACTTAGAAACATGCCCCCCAACCAAAGCTATATGGCAGGAAGTCGCACGCCTGCTTAAAATCCAAAACAAACAGGAATTCTCAATATTAAAGAGCATCTTCATGCTCCAGATTGAGTCACCAATCCCACATACCCTCCGCTTCCTAATAGTACCCATTGCAATGCGGACAATCCACACAATTGCATTTGATGCGTTCAAGGGCATGGTCCCAACCATTCATGGAATTAACAGATTCCATGTCCACTTACTGGAGCACTTCCAAGCCTGGCTCTATGGATATATGAGCAAGGCAAAAATCGCTCATAGAATTATGGTTCCCACTCTGGTTCCTCCACACAGACCCTTTCCTTCACACCTGCTCCATAGCAGGGGAAACCCCCTCAGAGTAGTGCATCAACCCCCCATAACTGGCAGTCCCGCTGGCAACAGGGGTAACTTGAGTACCCTGGGGCGCCCAATTTTATATTTGTCAGTCATTTCCTTAGTCTTACGTATATTTGGTAATGTCTGTCCCCTAGTCGGCTTACCTTGGTTAAATAAAAACTATTCTTAATCCATTCAAACTGAGCTTAAAGATTCTGATAGTCAATCTGTTCTCTCTAAAATGATTTATACTTGGATTTCATAGCTGAGAGAAAGCACCTAATGCATTAATTAAGTCAATCCGTCTGTCAATAAATTAAGAAACAGGAATATTGATGATTTTTTCCTGCACACAGAGCATCAGCAATACGTTTTCTTTTCTGGTAAACCCCCTGCGCCAATCGCCTAAAAGATCTGATTACTTGGTGGAAGCCCCATTAAAAATAAACCTCATGCTGTAATTCCATATACAACCCAGAACATACTCATATTTGTGGGTCATTCAGCCAGAAGTGATCATAACAACGACGAATTTAATAGGATGGCTAACATTAGATGAGGGCTAAGGAAATATGCAACCTATTTTATATTCTATAATTACAAGCTTTAACTATTAAGTAAACTAAGATACAATCTTAAAGTTGTCTGAGTTTTTCTGTTTATAAATCTAGATTTTGTTTATGATGGCACTTGATAGTAAAATAGTTTTGAGAGGTGATGGCTAAGCACTTTTACTTCAGTAGGTTCCATGAAATGGCAAATAACTTGGCTAAAAACAACAGTGTTATTGTGGGGAGTATGCAGAGAAATGTAAATATATGCACTAGATAAAACTAGGAAAGGATTTAAAACTAACTTTATTAGGCTACAATTTCTTAGCAATTATAAAGTGCAAGGGGGACTTATGGTGGATTGAGTACATAGGACCTCCTCACCCATTAGCTTTACTATTCATCCAATAGGAGGGTCAGAAAGCAGGCAACTCCCTATGTCAATTACTGAATTGTTGGGATCTTATTTTTCTGGTGCTTTGCAATTTCATCTTTTTATAGGGATGTAGCTTCACCCAAATCTCAATTTAGTGGGATGTTGAAATTGTACCTCGTGAAAATTTTGAGCCTCATCTATTAGGTTTGACCAATTTGAGGATTGACCTATTAAATGACAACTTATTCAGGTTAATGGGGCTCAATTCTAGAAGTGATGTTCAAATCATTCGTTTTTTAACAAAGTTAAATTGTTATATATTAAAAACTCACACATTGTCCCCTCAATATCCTGTTAGAGGGGAACATAGGCCATAGAAATCTAGCTTGGACCCTATTAGCCATCGTCCCTGGATGACATTAGTAAAGAAAAACTTGTGCCACCTTTATACAGTATGCAATATGAGCCTGACCAATAGGTGTCAAACTCGTTGGGTCATCCGCCATGGTAATGTTGATACAATATATGGTATTACCATATTAGAGGTGTAAAGAGCCGGTAAATGGGCATGTGATAGCGCAGCTTTTTTTGTAGAATCAAAATAATCTCTTGGGTGGCAGGTGCCTGTAATATGATAATTTTGTCAGACAATGCTATTATGGTTTTTTCAAAAGTTGTGAGAGCGGAATAGTCTACCAGTGGCTCAACACTTCTGTGTAATTAGGGTTCTCTCTCATACAGAGGTTGTAACAGCAACATCTTGATCACTAAATATTAACTTATATTGTAAGCTGACAAAGATTAATGTAGTTATAGATCTTACCACATAGGATAAGTGGCTGCCATCTTACAAAAAGTAGATACTAGAGATATGTTTGCTCTTTTCTCTCTCGTTGCAAACACTTTTGCAACAAATTCAATTCAAGTCTAGGTAAAGTTTGATAATCTCATTATGGAGATTAGTTGGCGCCCAATGTTGGGGAGCAGTTGGGTGAATAAAGTTAAGGGCAAAGGTGTTGGCCCCACATCAACTAAGTTTCATAAACGCCCTGTAGAGTCCAGAGGAATAAATAATATTAGTAATAATTACGACGGCTACCATTTCCCCAGAAATTTTGGCCTGGCAAGCACACTAAAACCAGTTTATCAATACGCCGCACTCCCAACCACTATCATCAGTGGAACGCGGGGTGCATGTTTTCCTGGATATTCAGCAAATTGTGCTTTGGGAGATGTTTTGTGGAGATGTACACACACATTTCCCAAACGCAGTGTACGTTGCACCACAATTCATGCCACGTGGTTGGCTGGATCTTGGCTATGAATATAAGGAAGCGGTGGATGAAGCTGCAAAGGTGCGTGTAGTAGTGAACCTCCTGGATGGTCAACGGGTAATTGAAATGAAGCACATCCGCTGGACTAAATTGAACCAAATTTTCGCGACTTTTGACTTCCTACCTACAATGGTCAAGCGCACCATGCTAGAGCATCACCTGAAGGCTGGGATCGCCATATACAAAGAAATACAATCCTTCGATATGAAGCACTTTATGCTAATGCCAAACCTGTGCACAGGCAAAGCAATTGATGTTCTCACCCCATCTATGGGGATAGTGGAGGATTTGACCCAAATTTCACACACTGCTTTTGTTGAAATCAATGGCCAAAACACCCATTCATTCAGGGCTACCATGGGTAGCGCGCCTCTTATCTGTACATTCTGTCACGCTTTTGACCACAAGGCCCACACCTGCCCCTCCAAGGAGGGCATTACTAAACATGAAATTCTCTCAGATGCAATGTGTGGTGCAGAAGCCCACTATGAACTGGCACTAGACACCGATGCAGCCTTCCCATGGGGAGCTCAAGGCTGTTACATTCTAGTAAAACCAGTGTCCATAAAATAGCGGAAGAAGGCCAAACAGGACCACAAGGCAGCAGCCAAGGAGGCAGCCAAGACTGCATCCGCAATCCTTCCAGCCCAGCTTCAGGAGGATATTGAGACTTTCACGGTGGAAGAAGCTCATGAATCACTCAATCAATCAGATTGGGACGCCCAAGCTGATTGGGCCACCCAAGCTTGAAAACAATAGGTGAATTGGTTTCAACTAACCAATGCGCCCAAGCATCAATTGGGCCCGAGTCACTCACTGATAATTCTGCTAAAATTCCACCTCCAAGCATTGGAGCACCACAAATGAACACTCTGCAAAACACTCATCCCACAGCAGAAAGTGAAGGCAAAAGACAACGTGAACCCCACTGCTAAAGCTTCATACTCTGAAAATACTCCATAGCACAGAATACCTGCGCTGAAGTGCAGCGACATGCCGAAAAAGAAGGCTGAAGGGCATGGTTGCCCTTCCCCTTGCTCCTAGGGTGCGATGGGGGGGAGCCTTTACTTTAGGGATGTTGAACATCGCTGGACTCAAGGCCTCACCATCCTGGGCTAGGAAACTGAGTTTTTATAAAATAATTTACCCGTGTACATCCTGGCCATTCAGGAAACCCACTGTCCGCGTGGTACTGAGGAATCATGGAAAACCATGCTCCTCCCTTCCCTCTCCTTTTGGTCTGAGCACTGTGGGGTGCTAGTTCGAGTGAACAGTAGCTTTAAGTTTACCTCATCAAAGACATACATAAATGGCCGCGTCCTTGTTGTCACCTTTTTGTGGGATGAAGAAGTGCATACTTTCATTAACATTTACGCCCCAACCTGTGCATGAGAACGTCAGGATTTTATTCTCAGCAGTCAATTCCCTTCTGCTACCCCCTGACCCATTTGTTGTTGGTGACATGAACTTCTGGATGAACCTATCCACAGACTGCTGTCCCTCATCGCCTACACCCCCACAGGGGCACATTGAACTTCGAATTCTCAAAGCCACCCTAGGGTTGTTCAATACTTTTGTCGCGAAATTGACCTTGGGCTCTGCTAGTGTGCCAGGCCAACCAGTATGAAGACTGGTGGCCCTTTGCTATTTCGCCTTCATTAGCATACCAACCCTTATAAGTCCTGCGTCCAACCTACCAACTAACCACCAATGGCTTCGCCTTTAGCCCCAGGCGTCCTCGGCGTGTGCCCCGGCAAGTCCTGGCCCCTTCCTGGGTGGCTCAGGCACTCCCACGATGCCCCGCCCTCGCGACCCTTCGCCAACCCATCTGGGCATGCTCCGGTGAGTCCATCCCTCTTCTTGGGCAGCTATGGCACCTCCCACGCTGCACCCCACTAGGGTTGGTGGCTATGCAGCTCACCACTGGTAGCCAGCTGGCCAGGTTCCCACTGGTTCCTCATAAGGAGGAGGTATGGGAGCTGGCAGCGCCGACCACTCCAGGCATGATCACCTGCGCCTTTGGGGATCTCCTATCCTATCTTCAACACTCTAGTGGCTCTTACTACTTCAAACAAATAGGAAAAATAGGCAATTGAGAGATGTTTATTAGGAGGAAATGAATGACTATTTATAATACTTTAAGGGATACTGCACCCAAGTACTCTTTGGCCAATCATCTGCCAGAAAACCCATCAGCCTCTTGATGCCACAATGCTCTATCAGATCGGAAACTCTATTCATTCATACTCATAGCAATTCCCTCCAGATCTGCTCACTGATCACCGGAATTAATATTAGGTCAATCCATCCTCAGCATAAGTTTCTGGTTGATCGTATATAAACTTGTAAATAAATAGGAATTTGAGCATCCTTGGCATGATTTGGCTTTGCTCCAAATTAGGTGACAGAACCATTTCAGACGAGTTCATAATATTTCATCAGCTTTTCACTGGAAACTCCCACAACGAGCTTAGGATGGCATTTCAGCGGCTAACACAGCTTCCATAAAACCTGAAACTCAAACAAATATATAACATTAAATAGTATTGAACTAGGAGATTAGCTGGCAATTACACCTGACTAACCAAAACCCACTAATTCAAATACTATCAGAAGGATTCATCTGTTTAAAATTCCAACAGCTTTTCCACGCCATACTCCGCTACTCACCAACATGTTGCGCCCCCATGTACATAATGGCCAGTTAAGGTCCATGACCCGCATTAACCTTATTCTCACACTGTTAAAGTTTCAAACCTAAATTTCCACTTCACCATGACAAAAATCAATTTCACCAACCACAGGATGGTATCAATTTCCTTCTGTTTATCCAACCCAGCAGCCCAGGCGCCAAAAAAGTGCAAACCCCATCCAGCCGAAATTGCGTTGCCAAGATTTTCCTTGTGGGTGGAATCCATGACCTCAGCTCCAGAGTTTGTTGCACCGTTATGTGCAGATCCAATTTCCACCTGGTCAACCTTCAAGGCGAGCACAATCCGCTAGGCTCACCACCTCTCTTCCCGCCACTCATAGGCTGCCTTGGAAGTCATTTTGCGCACACTGGTAGTGTTGGACCACCTGGAGTCTAACGTCCCCACTGCAAGCTACAGCCCAACCTGAGGCTGCAAGTTGGTGGAAGTGTTCGCCCACCTCAATGCACTGGTGAGACAACACAAACATTGGGTTTGTGTTCAATATAACGCTAAGCTTATTACAGTGGGTGATACATGATCCGCTTACTTTTTTTGAAAATTCTTCGCACCGCGCTAGAGTTTGGCCTGCACACAGGTGTGAAGACCAGACCACTCCATCACAGATATGCTGGCTGAAGTGGCAATCAAAATACAAAATTATTACCCCAAACTGTATCGATTAATCCAATTTCACTGGCCAAAATGGAAACTTTTCTCAAAAGTGCACACATCTGAACCATTTCCCAATTCCCAGAGTTGATGAATTTGATTAGTTGGGACAAACTCTGTTACTATTCGTGGTGCACCATATAGGAAATGCCCAGGCCCAGATGGCATCCCTTCTGAGTTCTATAAGAAGTATTTTATAATTTTTCCTCCTTGCTTCTTGACTCTCTTAACCAATGCCTTCTGGAAACGCGCCTCCTGCCTGGAGGTCAAGAGGACTTCACAACTACATTTTACAAAAAAGGGGATAAGCTTGACTTGGCCAACTGACGCCCCATTTCTCTCACTAACACAGACACAAAAGTTTTTACTAAAATCATGGCTAACTGTCTAAGGGTTGCTTCCTCTGCTCTCATTTCCCCTGAACAATTCGGTTTCATCCCCAAAAGGTCTATTTGGGACAATATGCACACCATAGCCAACGTCTGTCAATCCATGGCTTATGGAGAACTTGTTTTTTAGACCAGAAGAAGGCCTATGATAGAGTCAACTGGGATTACCTCATAGCCTGCCTTCACAAGATCCGCCTCCCCCTTACCTTCATTAATTGGGTGATGTTGCTAATAGAATCCGCCACAATGGTTGTGCGTGGCCCTGGCTTCCTCACATATATAGTCCGCCCCCAAAGGGGACTGCGCCAAGGGGACCCCCTTAGCCCACTCTTATACAACTTCAGCCTTGATCCACTACTTTGAAATGTGAATGCCCACCTTACTGGGGTCCACGTACCAGGCCAAGCCCCTGTCAAGATGTTAACATTTGCTGATAATTGTGTGGTTGGGGTGTCTAACAATCATGATGCACGCGCGCTTGCAGATACTATCCAGGTTTACTCCAGGGTAAGTAATGCAGCATTCAACGCCTCCAAAACTGCAAATTGCTCTCCTTGGTTGGTATCAAGCCCGCTGGGCCCCAGCGCCCCGTTTCCTACCTGCCTCATCAACTAGCGCACGAGATAGCATGCCCTGCCCACCCCACACCGCGCCGCTTGTGCTCACCTTTGTGCCAAGCTCCACCGTTGGCCCTGTCCGCCATTTGGGGGTGTGGCTGGAGGCAGGAGGGTACGCCTCAATGGTGATGGAAAACCCATATCCTAGACAACGTTATGAAATGAATAGCTTCCCTCAGAGCCCGTCAGACCACCCTTACAGGCAGGTTAGTGCTAGCCAACTCTATGCTCCTCTCTAAATTTTGGTCTGGGGCCCACGCCATCGCTTTTTTCCCTTGTTTCTTCATTTCACTATACGCCCTTCTGCAAGAGTGGCTTTGGTTAGGCCGCCCACCGCTGGTGCGCCTGGATGCCATGTTTGGCCCTCGCCATAGTGGTGGTATGGGTCTGCTCAACTTTGAGACCCATACTGCCAAAATCCTTGGCACCTGGGTCGCTGCCATTACTAAGCCTAAAATCTCAGCCCAGCACTGGACTCGCATGTCCCACTCAAACTTCTCCCATGCCCTGGGCCTCACCAATACTTCCCACCCCCACTCTCTGTTAAAAAACCTTGCCTCATATCCTTCTGCTGCGGGCCCACATGTGACGTCGCCCTACTTCAAAAGGATCCTCCTCTTCATGCGGAGCACTGAGTGGAGAATTTGCATCTGTGGGCACACCGCCCAGAGGGGGCGTCCCTCTCCTCAGTTCACCCAGGAGGGACAAGGACTTCCCATTCTGAACGGAGTGATACCCATGCGACCCCCTACCATGGCTAGGGTGGACTACCTGGACATGATGGAAATCCCCTACCCCCTAGATACTGAGAAAGCCATTTGGAAGTACGCCCACCACCCTCTTCTGCAACCACATATTCGTTCCAATGTGTAGCGCTTCTTGAGACAGGTATACCATATTGCTTAACGCTCTAACGCTTTTCAATCATCCTGTGTCGTGTGTGGCCAGTATGGAACGCTGGCTCAACGCCTGGAAGAGTGCCCTCCATTAAAAGCGATATGGCGTGAGGTTCAACGTCTGTTTCGCCAGGATCAAGAACAGCCCTTCAGCCTGTTTAAGGACATGTTTGCTTTATCCATGGCTTCCCCACTTCCACCGTCCCTCCGTGCCTTGGTAGTCACAATTGCTATGTGGACTATACACACAATTGTCTTAGATGCTATCTCAGGCTCCACTCCCCCTCCAGGAAGCTTTACGCCAGTTCCAGTCGCACCTAGAGGACCACTTTAAGCGTGAATGTTTGGGTACCTCCCACCACATCGACGCCAGTTAGTCTCATCCTGGTTCCCGTTTTGGTCTATAGTTTCAGACCCTTTCCTAAATATGTGCTCAATAGTGGCGCAAGCACCTGCACAAAATTACCCCCTCCCTTCTCTTGGCGTTCCCTCTGGCAACAGGAGATAGCATTTGATTCTCTGGGGTGCCCTCCTCTCAAGAAGTTTTTGTTTTTAGTGTCTTATCAGAAGTGTCCATCCCCTGGTCAGCCTTCCCCAAATAAAATTTAAAATTAAAATTTAAAAAATCCAAAGATATGTTTGCTCATTCTACTGCACTGTTAGTTGATGAAATATAGGGGGCAGTGAAGTGCAGGCTGTTACTAAACAGTGATAGCTCTTGAAAACTTGGGTATATATAAAATCTAACGCATTGCCAGAAAATAATACATTTGGGTACCGAGGCTGTGTGAAAACAGAGCAAAAAAGAAATAGGATCATAGCCTTTGCAATGGAAGAAGGGACGGAGATATCTTTGACCCACTTGTTAGGTGGTAAATGGCAAGTAGTATTTAGCGATAACCATGAAGGTCCATAGATAAAGGTCCCACTACTTTCACACAGACTACATTATATGGCGATAAGGGATTCACAACTTTGTGCAGATAGTGAGGGCTTGGACAACCTTCCATCTTGCAGATCAAACAAGCTTCTAGTACTTTGTGCATGATGTCAAGCATTCAAACCTAATAACATTGTTTCTTCAGCCACTAATATGTTTTCTTGACTGTTCCATGTCTATGCTGGATTAGCCCTTAAGGATAGTTTCATCTTAAGAGGATGGTCACACATAAGGTAACCATTTCTTCATTAACAAGTTTGTAGAACATCTCATCCACGATCTGAGTGTCTTTCATCTAGGGTTGCAACTCTTTTTTGATTTACAGCATCTCCAGCTCTCACTTGTTTGCCCAGCCAATCAAATCTTACAAATGGTCCTATTCAGATACAAGAACAGCCAGACTCAGCATTCTTGATAACCTGCCTGCATTCTTTTTGAGTTATACTGGCATGATAAATGATAGTGAAATCATAATTATGAAGTCATAGAGCCCATAACGAAAGTCTACCCTTGGGATCTTTCATCTTTTGGTGCCATCTGAGGGAGGCAAAATTATTTTGATAATGAAGTAAATTCCTGTTGGAAATTTGGTTGACCAAATTATTCATCTCACTTGTAGATTGAGAATTTTGAAGATTGTTAATAAGCAATCTATTGTTTTGGCAATGGTTTCCGACAAAGATTAACAGTTGTAGTCAAACATAGTATATAATCTGATGATTAGTTTTTATTAATGTTATGTTGGGGCTAATCCCTGACAACGTTAAATGAATATTTTAATGAGGGCTTGATAGCTAATAATTGGATTACCATGGCGGATCATTCAAGCAGAGGCGCTGAACAATTAAGGTCATTTTTATGAAGCTAACAAAGAGTTTTAACGCTTGTCTTGGCAGTATTAGTAGTCATTATAAAGTAACATGGTTACTAGACAATCTTTATATGGTTCTGACACAAAGGGATGACTGACAATCTGTGAAGGTTAAACTTCTGAGGATTAAGTAAGGCAAAGGAATCTGCCATTAATCAGATGTTAATCCTAAGTGTCAAAAGTTTTTGGAGACCAATACATTAATTTTCAGAGCTATCTGAAAAGTTGTCCACCTTATTCCTACAAAAACCTTTAACATTTTCTGATAAAAATCAGAATTCAAGTGACATAAATTTTTTGTATTCCTTTAAAATTGATGTTTGAAGGAAATAAAGACCCTAGTTCTTTTTCTCAAGTTACAATTTACCATAGTAGATTTGTTGTTACTTATCAGGAAGACTCAACCTAATAGTTGTCGCCATATAACTAAACCCTTAATATTTTACAACCAACATGTTCAGTAAACTGCCCAAAAGCTTACAAATTCCATACAGTAAGGTCATAAATGCTTAATGGTAAGAATCATGGCTAGAAGATCCCATTTGGTAATGCTGGACTTACTCCCAGCCTTGATATGTTTTGCTGAAATAAGCTACCAGTCAGCTACTTGTTGATTGACTAACTGGGCCAAATGGACACTACAGCCACGCACTGGCATCATTGAATAGTGTGAAGGGTAGGTCAAATTTGGACAATTAAGGATAGGTTGGGTTATAAATGCTGTTAAAAGGAGGTTGAAAGCTTATCCTGCCTAGGATTTTATTCAAAGAGTATATTTTTCTTAAGCAGTTAGACTATAGGCTCAATAAGGTAAAGGCCAGGGATATTTAGCCTCTAATACTATATCATCGTAAGAAGCACTTAGAAGTACCTAACAATATGTGAGTTATTTAGATGTTTACAACTCTATCAGGTATAAAAATTGTATTCATCATTTGGTGACTCTACGTCCAGGAACTCCACTTTAGGCTGGAAAAACGAGCACATAGAAGGCTTAAGATTCAGAGATGCATGCCCAAGTTGATCAAAGATTTGATGAAGGTGTTTCATGTTCCCTATCTAGGGTTTAATATGGTAATAATGTTGGGGTAGACTAAAACATATAATAGCTTGTGGTCGCCTATTAATCCAACTATAGCTATTAAAAAATGGCCAGATTGTTTTTGTTGATGTTGTCTTGATCAATTATTATTTTATATTATTATCTATTTAAAAATATTTTATAATATTTAAATATAAAAGTTCAAATTAAATGTACTAAGCCCCTTGGCCCATGTTTTGGTCACATCTGGAAAATAGAAATAAATATGCTGGAAAGTCAAATCCCTAATCCCCATTAGTGCAACTCAATCCTTAGTATTTTTGGTTACTGCGGTCAGTGGGCCTGGTTTTTTTGTTTCGCCATTATTATTTATTCATTATTTTGCCCCATATCAATGTAAAACTATTTTTCGTTAGGCTTGTCATTATTTTCCTTGGCCTGTCTGCCAAAATCTAACTTTTTTATCTGATTATATTATTATTATATATTACCTCAAAGTTGCTGGCTTATTGGTCATGTATTTCCCCATTATGATATAGCCTTAAAATCCTTTGGTGCTTTTCCGCTGTCATATGATTTCACCAATGAGAATGATGGATGAGCTAGGAGTATCATCAAGAGGCTCTCATTTGTAAGAGAATATGTTTTTGTCATTAACTATTGTAAAGAATACCACAAGGAATAAAGATGATTCTATGACAAAGCCCTGGAGCCTCTGTCAGTACTCAATAATACGGTGTGCTTCCTCTCTAAATTCCAATAAAAGCCTCTTTACAATAAATAAGGCCTTGTTTCTCTTTTTTTCTCCAAGGACACTGACTTCTACAGTTCCTTGTTTTGTATGTATGATGAACTGTGCCCTGGAGGTACAATGGCTGGCACCAATCTCAACATACGATGCTCACTACAGGTCACAACTTGCTACCATGTATCAATTCAATTTTATTATTAAAAGTAAGAGTAGTTTTTTGCAACCTCAACATGACTTATGGACTCTAACATGACCGCTATAAAGGCAAGCATAAATTTGGTCCACCAACTCATTTTCATAGCAAAGAAATAATGAGGCTTCTGGGCTCAGGCTTAGATGTCTTATTATCTCAAGATCCCTAAGTTTCCACTCTCATAGCTACTTTGAAGGACTCCCAACTATTCCTTGACATCTTTGAGCAGAACATGAGTAACCATTCTTGCTCCCTTGTTGATCCTGACATGGAGACTAGCTCATTTCATGCTTTAGTTTACTTACAAGGACAGGAAGGAAAAGATTGAAATACACTCATCATCGCTTTCAATAAACTTGAACTGGTTGACCAACAGTTTATTGCAGAATGCCATCATTTACTGGGTTGATTAATCAACTCTGTAATAAGTTCGACTCTCACTGTTCTAAATTGTCAATTCAATTGGTATTAAAAATTATTGTGGCGGGCAATGAGGCTTCATTTGAAACTTCTTTTCATTCTATGCCAGCTGTTCAAAAGTGTTACATGCTTTCCCCTCGGTCAGTTAGACCTAGAATTCAATACAATTCATTGTGGCACCGTGCACTTGTGTAATGGAGTACCAGATTCCGTTTGATATGATTAATTTACTTAAACCTGGAAGAAGTGGAAATTTAGACAAATACTACAATATTCAAATGAAAAAGTGGTTGGTTACCTCAATGCACTAAGTTGACTACGTTATTAAAAACTCTTAGACTCTTAAGTCATGAGTAAATAATGCTCAGACTAAAAGACTTTTATATGAGTTACCACAATACCATTGCTCTAATAGTGAAAAAGTTTGGCGGAGTGAAGTGGATGACAATGTGGAACAAGGTGTTTCTTATTTTTTCTAAAAAGATGAATAATTTGCAAAATTTGCTAAAGAGTTTATTTTGAGGCTTAAGTTTTATATGGAGCCAAAGTGCTATAATAATTTGGATGCCTAAAATCGCCCTGCATCATTCCTGAAAGCCCTACAAAAACTGTATCAGAGTTTGATTCCTGTTTTGAATGAGAAGAACAATATTATCTATGTGGTAAATTATCTCCGTTACTGCGCCGCCTTTTTAAGGCGCCTAACCCAAGTTGTCAGGACTATGCAACCATTCAGGTAGGATCATCTCCAAAAAATAGAATTAGCTCAGCCTTAGGCCCTTGGACCACTAGGCTTACTATCGCTCAGGATGCTTGCTATCATTGCACAACCCTGGAGTATTATGACATTTAATTCCCTAATTTAGGATCCAAACTCAAAGGTTCAGTATGTGTTCTCTGGAAAAAAGGAAGACTTGGAAAAGGTTGAATGTGGTAGAACTGGGATTCACTACTTCCCCCTTCTAAAGGATCTTAAGTAAGACATAATCTCTAGGACCATGGCTACTGTGACCTTGTCCAAAACCAGGACGCCCCACCTTTGGCGTTAAACCAATAATCATTGATTATATGGTAGCAGTTATCACCCGTTCACTACATAAATGTAAAGATAAGTTGGTGTAAAAAGTAGTAGTTCTCAGTATAACAATTCTCTTTACTGCACCAGAATCTGAAAATGTGCTCAATGCTTAAAATAGCAGAGAGGCCAATAAAACAAATATTTGGGTCAAAAATAGACCATTTTATTGAGTTAAAAGGTTCAATATTTATGGGATGTGTGCATACGTGTGCCTAGGGACTTTCAAGGACCTGTATGATCAGAAAGATTTTATGGCCTTCCAGATCAGCCAACCTGGTCAGCGTCCTCATTGTTCTACATCAGCCTCGTGACCAAAATGGTGGGGGTTGAGTTTCTTGATATTACAGAAAGGGGATGAAGTTTATGAAGGCATCTCCATTGATTCTCATTTGCGTGATGCTTCCTGTTTGAGACTCTCATTGGTTCTATCAGGGACAGGTTTCATTTACAATGGTCAAGGGTCAACATTTCCTGAATTGATTCAGTAGAAGGGGTTTTGACTCACTCATCATCTAAAGCTGACAACGCCCCCCTCAAAAATCCTGTCAGAGGGGGTTAGGGCTGAAGTAATTAGCCATGTACTTGGTTCACCACTGTTCTCCAATTAAAGTCAACAATGGAGTGCTAAGTTCACCTTATGAATGACCTTATAAATGTAATGGGAAGGTTCACGCCAGTAACAAAAATGGATTTGAGTAGTAACAGCCATATTAACAACTACATAACTGAGAACCCAGCAGAAATTCATCCCTGAACCCTTATGCCATGTCTGGATGTCATGCCTTATTCTCAAATCATGGTACCAGAGACACTGCATGCCAATAGTAGAGTCTGGAACCAGGACAGCGCCGAGGATATGCCAATGTTTGACCTAGCTCACTTGTCAAGCTTTTTTTCAGATCTGGGGCTTTAAGATATGTTCTTATAAGAATAAAAGTATTTAAAAAAAGCTTGCAAATTTTTTATTTATATTGTAAATTATTTTAGAAAACAAGTCTAAATTCACAGTTATCGCCTTCCCCCTTTATATAGAACTAAAAAATACTCAATTAGGCTTCTTTAACCCAATATTTCAGATGACGACCAGATCATTGTTCATGAAGGCTCAATATCCCATTTAATTATTATTTATAGATTTAGGACGCTGGTGTCACTTTCCGCCAGTTCAGCCTCTGTTACAGATTTTCTGACTTTATAACTTAGGTGACCCATTCCTGGTACACTCTTCTATCAAACACAATCTATCATAGTAGACCTTCAAATTTTCAATTAAATTTGAAATTTTTACCCACCAGGTTAATATGTGAACCAGGCTATTCCTGATCTGTTACAATAAGGTCTGTACCAAAGAAAGATGAGCTTTTTATATTGACCTCTGGGCCAAAGTTGATAAAAGAGATTGAGGTCACCTTATTAAAAATGGTTTGGGAGGGTGACAGTCATTAAATTGGATGTCTCCCTTTCTGTGGTGATACCAATGCCTGCGTGACTAGGGCTTGAAGCTGGACAATTTCTACCATCTAAGGCCCCATAGTTAAATCAGAGATCTCAGGTATGGAAGTACTTACCAGGGGCTGAGCTCTACTTAGTAAACATGGAGCACACCAATGTTTGAATCAAAAGGGGGCGTTATGGTGATTTGATGGTATCTTATTAATTTGCAAGTAAGGTGCTGGACAGATAATGATTCCAGTAAGTAGGGTCAGTGGTGGCCATCTTCTGCAGGACAGAGATGAGGGTTCCATTATCACGATCCAATGCCCATTGGTCAAAGAATTACAAGAAGCGTGGAAACTTTTTTTAGTTACAAAAAGTAATATAGTCCTTGGACTGCCTGCAAAGTGGAATTTAGCCCATTGTAAAAAAGTAAAGTCTGTGGACATGCATGTTGGGTGAAATTGTATCAAATATGGAATAGGGCCATGGCTTTTGTGGTATCAGCAGGACAAAAAATGCTTTTAAAAATTGGTCAAATGGAACTTTTTCTTTCTCGTTGCAATCACTTTTGCAACCTATTCAATTCAAGTCTGAACCTAGTTTGATAATCTCACAGAGGAGATTAGTCTGCGCCCATGTCAGGGAGCAGTTGGGCAAGTAAAGTAAGAGGAGCAGGTGGAAGGCCTGCGGCCTCAAACATTTGAAAATGCCCTGGAGAAACTGGCAGAATAGACAAAATTTTTAAAAAACTGGCGGTCACTATTTCCTTAGAAATCCTCACATGGCAAGCACGTTGCAACCAGTACATCAACACGCCACACTCCCAGACACTTTCGTTGGTGGAATACAGAGTCCGCGTGTTTCTGGACATCTAACAAACGGCCTTATGGGAAAAATTTTGTGAAGATGTGCACACCTTTTTCCCAACCGCGGTGTACATCACACCTCACTCCATGTCACGTGGTTGGCTGGACCTAGGTTTCAAAACAGAGAGGCAGCAGACGAGGCTGCTGCAGTGCGCGTAGTGGTCAACCTCCCTGAAGGGCAACAGGTTGTCAAAACCAAATGCACTAGAAGGACAAAATCCAACCAAATTTTCCTCACGTTTGACTTTTTGCCTATTACGGTAAAATGTGACATTTTGGAACAACACCTGAAAGATGGTCTCGCTGTATACAGTGAAATACAATCTTTTGAAATGCAACGCTTCACGCTGATGCCACACCTGTGCACCGGCAAAGCCATCGCAGTTCTGACCCTGACTGAGGAGATCGCAAAGGACCTAACCCAGATCCTGCACTCCACTTTTATTGACATTGCAGGGCATACCCCCACCCATTTTGGGTGACCGTGGACAGCGCGCCCCCCATCTGCACCCAATGTGATGCATTCAGCTATAAGGCGCATGCATGTCCCACCAAGGAGGGCGTCACATTCCAAGAGCACCCCTCAGTGGCCATGGCCAGCGGAGAGGTGCACTATGAACCAACTGCAAGCACCAAAGAGGCTTTCCAATGGGGAGCACAAGGCTGCTACCTACTGGTAAAGCCTATCTCCCCGCAAAAGTGGAAGAAGGCCAAGCAGGCCCACAGTGCCGCGGCCAAGGAAGCGGCCAAAGCCACCACCGCTATCCCACACTCCCAACGCTAGGGGACTTTGAAACCTTTGCAGTGGAAGCAACTTGGGAATCCATCAACCAATCAGATTGGGAAGCCCATGCTGATTGGGCCACTCAATCTGAGGATCTGATGGGGGACTCGATCTCACCCAATTGTTGCACCCAAGCTCTGGTTGAAACTGACTTGGGACCCATCCCTACTGAAAAATTTTTTTCAACCTGCTCAACGGTGCACCGAACTCATCCACACCGCAAAAAATTTGTCCAACGTCGGGGAAACAAAAAGTGAAGGCTAAAGCCAATGCAACTCTTTCCACAAAAATAAAAAAAATCCTGATAGCATTGCTGCTAACACCCACGCTGCTGTGAAGGCCCATGGGGATCTAGAGGAGGCTAGTGGGCCTGGGTGCCCACCCCCTCACACTAAGGTGTGAAGGGGGAAACCTTTACTTTAGGGACGTTGAATACCGCCGGACTCAAGGCCTCCCCGTCCCAGGCTAGGAAACTGAGTTTTTTACAACAAAACTTACCCGTGGATATCCTGGCCATCCAGGAGTCCCACTGTCCATGAGGTTCCGAGGAAGCTTGGAAAATAATGCTCCTCCCATCCCTATCCTTTTGGTCAGAGCACTGTGGGGTGCTAATTCAGAAAAAAACTTTTTTCAAATTTTTATCATCAGAAAACTTCCTCAATGGCTGAGTCCTCATTGTCACTTTCTCGTGGGCCAACGTGGTACATGCTATCATCAACATCTATGCCCCAAATGGTGCACAAGAGCGTCAGGAATTTTTATCATTGGTCAAATGCCTCCCGCTACCCCCAGACCCTTTCATAGTCAGCGACATGAACTGTTGGCTAAATACTCCAACGGACCGGTGGCCTTCCTCCTCCCACGCCCCCCAGGGCCACATTGAACTTCACGTTCTAAAGGCCACCCTTGGGCTAATGGATGCGCTGCTGTGGCAAGCCTTGCTGCTCGAGAACATGACACACCCCCACATCCACAATGGCCAATTAAGGTCCATGACCTGCATAGACCTTATCCTTACGCCAGCAAAATTCCAACCCCACATATCCCACTTTAAAACAACAAAAATGGAATTTTCCAACCATTGACTGGTCTCAATAACCTACCACCTACCTTTCACAGCTGCTAAGGCCCCACATTATTGCAAAATCTGCCCCCTGAGCTCGCATCACCAGGATTTTCCATGTGGGTGGAATCAGCAACTTTGGCAAAAAGTTTGTTGCACCATTTTGCGCGGACCCCATTTCCACATGGGCAACTTTCAAAGAAGATAATATACGCCACTCTCGCCACCTCTCTTCCAGATGCTCACGAACCACATCAGCTGTCATTTCATGCACTCTGGCAGAGTTGACACACCTGGATTCCAACATCCCAGCTACCAGATACAGCTCTGCATGGGGCTGGAAGTGGGCGGAGGCAGCCGCCCACCTCAACGCGCTCAAAAGGCAACACAGACATTGGGTTTGTGTTCAGTACAGGGCCACATGCATCACAAAAGGTGACAAGTGCACCGCATATTTCTTTAAAAAAATTTTCGCACCATGCCAGAGCGTGGCCTGCACACAGGTCAAAGATCAGATGATTCCATTGCGGATTCACCAGCCAAAGTTGCAATTGAAACACAAAAGTATTACTCCGAGTTATACCAATCCAATCCAATTCAGCCAGCTGAAGTGATGGAATTTCTCAACTGAGCCCACATCCGCACCATTTTCCGATTCCCCCAAAAAATGTTTTTGATTACTCCAAACAAATTATGGACAGCCATTCGCGGTGCACCAAACCAAAATGCCCAGGCCCGGATGGCATTCCATATGAATACTACAATGAGTACTCTAAATATATATCCCCACTACTGCTGACCTCACTTAACCAGAGCCTTTTGGAAACGTGCCTCCTGCCAGGAGGACAAGAGGCCTTTACTGTCACATTCTTCAAGAAAGGGGACAAGCTAGACTTAGCCAACTGGCGCCCCATTTCTCTAACCAACACGGATACAAAAATTTTAACAAAAATCATGGCTAACCATTTAGTGTTTAGCATCTGCCATCATCTCCCCAGAACAATTTGGTTTCATACCCAGAATATTAAATTGGGACAACGTGCACTCAGTGGCCAACGCGTGCCAGTCCACAGCCTCTGGGGCACTTGCATTCTTGGACCAACAGAAGGCATATGATAGAGTAAACTGGGAATACCTCAGGGCCTGCCTCCATCAATTCCGCTTACCCCCTCGCTTCATCAACTGGGTGATGCTGCTCACGGAATCTGCAACAATGGCAGTATGTGGACCTGGCTTCCAACGGAAGTAGTCCGCCCTCAAAGGGGATTGCGACAAGGGGACCCCCTTAGCCCACTATTATACAACTTCAGCCTTGACCCACTACTTCAAAACGTGAATGCCCAACTCACCGGGGTCCATGTGCCAGGCCAAGCTCCAGTCAAGATGATGGCGTTTGCAGATGACTGCGTGGTTGGGGTGTCTAATAATAAAGATGCATGCGCACTTGAAGCTCTCATTCAGGAGTATTCTCGGGTAAGTAATGCTGCACTGAACGCCTCCAAAACCAAAATCATCCTCCTTGGTCAGTATAATAACTTCTGGGCCCCTGCAACCAGCGCCCAGCCTGGCTCATCTGCTCACACATGCGCTTGCCCTCCCAGCTCACCCCATACTGCCCCACTGGTGCTCCCCTTTGTGCTACGCCCTACCATAGGGCCGGTCCGCCATCTGGTCATGTGGGTGGAGGCAGGCGGATACACATCAGCAGTAATGGAGAGTCATATTCTAGACAACGTGACGAAGCGCATCGCCTCCCTCAGAGCCCACCCTACTTCCCTTACAGGCAGGGTCGTTTTGGCCAACTCTATGCTCCTCTCCAAAGTCTGGTTTGGAGCCCACGCCATTCCCTTCTCCCCAAGCTTCATCAAATCTTTGCATGACCTGCTGCAAGGATGGCTATGGTCAGGCCGCCCTCCACCAGTACGATTAGAGGTCATGTTTGGCCCTCATCAGCATGGAGGCATGGGCCTGCTTGACTTCAGAGCCCATGCGGCCAAGATCTTGAGTACCTGGATAGCAGCCATCACCGCCCCTACACTCCCCTCCCAACACTGGTCCCGCGCAGCCTGCTCCAACTTCTCCCGCGCCTTGGGTTTCAACAATCCATCGAACCCCCACTCCCTGATGAAATACCTGGCTTCACACCCATCAGCCACAGGTCCTCATGGCACTAAAACCCACTACAAACGAATCCTCCTCTCCATGCAGAGCGCTGAGTGGAGAATTCATAAAAGCGGACATACAACCTGAAGAGGCCTCCCCTCACCTAAGTTCACACAAGAGGTACAGGGGCTACCCATCCATGATGGCGTGATCCCCACACGGCCCATGTCCTATCCAAGGTGGATTACCTGGACATGATGGACATCCCTTATTCCACTGAGACCCAAAAGACTATCTGGAAATACGCACACCATCCTCTGTTGCAGCCTCAAGTCTGTTCCCATGTGTGGCGCTGCCTGAGGCGGGTGTATCGTACAGCTGAGCGCTCTAATGCTTTACACTCATCCTGCGTCGTGTGTGGCCAGTATGAAACGCTGTTCTACCGCCTGGAGAAGTGTCCTACATCTAAAGTGATATGGCGCGAAGTTCAACGTCTGCTGGGCCAGGATCAAATACATCCCTTCAGTCTGTCAAGAGACATGTTTGCCCTATCAATGGCCTCCCCCTTCCACCCTCCCTCTGTGCTCTGGTGGTTGCAATCGCCATGTGTACCATCCACACGATTGTCTTGGATGCCATCGCGGGCTCCACCCCACCCTCCCAGAAGCAGTCCACAGATTCCGGTCTCACTTGGTGGACCACTTTCAAGTGTGGATGTTTGGATATCTCCCACCGCGTCGCCTACAGCTGGTCTCCTCATGGTTCTCAGTTTGGTTCATCAAATCAGACCTCTTCCTTCACACGTGTTTAATTGTGGCTACGGCCCCTTCACACGTTCCCCCTCCCCATAAATGGCGTTCCCGATGGCAACAAGAGATAGCATCGCTTCTCTGGGGCGCCTCCCCTGTTACTACATTTTGTCTCTTTTGGGTCAAATTTGGAAGTGTCCGTCTCATGGTCGGCCTTCCCCACAATAAATTTAAATTTAAACAATTGGTCAAATGGTCCATGGCTAAGAGAATATACTTATGACATATACCTCGGTGGGCAGATGGTCCACTACATTGATGCTAATGACATTAGAGGGACTGGAAAGGGGAAATACTGAGTGGTGATATCAGGGACTGGCCCAAACTTGAGATCACCAAGTAATACAAGATTCTAAAACTTCTTGGATAGTCTCAACCATTAGGTCTCAATAGCGTTATTACTTTAGCCATTCATGGTTTTTCTTCACTGTCCTGTGTTCCACAGTCATATTCCCTTCTAGTATAATATCAATTTAAGAAGAAGGGCGGATATAAGGGAGTCATTTCAAATTGACTTTCTTATACAGCATCTCTTCCTTAATCTGGGTATCTTGAGTCATTTTTTTGGAGCTTGTATTGGATATCAGGATTCTCCAACTCCCATCGTTCAGGCCAGCAATTAGAACATACAGTTGGTCCTAAGTGGGGGCAAAGCAGCCAGTACAGGCATCCTAGAAAGACATTCAGCATTCTGATTGATCTCTCCTGCATGATAAACTATATTAAAATTGTAGTTTCTTCTGCCATAAAGTCCAGCTGGCTAACAGCCATCCAGTTCCTTCATCTGCTTCAGCCATTGAAAGTGAGAAATGGTCAGTGATAACAGTAAAATGGGTGCCATATAGTAGGGCTGAAATGTTTGATCTCAAAAAAAGCCAGGCACTTGTGCTCAGTAACATTATAAAATTATTTGGCCCTGGTCAAGGTATTTGTTGAAATTCAAGATGATAAGTGAGTTGAAATCTACTCCTAATCAGCCTCTCCAATTTAATTCTTGAGCCAGCACAAATGAAACCTGTCCCTGAAGGCACCAATACAAGTTCCAATAATTAAGCATAGTGCACAAGAGAGTCAATGGAGATGCCTTCAGGAATTTTATCCCCGCTTCCTGAACCTCAAGAACGACCCCACTGTTGTGGTCACAAGGACACTGCAGAACAACGAAAGTGCTGACCAGGCGATTAATCTATAAGGCTGTGAAAGATTATGACCTATAGGGCATGAAGGTCCCCCAGGCACCACGTCCCCACTCTACTATAAATATCAACTTTTTTATAGCTCATTAAAACAGTCTATTTCGACCCATCTTTTCGTTTTATTGACCTCTCTGCTAGCTTACAGCTTTGAGTCCACATTTGAATTTTGGCTACAGTAAAGAGAACTGTTACGCTGAGTTAAGTGGTGATCACTACAGGGGGCTATTAGCTATCCAAGTGGCAACGTCTATCACAAAAGTGGATAATAATAGCAATCAATAAAACCATTCTGCTGATTTGTTGAGAGGTGTAACTTGATGGATTGTTACTTTGAGTACAAAGTACCAACTATTCAGCATGTAAGCCTAGAGATTTTAGGCCACCTTTCAGTTTACCTTACTGCCCATTGACAATGATTAGTATCAACTATAATATATGAATCTCAACGGACTATTCAACAACTTTTGAATGCATCTACTTGTTGGGAGGACGCTCCACTGCTTCCGCGCCTCTTCAGTGCCTTTCATAATGTGAGATTTATACACCTTAGCATTACTAACTTTAGAAGAATTGGCCTTTGGTACTGAGAGCTATCTATGGAGCTTCGTTCATGCAGCCATACACCATTTTTTACAACTAGATGGACTGCATCACCATGAAGTAACACAAATAGGGATCTTTCAAACACTACACTAAAATAGTATTGACTTTTATAATGCGGCTTCCTCCTTTGTTCAAGAGATTTGGGAATCCATTGTTGAAAACCATCACCTGGATTAATAAATATTAGAATCAACTTGACATGTTGGATAGAAGAATCATGGGTCACCCCAAGGACTAGCTTTGTCAAAACCTGAAGCTCCTTGAGGCCGTTTGGAACCAGCACCTCAACCAAATTAAAGTCCTCTTACAGACCCTCCAGTAGCATTACCAGGAGTTGGTATCCTGCATCTTGCCTCTGCTAGTGAAGGGCCCAAAGGGAATCGAGGATAAGAAGTTCAGAAGGCCCTGAAGGTCCCCATGGGCCTCAAGGACCTCCTAGTTCCTTTGTTCCTACTCCTGGTGATCCTAAAAATCCCGGAAAAAGGAAGTTATAACAGCCCTCACTATCTCATGGGTTTAAAATATGCAATGTGTAACAGAGATGAAAGCTCTGAGTGGATGGAGTCCATCTTGCCTTAGAGTCTCGATTGAGGCTTTTTCAGATGAGATGGATAATTTAGGCGCCTTCACTAAGATTACCAATAATTGCATCACCCAGCTTTAGCAAAGCTGTCAAGGATTTATAACAAACCTGATTAGCTTTGAGAGTCAGCTGCTTCTCTAATACGCCGAGACTTAAGCGTTAAAGGAGCAGGTCGCTCATAAAGCCTCCATTACTTCTCTGAAATGAAATTGGGATGACATTCAAGAGGACCTCAAGGTTTGAGAAGGCGACTAGATCAATAGGCCCCTCATGACTATGCAGAATATGAGAATTCCAAACCTGCATATATTCCTGGTGTCAATATGCTCTTCAATCCTATTGTGACTAACTTTAAGCCTAGTTTCTAGGAGAAATTTACCATCACCCAGAAAAGCATCGCCTCCTTTCTATACGTATAAATGAGTTCTATGGAAGAGGCTACTGACTGACAGAAGATGATCTATACCCAGTCTTGTCTGAATATTACCACTCAGGAGATTATGCCTCCCCATCTTTAAGAATGCCACACCTGGAAAGTCCATATTCCCCAATCCAGAAATTCAGAAGCTACTAACCCTTGATAAACCAAAAGTAGGCGTTCATGGGTATCGTCTGAACAAAGGAGAAAGATCAGTGGAGTTCTCCTGCCAATTTTACGCCTAAACACAGACTCTGATAATTACTAACCACATTATTTTGGATGATACCATAACTGCAGTCCTCTCCACGTTAGGATCTTATCCTGAGGTCCAAATGCACACTATCAGCCAGAATAATAGCTTCATCTGCATCTGGGAAACTAAGGATGTACTTAATAAAATCCCTGTTTCTATCTTACATAATAACACTAAAGAATCTGCCTCCTCAAGTCACCCTTGAGTCCATGTTGTCAAGTGCTAGAAGTTCCTCTGACTTCGATGCTCCTACTGCAATGGATTCCATCATAGTTCCAAGACTTGTTGAAAAGACTTTCTTGAGGAGGTGGGAAAAGGGCCTTTAGCATGTAGGACGAGGAACTTCATGCTGAAATCCCCTGTATTGCCTCAAGGATGTTTAGAAACTTCTAAAAAGCCTACAAGGTTGTAAAAAATATAATTTGGTACCCAATGATAATAAAGAACTTGAGACTGCTTACTCTTCTTCTGATGATTATCATATGTTCCTCACTTAACACTACAGTTCAGAAGCTTAGCAACTCACGTTGCCATTTGAGTACACAAAATCCTTGTCCATGCTATTGTTAAAATTGGTTCTATGAATGTTCTTTCGTCTAAATTAATAGAGCGCATCAAGGCTGCACCAAACTTGCCCCACTACATGTGATATAACACGGCTGGCCCACAATGTACTTGATTTATTGAGGCCTAGTCATCCCTACCCATTTGCTTTTGGAAGCTGTCCATGAATACCCCCGCCACTGCATTAGACAACCCAAACTATAAGCTTCTCCTAATAATTAATTTCAACGAGATAATTCAGTCTTCATGCACTATGATGGAGGATTCGCTCTTCTGGGACACCTTGTCCCACTGGTTTTCAAATTCGCCTATTTCACTAGTACAGAAGCCAAAGCTTGAGTTGCCTGTTGGAGAACAAAGGCCGGATTGACAGACTCAAGTATCATATAAGGGGTTCTTGCTTAAGGATTCTCCCTCCTGCAGTTGATGGCCAAGAAGGCACTCTAAGTTCTTTTTCCCAAGACAACCACTATATGACAAAGTTTCATGTTACTGTTAACACCTGGGTTCAAGTCAACATCCCATCCAGATACCTGTTGGAGATCTGAGGTTTGGATAACCCATTAGTCAAATAAGGTCCTAACCTTTCCAGAAGTTTTGTATCTCACCTATGCTGGTCCATATCATTTTTGCTGGCTAATCTTACTGACAAGCCTAGGATAGTGGGACCTAATAACCCAGCTGCTTATGTTCGCCTCCTTCATGTAGAAGCCATTAACAACATACGCAACTTAGGAAGCTTATGGGATCTTGGGTTAGAAACACCACCATCAGTAGCTCTGGTTGACACCTGTAATGGTCACAAGCTCATTATTAAACAACAGAGTCATTTTAAGAAATTAGAGGAGTACTCAGACCTTTTCTTTGCCTCTACTTACGATTTTGGGAAATGAAAGGCTTATTGCATCACGTGGAGATTGGGGATTTTCTCGACATTAAGTCCATTCTACTGAAAAGCATGGTTGAAGAAGCTCAGGTGGTTTTGTTGAGCTCAAGCAACTACTTGAAGCTAGCTATTAGGGCCTTCACGTAGGCCTTGGGACTCCTCTCACTTGTTTATTTGCAAAAGGATGGTAACCACCACGTGATGATGGAATATTGTTGGCTCAATTAAATTACAAAGAAGGACAGTTACCCCTTGCCCAGGAATTATAAACTCTCCTCACTTGATTGCAGTATCACAATACTTTTCCACTATTGATCTCACTAGCAGACATTGGCAAGTAGACTTGCCCCAATGATCAAGCAAGATGTGTACTTATAGTCAATGAGAGTCTATTTGATCCCATGAGGATGCCTCAGGGCAATTGCAACGCGCCAGCCACCTTTCAACGTACTATGGATGAATAATGGAGGACTTGAAACTATTCTGTGCCCTTGTATATATCAATAATATCAATTTCTTTTTCAAAAACCTTCAATGGTCATGTGGAACAACTCTGGGAAGTCTTTAACCGTCATAGGGAGTCCTCAATAAAGCTTAAGCCTTAAAAATGATCTTTTTTCAAACACAAATGGAAAACCTCAGACACAATGTCCTAAAGCTGGTAGCCAACAAATCCTGGAGATAGTTTAAACCATTAATAGGATGCTGCGCTCTGAGCCTTGGGGATACTCAACTTTTCCTGTTCATGGTGGGCTATTATCATCAGTTTACTACTCAGTCCATAAATTGTCAAAGCCCCAGATCTATCTCCTACACAAGGATGTGTAATTAAAGTGGCGGCCTGAACAGAAACACGCGTTTAATGTATTGCGTACCATATTTTATTCTAAACCTATTTAGTTCATCTGCATTTTGATCAACCCATTTTGCTATTCACAGATGCTAGTGATGTCTCTGTCAGCCCACCTTAGCTCAGCACGATGATAACAGGTCAATTACCCAGTGGCTTACTTCAGCAACACCTTGACCAAGGTCAAAAGAAATTATAGTGTTACTGAGCACAAATTCGTGTCTGTTTTGTTGACAATCAAACATTTATGGCCTACCTATATGGCACTCATTTTAACATTATCACCAACTATCCTCGCTCTGATAGCTGCATCAGATGAAGGATTCAGACAGCTGGTTAGCCAGATATGCTCTATGGCTGCAGAACTATAATTTTACTATAGTTTATCATGCAGGAGAGATTAACAAGAATGCTGAATGTCTCTCTAGGATGCCTGTACTGGCTGCTTTGACCCCAAAGAGGACCAAATGTAAAACTAATTACCTGTCCTGAATTATAGTAGTTGGAGGCTCCTGAGATCAAAGCTGAGCTCCAAAAATGACTCAAGATGCCTAGATTAAGGAAAGAATGCTGTATAAGAAAGTCAATGAGAAATGGCCCCTTAAATCTACTCTTCTTTTCTAACTGATGTTATCCTAGAAGGACATACAACCGTGGGACTCAGGGAAGTTAAGAAGACCCACAAATGGCTAAAGAAAAGATGCTATTGGGACCAAATGGTTGAGACAATCAAAAAAGTTCCAAGGGCTTTTGGAACTTGCAAATACCAAGATTAGGCTAGTATTTGAATCAACACTCAGTAATGCCCCTGTTCGCTCCCTTTAATGTCATTAGCATCAATGTAGTGGACGCTCAGCCCACTGGGGTAAATGCCATAAGTATATTCTCTTAGCCATAGACCATTTGACCAAATAGAGTCAAAGCGTTTTATGTCCCTACTGCCACCATGAATGCACAGCCTTATTATTCTTTGATCTATTTTCACCCAACACAGACGCCCACAAACTTTAATTTTAGACAATGGGTCTAAATTCATATCGTAGGTGGTACATGGACTAACTTTACTTTTTGGAATGACCAAAGTTTTATCACTATTATAAACCTTTAAACAATGGGGTGGTGGAAAATGCTTGTGGAACCTCATCTCTATCCTGCGGAAGATGGCCGCGCTCAACCCTTCTCACTGGAACTAATATTTACCCAGCGCCTTATCTGCATATTGAATAAGCTACCATTAAATATTCAAGATGTATCTTTAAAGCGCTATATGGGCGTACTCCATGGTTACTGAGTAGCATTCAGCTCCTGCCTGATACCTTCATACCTGAGATCTCTTATTTAACTACGGGAGCCTTAGATGATGAATTTGTCAGCCTTCAAGCCCTAGTCATGCAAGGCGTTGTCAACATCGCAGGAGAGGAGCCATCCCTATTTAATGTCGACTGACCCTCTTTAACTATTTTCAATTGGGTGACCTCATTCTTTTTTATCAGATTGACCCAAGGTCAACAGAACAAGCTCAACATTCTTTGGTCTGGACCTTCTAAGGTCATTCATTATGTGAACACAAAGTACACCATTGTTGACGTTAATTGGAGGACGGTGATGAGCCAGGTACATGGCTGATTCCTTCAGCCCTATAAACCTTCTAACAGGATCTTAATGGGGTCATTGTCAGGATTTGAGACAATAAGCGAGTCAAAAACCTATTTTTTCAAATGAAGCTGTGATAAGGCAACATTTAAGCCATTACAAATGAAACATGTCCCTGAGGGCAATGATGAGAGTCTTGATTAGGAAGCATCATGCATATGAGAATCAACGGAGTGCCTTCAGGGATTTTATCCCCACTTCCTGAACCTCAAGAGGAGCGGCCCCCACCATTGTGGTCATGAGGCCAATGAAGAACAATGAGGGTGCTAACTAGGTAGTCAATCTGGAAGGCCATAAAAGATTCTGATCATACAGGTCCTTAGAAGGCCCTAGGCACCACATCCTTATACATCTTCTAAATATTAAGGCTTTTTTATATCAATAAAATAGTCTATTTTTGAACCATCTTTTCGTTTTAATGACCTCTGCACTAGTTTACAACTTTGAGCCCACATTTAAACTTTGGCTAAAGTCAATTTGGACTGTTACACTGAGATTGACAATTAAGTCTCATTGATTAACATGATTTCAGCTGTCATTGTATTAAATTGCCTGAAAATTTATCTTGAGAACTTTATTTTCAATTTCACTTGTTACAAACTAATTTTACCATCTAAAAGCTCTTGAGCTCCCCTCTGCTAAAATGTAAAAAATAGAGGTCATCTCATAGAAATAAAACTTAATCAATTTAATTCCTTCACTTATAAAAGTAGTTACCCTCTTCCTCATTTAGGTGACACTTAACATCTACTGTTGGTATTAAATATTCTTTGGCAATGGATCTCACTAATGGTTACTGGCAGATTGACCTTTCCCCTTGAGGATTTTGAAAGGAGTCTTTTTCTTTAGATAATGGCTGTTTAAACCTACAATGATGCCAGAGGGGCTATGAAATGCCCCTGTAGTTTAAAAGAGCAATGGATGGCTTTTCAGGGGTTAAAACGATACTGCTTGTTAGTCTACATCAATAACAACCATTGACTTGCAAACCTTCACACTAAAGAAACTCACCTTAAGGAGGTCTTCCATAGATTATGACAAGCTTTATTAAAAAGTAAAACCATACTTTGGTCCTTCTATTAAAGTGAAATAGTTTTTTTTCTGTGTCATAATAAAAATCAAGAAGGAATATCCTTATAAATAATAAAGTCATGTCCATTTTTCAAATGGCGTCGCCTAAGTCCCTTTAAAATGTTCAGGTTATTCTAAAAATGGTCAGATATTATTGGCAAATTAAACCTCATTTACAAGTACATCTGAATGCTTATTTTTTGTTATAGAAGAGAGTATATTTTCAGTGGGGAAAAGAACGTCAGCAATCCTTTGATCTATTACACTTAGCTATTGTTACCTCTCCTGTTTTTATGCACCCTGATTTTAAAAATCTTTTTTATTGTGCTAGTGATGTTTCTATAGGAACTAAACTTTCCATATATGATGCAAATTTTTGGACCATCCTATTACATATTAAAGTAAAATTATAGCTAAAGATGAACCTAATTATTAGTTTAACATAATTTATTGCCAGTGTGTTTTTAAGGCCATCAAACATTTCCAACCCTAAGTATATATGAGGCCCACTTCACTATAATTACTGATCATGAATCTTTGTGATGGCTCCAGAAAATGAAAGACCTTAAAGTTCGTCTGAAACTATGGGCTTTGTAGCTCCAAAATTATAATTTCTCTATAGCTCAAAGCTCTTGAACAATACATTAAAAGGCTAATTATCTGTCCATATTAACTATTTTAAGTCTATCCAAATTAGAGGAAGATTGACTCTATAATCCTTTAAGCCATCTTCATATGTGGAAAGTGAGCCCATCTGGATCCTAAACAGGTTAGAAAACTGTTGCCAAACCATCAAATCTGGGATAGTCACTATCAGGATTCTCCCTTTATTGGGGGAAGCCCCAACTAGGGGTTGTGGCCCACCTACGCATGGATGCCAGATTGGGCTCCCCATTACCTTGGGTTGAGCCGAATCCAATTATCAGGGATTGGTCCCAATAATTAACTATAATTAGATATTTGACACTGTAGACTAATGCTGAGGATGTTAAAACTATTGGGTCATGGCAGAATCCCATCTCAAAGCTTACACCCAATCAAGTAACCTTTTTTGGGATCACCAGTGCACTATGACAAGGATGATTTCAGTTCTCATGTATTAATATTATCAATTATATCTAACTTGCCATCAGCAATTGATGCTAAACTTTCCCTATCCCAAATTCTCCCATTTCCAATCCATTGAGGTCCTAAAAATACACCAAGGTTTATTTTAAGAAATATTAATCTCATAATCTCTTTTTTAATTTAGCGTAATTAAGGACTTATTGGCCTATTCACTCGCTGGGGGCTTTGGAGCTTTAAATTAATAGGGGCCAGGGTGGAGTTGTTCCCCCATGTCCCAACAAATTGGTGATCCATGTTAGGTGCCACTGAGTTCCCCACAAGATATGATACCAAGGAAGGAGGAGTGGTAGTCGCTGCCAAGGTCCTTTGGCCTGAGGCATACCCTAGTCCTAAACAACCTAGGAGGTATGACCTGGCCTGCCCCCTGCCCAAGAGGGCAAACCATGTTGGAAGAAGTAGGGTCAGTTGGGGAGTCCCCCAGCTGGTCTTTTTCTGAAACTGGGCAGACAATCCTAGGTTACCATGCCCCCTGCCAAAAAAGGGCAAGCCAGGATGAGGGGGACCAAGGGCCCTCTGAAACTAGCTAGGGCGGCCAAACACAGGTTACCAGGTTCAATCCCCAATTACAGCTCTTATGCTAATGCTGGGACCTCCTTCCAATGCTAGCACCAGAACCAATGCTAAGTGTCAATTCTGATTCTAGGACCTCCTCCAAATGTTGGCCCCAGCACTAATACTGATATCAATCCCATATCAGGACCTCCTCCAGATGCTGGCCCCAGCACTGATTCTGGGTATCAATCTCAATGCTGGCTCTACGTCAACGACCCAGCCTTGGTTCTAATTCCTATCCAAGGCTTAAGGGGGTTCTGTCAGGATTCTCCTTTATTGGGGGAAGCCCTGTCTAGGGACCACAACCCGCCTATGCGCAGATGACAGATTGAGCTCTCCATTAACTTGGGTTGAGCCTGAACTAAAGTATAAGGAATCAGCCCTAATAATTAATTATAAATTAAATATTTATCACTGGTGACTAATGCTGAGGATATTAAAGGTTACTAAGTTGTGACGGAATCCCATCTTGATGTTTTTACCCAATCAAAGAAACAAGTTTTGGGATCACCAGCGAATTATGTTGAGGAGGATTTTAGTCCCCATGTATAATATTATCAAATTATATTTAACTCGCTGCCAGCAATTGATTCTGAAATTTCCCTAACCCAAATTCTCACATTCTGATCCATTGAGGTTTATAAATACTTTAAGATTATTTTAATAATACCATTCCTTAACTTTTCTTTCTCGTTGCAAACACTTTTGCAACCCATTCAATTCAAGACTAAATCTAGTTTGATAATCTCATAGAGGGGATTAGTCTGCGCTCATGTCTGGGAGCAGTTGGGCAAGCAAGGCAAGAGGAGCAGGCGGAAGGCCCGCGGCCTCTAACGTTCAAAAACGCCCCAGAGAATCCGGCGGAATAGAAAAAAATCTAAAAAAACTGGCGGTCACAAGTTCCCCGGAGATACTTGCGTGGCAAGCACAATGCAACCAGTACATCAATATGCCACATTCCCAGCCACTTTCGTCGGTGGAATTTAGAGTCCGTGTGTATCTGGACATCCAAAAAACGGCCCTATGGGAAAAATTTTGTGAAGATGTACACAAAATTTTCCTGACCGCGGTGTATGTTGCACCTCACTCCATGTTGCGCGGTTGGCTGGACCTAGGTTTTGAAAGCAAAATAGCAGCAGACGAGGCTGCAGCGGTGCGCGTAGTGGTCAACCTCCCCAAAGGGCAATGGGTCATCGAAACTAAATGCATTAAATGGACAAAATCAAACCAAATTTTCCTCACGTTTGACTTTTTGCCTACTATGGTAAAACGTGACATTTTGGAGCAACACCTGAAAGATGGTCTCGCCATATACAGCGAAATACAATATTTCGAAATGCAATGTTTCACGCTGATGCCACACCTGTGCACCGGCAAAGCCATCGCAGTTCTGACTCCAACTGAGGAGATCGCAAAGGACCAAACCCAGATCCCACACTCCACCTTTATTGACATCGCAGGGAACACCACCCACCCATTCCGGGTAACCGTGGACAGCGCGCCCCCCATTTGCACCCACTGTGACGCGTTCAGCCATAAGGCACAAGCGTGCCCCATTAAAGAGGGCGTTACATTCCAAGAGCACCCCTCGGCAGCCATGTCCAGCGGAGAGGTGCACTACGAACCAACCGCAAGCACCAAAGAGGCTTTTATGTGTGGAGCACAAGGCTGCTACCTATTGGTAAAGCCCATCTCCCCGCAGGAGCAGAAGAAGGCCAAGCAGGCCCATAGGACCGCGGCCAAGGAAGCGGCCAAGGTCACCACCACCATCCCACACTCACAACGCCAGGAGGACATGGAGACCTTCGCAGTGGAAGCAACTTGGGAATCCATCACCCAATCAGATTGGGAGGCCAAGCCAAATGGGCCACTCAATCTGAGGATCCAATGGGAGATTTGATCTCACCCAATCGCTGCACCCAAGCCCCAGTTGAAACTGACTTGGGACCTATCCCAACTGAAAAATTTTTTTGCCCCACTTGACGGTGCACCAAACTTATCCGCACCGCAAAAATTCGTCTGACGTCGGGAAAACAAAAAGCAAAGGCCAAAGCCAACGCAACTCTTTCCACAAAAATCAACAAAAACACCAATAGCATTGCTGCTAATACCCGCGCTGCTGCTGAAAGCCCGTGGGGACCTGAAGAGGCTGGTGGGCCAGGGGGCCCACTCCCTTGCACCTAAGGTGCAATGGGGGAAACCTTCACTCTAGGGATGCTGAATATCGCCGGACTCAAGGCCTCCCTGTCCCAGGCTAGGAAACTGAGTTTTTTACAAAATAATTTACCCGTGGATATCCTGGCCATCCAGGAAACCCACTGTCCACGAGGTTCCGAGGATGCTTGGAAAACAATGCTCCTACCATCCCTATCCTTTTGGTCGAAGTACTGTGGGGTGCTAATTCAGAAAAACAATTTTTTCAAATTTACATCTTCAGAAACATTCCTAAATGACTGAGTGCTCATTGTCACCTTCTCATAGCTGATGTTGCACACACAATCGTCAACATTTACACCCCAAACGGTGCACAAGAGCGTCGGGAATTTTCTCATTGGTCAAATCCCTCCCCCTACCCCCGATTCTTTCCTAATCGGCGACATGAACTGTTGGCTAACCTCACCAACGGACCGGTGGCCACCCTCACCCCACGCCCCACAGGGTCACGTAGAACTACGTGTTCTAAAAGCCACCCTTGGGTTAATGGATGCACTGCCGCAACATGCCCCACTGCTCAAAAACATGACACGTCCCTACATCCACAACGGCCAATTAAGGTCCATGACCGCATTGACCTTATTCTAGCACCGGCAAAATTCCAACCCCACATCTCCCACTTCAAAACAATGAAAATGGAATTCTCCGACCACCAACTGGTCTCAATAACATACCACTTACCCGTCACAGTTGCAAAGGCCCTCATTGGTGCAAAATCCGCCCCCCAGAGCTTGCGTCGCCAGGATTTTCCATGTGGGTGGAAGAGGCAACTTTGGCAAAATCGTTTGTTGCACCGTTTTGTGTGGACCCCATTTCCACATGGGCAACTTTCAAAAAAGACACCATCCGCCACTATTGCCATCTCTCATCCAGACGCTCATGAGCCACATCGGCGGTTATATCGCGCGCGCTGGTGGAATTGGCCCACTTGGAGTCCAACATTCCAGCCTCAGGATATAGCTCTGCATGGGGCCAGAAGTGGGCGGAGGCAGCAGCCCACCTCAACGCACTTGAAAGGCAACACAAACATCAGGTTTGTGTCCAATACAGGGCCACACGCATCACTAAAGGTGACAAGTGCACCGCATACTTCTTCAAAATTTTTTGCACCATGCCAGAGTGTGGCCTGCACACAGGTGCAAAGATCGGATAATTCTATCATGGACACACCGGCTGAAGTGGCAATCGAAATGCAAAGATATTACTCCAAGTTATACCAAGCCAAACCAATTCAGCTGGCTGAAATGGCGGAGTTTCTTGACAGAGCTCATATCTGCACCATTTTCCGATACCCAGAAATAATGAAACAATTACTCTAAACGAATTATGGACTACCATTCGCGGTGCGCCAAACCAAAAATGCCCAGGCCCAGATGGCATTCCATATGAGTTCTACAAAAAATATTTTAAATACATATCCCCATTACTGCTAGCCTCACTCAACCAAAGCCTGTTGGAAACGCGCCTCCTACCAGGAGGACATGAGGCTTTTACAGTCACACTCTTCAAGAAAGGGGATAGGCTAGACTTAGCCAACTGGCGCCCCATTTCTCTAACAAACACAGACACCAAAATTTTAACAAAAATCATGGCTAACCGTTTAGGGACTATAGCATCTGCCACCATCTCTCCAGAACAATTCAGTTTCATCCCCAGAAGGTCGATTTGGGATAACGTGCACTCTGTGGCTAATGTGTGTCAGTCCACAGCCTCTGGGGCACTTGTATTCTTGGACCAACAAAAGGCCTATGATAGAGTAAACTGGGAATACCTTAGGGCCTGCCTCCAACAATTCCGCCTACCTCCCCGCTTCATAAACTGGGTGATGCTGCTCACGGAATCTGCAACAATGGCTGTGCATGGCCCAGGTTTCCTAATGGAAGTAGTCCATCCTCAAAGGGGCCTGCGACAAGGGGACCCTCTGAGCCCACTCTTATACAACTTCAGCCTTGACCTACTACTGCAAAATGTGAATGCCCAACTCACTGGGGTCCATGTGCCAGGCCAAACCCCAGTCAAGATGATGGCATTTGCAGATGATTGCGTGGTGGGGGTGTCTAATAATAAAGATGCACGCGCGCTTGAAGCCCTCATCCAGGAATATTCCCGGGTAAGCAACGCGGCACTGAACGCCTCCAAAACCAAAATCATCCTCCTTGGTCGGTTTCAGAACTGCTGGGCCCCAGCAAGTAGTTCCCAACCCAGCCCAGCTGCTCGCCCAAGTCCACGCCTTACTAACTCAAAACACACCGCTCCACTGGTGCTCCCCTTTGTGCTGCGACCTATTATAGGACCGTTACGCCATCTGGGCGTGTGGTTGGAGGCAGGAGGATATGCGTCAGCAGTAATGGAGGGCCATATACTGGACAACGTGACGAAGCGAATCGCCTCTCTCAGAGCCCACCCTACTACCCTCACTGGCAGGGTTGTTCTTGCCAACTCTATGCTCCTATCCAAAGTCTGGTTTGGAGCCCACGCCATCCCCTTCTCCCCAAGCTTCTTCAAATCCCTGTATGCTTTGCTACAAGGTTGGCTTTGGTCAGGCCGCCCTCCACCAGTATGGCTAGAGGTCATGTTTGGCCCTCATCATCATGGTGGCATGGGCCTACTTGACTTCAAAGCCCATGCCGCCAAGATCCTAGGCACCTGGATTGCAGCCGTCACTGCTCCTACACTCCCATCCCAACACTGGCCCCACGCGGCCCGCTCCAACTTCTCCCGAGCCTTGGGCCTCAACAATCCATCAAATCCCCACTCCTTGATGAAATACCTCGCATCACACACATCAGCCACAGGTCCTCACGGGACCAAAACCCACTACAAACGAATCCTACTCTCCATGCAAAGCGCAGAGTGGAGAATTCGTATTAGTGGACATACAACCCAAAGAGGCCGCCCCTCTCCTCAGTTCACACAAGAGGTACAGGGGCTACCCATCCATGATGGCGTGATCCCCATTCGACCCCAAGTCCTATCCAGGGTGGACTACCTGGACATGATGGACATCCCTTATTCCACTGAGACCCAAAAGACTATCTGGAAATACGCACACCATCCTCTGTTGCAGCCTCAAGTCTGTTCCCATGTGTGGCGCTGCCTGAGGCGGGTGTATCGTACAGCTGAGCGCTCTAATGCTTTACACTCATCCTGTGTCGTGTGTGGCCAGTCTGGAACGCTGTTTCACCGCCTGGAGAAGTGCCCCACCTCTAAAGTAATATGGCGCGAAGTCCAACGTCTGCTAGGCCAGGATCAAACACATCCCTTCAGTCTGTCAAGAGATATGTTTGCTTCATCAATGGCCTCCCCCTCCCACCCTCCCTTCGTGCTCTGGTGGTTGCAATTGCCATGTGGACTATCCACACGATTGTCTTGGATGCCATCGCCGGATCCATCCCCACCCTCCCTGAAGCTGTCCACAGATTCCGGTCTCATTTGGTGGATCACTTTCAAGCGTGGATGTTTGGATATCTCCCACCACGTCGCCGGCAGCTGGTCTCCTCCTGGTTCCCAGTCTGGTTCATCAAATCAGACCCCTTCCTCCACACGTGCTCAATAGTGGCTACGCCCCCTACGCACGTTCCCTCCCCTTCCCATAAGTAGCGTTCCCGCTGGCAACAAGAGATAGCATCGCTTCTCTGGGGTGCCTCACCTGGTACTGAGTTTTGTCTCATCTGAGTCATATTCAGAAGTGTCCGTCCCATGGTTGGCCTTCCTCACAATAAATTTAAATTTAAATAATACCATTTCTTGCAATCTCTTTTCCTAATTTATATTAACTAAGGCCTTGATGTTTACTAACTCTCTGCAGGCTTTGAAATCCTGTATTAATAGAGGCTAGGTTGAAGTTTCAACTCCGTGTCCCAACAGTAACCTATATAATTTAATATCAGCCCAATGAGTACCATATATTCGTCATCCAAACAAGCAGATACTATATTAGAGGTAAAACTACAAGTTGGCCTTGGAGGAATTTTGAAAACCTATCAATGGCTTAAGTCTCAGTGCTACTGGAAGGGACGCTCCCCTCAATTTAAGATGTCCTAGAGTCTTGTCTAGTATGTAAAAACCAAGCTGGCCCAACTCCTCACCCCCAACAACAAGTTGTCTCCTTCTAAACCCTTTCATATGTTAGTATTACTTTGTAGCCTTTTACCCCAAACATATATTGGCCATCAAATCCTCATACTGGCGGTTGATCATCTCACTAAATGGATTGAGGCCATATTTCTTTCTTTAGCTTTTTCTAAAGTTACTTTCTCATTTCTATATAGTCATTTCATCACCTGACATAAGTGTCTAAATGTAATTCTTTCAGATAATGGACAAACATATGGTCATCACTGGAGCAAGAATCAACCAAATTATTGGGATCCACTCCGGTTTTATCACCCCCTATCATACTGAAAATAGTGGAAGAAGAGCGAGTTAAAGCTACTTAAATCTCAACCTTTCCGAAAATGGCCTCAATTGACCCTCTACATTAGCCACAATACTTACCTGTGCAATTTTAGCTACCAAATCATCCGCCATTGAATTGCCAAAATGTCTTCCTTCCAAGCTTTATATGGAAGGATCCCCCAATTGCCTTCCAATGTGCAGTATATGTTAGAACATTGCACAGCTAAATCCCCTATAATTACCATTAAATCTATTGAAAATGAGATCATTTAGCTTCAGGCTCTGGGCTCAGATAATCTGTCTGTTACCACTACTAGAAAGACAAATTTGGTCTAATAACATACATGTCCCCCTACATGCCTTCCAGACAGGTAATTTAGTCCTCTTTTAACATCACCAGCCAGGAGAAAGAGACAAAAAACTAGCTTCAAATTGGTTTGGACCCTATAAGGGCATCTATAAAAAAGAAAAAGGGACATCTGATTGTTGAGTTCATTCAAGGTACATTGGTAATTTGGGTACATAGTTGATACTTATGACCCTTTACCCCTAACGCCAAGATTAAGAAGGGCACTGTTTATTTTGTCCCAGTTTGAGAATTTAATTGCCTCTGATGTTGGGGTTTGAACTCAATATGAAGAATTGATAAACCCTGCTGTTAGAGTCCAAACTGATCTAAAAAGTCAATTTACGTCTACTTTGAAAAATTATAGAATTTACCAAAATTAAAAGAACAAATAGGATGTAGGTGGTGTCTCATATTCCAGAGAATAATCCCCAGAAGAATGTGAACTTCATTCCCCATAAATATCAATCCCTTTAAATAAACCGGGATTCCTGCTTATCACAAATACTTTTGGTTATTGTTATTATATAGCAAAATACAAAAATATTTATAAATTAGAGATGGATTTCCCTTATTTCTATATTAATAAGTTATATATATAGTCCTTACGCCAGGGTCTATGGTAGTCCTAAAATTTTATTGGACAGTTGGATTACATCCCTTTGTCCCAACAGTAATCCAACTACTTTTAACGTAGTTTTATATGTGCTTTATTATATTGTGCATATGCGGTACCTGCATTACCAAATTTAACCGTAGTTTAAGATTGGGTTGTAAATTAGATTATCCAGAGAGTTGTGAATAATTGATATTGATAAATGACTCAGAGTCAACAATTACTTTTAACAAAACTTATGTTCAAAGGCAGCCATATGAGCTACTGTGGCTCCTCATTGTAAGGGGATTGAAGATAAGGAAGGAGAATAGATTTTTAAAAAAGGGAAAGAAGGAAAAGAAGTAGGTTTATTGTCACTTTTGGTTTGCAAAATTTCATCAGGGTTAGCATCTGCAGATGTGACTTCAATCTTGGCAACATGGGCGTGATTGGTTTGAGGAATATCAAAAGGTCAGCAGTGGGAGCCTCATGCCTTATGCTGGCCCCTCTTTTGCTTTTTCATCTGTAAGTCAGGTCCAGCAGTGTTTAAGCTATGATTGAATTAGCCGCAGTAGGTTTATGATGGTTTTTAATTTTTTCCACTTGCCCTTTTTTACCACATGTATACAGGTGACATGTCCAATGATATGATTGTGGATACTAATTGTAGGGACAAGATGGAGCTCAACAAGGCAAAAAAGTCAAGTTGGACGCCCTTTCTGGCTTAAAGTATACTTTAGTTCTATGTTTTTGAGGGATAAGTATGGACAGGTTGATTCTAAGGTTGAATGTGATGGGAAATCTAACTTTCATCAATGGCCTTGAGCTATTTAATTTAATTTGAGTTTTTGATTAACAAGAATGAGTCAGTTCATTTTAACAGGAAATGGGGATTTGAGTCCTGTAAAAAAATACCATGTTACACAATTGAGCAAAATACTTCAATCAATTACTTGAGTTTGGGCCACTTAAGTTACAGCACTACTGCTTATGGAAAGTTTAATACTATTTACTTGTTTCAGCGAAGCACCACAGTGAGTTGGCCATGGCCCCCTCCCAATTCCTTTATAGTTTTTTTTTTCGTTGAGAAAACCTCTTTGTAAATCAACTTTTCAATAAAAGATCTTTTTTGATTTTTTCAGATAAATTCTTGATTTGACCTTAAATGCTCCCTCCTTGAGGAGATCTCATCATTATAGGTCATTTTATTCTTTCTAGGTATTTATGGATTCTATTTCGCTGATATATGAATCTGGGCCCCTCAGGATTGAATCTCCAAAGAGTCTTGACTGTGATATGCATTTTGTGATGGACTCCTCCTTGGCATCTATAAAGTCCTTGTTTTTAATTTCCCTAGCCATAAATAAATTTTGTTTACCCTTTCCAGGTCATCTTGGTACTGGAATCCTTCATGGTGCTTTAGTCCCTTTGTTGTTAGTGTTTTTCCTTGGTTGTGTTGTGCATTCCCCACCACCTCACTTGGAGCAGAAGAGTTACAGAAAACTCTTGACAACTGGGTCAAGTAGGGTTAGATGAAGTAAAAGATCATTCATATGTGCTACATGTATTTCAAGAAAAGCTTCCTTGTATTTAAAATAGAAGCTATAGAACTCTTCATAGAAGTCATGTGTAGCAAAAGTTAAAGTCATTTTTAGGAATCCAGCTGATTTCTGCTCACTCAGTGCTTCATGCCTCTGGATTCCACAACAGTTTATTTAAATTAAAAATTAAACACTAATAAAAAGCTGCTTCTTATGGTTTTTGTTAGGCAGCGCTGGAAAATAAAAACAAACCCTCATAATATCCAACTGTTAGTATTTAAAATTGTATCAAGGGTGAAGGAAATTTAATGATAAGTTTGGAACATTATGGTACAGTCCAATTAAGGAGATATGCAAATTAGCCCTAATGAAGTACAGAAAACTCACTTCACTATGGATAAACGACGGATTAGGAGTTAATTCTTGGCAATATGTACCCATGGGGTAATGATTTAATAAATTTCAGCCAATCCCTTTAAAGAAATTTATTGCACTTGGGGGACCCCCACCAAGCCTATAAAAGGAGGTGGTCCCCGCTTCAGTTTTGGCTTTGAATTAGTCATGACATGTAAGAAACATTTGATGGACTCCCCATGGTTACCTGTATGGTTGGGGTGATTCAACTTCCTGACTTAATGCTATTTCCCACTTAGTATTCATAATAGTGTTACCCCAATTTGCTGAGTTCCACTAAGAATCAGCCAGGGTCTTTTGGCAAATAAAATTTTTATTATCAATTAGATTGCTCTTCTCATTATTGCAGACTTGTAAACTCTGAAACTTCATCATTTCAGACAATTTTAACCCAAAACATTCTTATCTTAGAGCCTGAAGTGCAAATATCCAACATCATTTTTAAAGAATGTTGGGGGAGAATAGGGCCATAGAAAGTGGCCATGTACCTGATTGATGGTAATCCCAGTAGCCATGGACTATGTAGAGTACTCGTTTCCTCCCTTGTAGGTAATAGTGAAAGGACCCTCCTAAATTTGATCCAAGCTTTCCACTTCTAAGAGTGATGCGGTTATGGTAGTATAATACCATGTCAGACACCTGGAATGTAGGTGTGGGGTTCAGAGCTCATTGGCAGCCCACCCTTCTTTAGTAACCATTTTTGCTAAATTTGTTAATAGCCTCAGATTGGAGCTGGATAATGTGATGAGGCAATCTGCTAATGACTTCCTCGCGTTCCTCAGCTTTATAGGAAAATACATCTTTAACTAATAGAATAGGTATTCCTAGTTCTCTTCCATACAAGACATGGAAAGGGGAAATTTTCAAGACCTGGTGATAACTAATCTGATAAGACATAAAAGCACTGTGTAGGAATCGCTCACAGTGAAGTGGATCAGAAGAGTTCATTTTTTGTAAAATGGAGACCAAGGTTCCATTCGCCCTCTCCACAGTCCCGTTGGTAGAGGGATTATATGGAGCCAAGAAGAGTTGTTTGGCTCCCATAGAGCTAGACGAGATTTTGA
The DNA here is from genome assembly GCA_022478985.1 of Massospora cicadina. Taxonomy (NCBI): domain Eukaryota; kingdom Fungi; phylum Entomophthoromycota; class Entomophthoromycetes; order Entomophthorales; family Entomophthoraceae; genus Massospora; species Massospora cicadina. Next base: position 94,269 of record JAKSZP010000102.1, read on the forward strand.
CTACTTTGGAGGTGAAGTTCTTACCATTGATGCAGATTTGTACCTGGGGACAGCCATACTTAAGGAGAATTTTTTGATGCAAAAGGTGGCTGTGGCCTTGGCCGTTTAGGCAGGGAGAGTCACGGCTTAAACCCACTTAGTGAAGAGGTCAATGGCTAAGAGGATAAATTTGTTTCCACCAGTATTCTAACAGAGGGGACCTACTACATACAGGCTGATGGTGTGGAACAGTTGTTGAGGGGTGGTTGGTTGATATTGGTATCTAGTCTTGAAACCAGATTGCTTCTTACATGTGAGGCAGGCATCCAAGACTTCAATAATAATTTCCATAATTCCTTCCCAATAGTACCGATCCTTAATCTACTCATAATTTTTTTGCCCTTCCATGACCTTGAGTGGAGTGAGCTTCAAGGATAACAGGTATGCATTCCGAAGTCTGAAGGTAAGGCAGCCATTTTGTCCCCACTTGATTATACAACTTCCCGTTCTCTACTTTGGTGTTGTGAGAGTGCCGTCCTAACATCTTCTGAACAGGCTCATCCTCATCCTCCCATTCATTTAGGGTCATTAAGAGGTCATGTAACCTCTCCGCCTCATTATTATCCAAGTGAAGGACTGGCAGCTGAGTCAACCCATAAACATTCATGTGATGTGTTCCAGAATTGTGCTTAATCTTTATGTCATAATTCTTGAGCTTTAGAGCCCAGAGAGCTAACCGGTTAGTAGGATCTTTTATATTCTGTAACCACTTCAACAAAGCGTGGTCTATAACTTAGTGAAGTTGGTCCCATATATGAAAGAATGATAGTTATTTTACAGCTAATAAAACGGCAAGGCACCCTTATTTATAACGCTGTAGTTGCTTTCCGCCTTTGAAAGCATCTTACTGAAATAAGATATGTGGATGAGCTACAACATTTTCATCCAATTGGGCTAAGATAGTCCCAACGGCGTAATCAAAGGTGACAGTAGACAAGATAAACGGTTTATTATAATCAGGATGCCTCTGGATAGGACGTTGTGTAATATTTACTTTAATGTCTCAAAAGCGGCCTTTTGTTCAGCACCCCAATGAAAAGGGGTTTTCTTGGTTAATAGTGGACAAGGGGCTCGCTGAGTTGGGCAAACTTAGGGATGAATTGATAGTAATACTCATCATCCCTATAAATACCAAATACCCCATAGATTTTTAGGGGAAGACATTTTTGAGATTGCTTCACCTTGTCCCAAATGGGTTGGATTCCTTCTTGGGAAATGGAACGTCCAAGGAAATCTAATTCTCTTTGGAATAAGGTACACTTCAAGGGTCTCAACTTAATATTTGACTTACATAACCCTTGAAACACCTTCTTCAGGTAATCAAGATGTTTGTTGAAGGTTTTTAGAACACCATAATGTCATCAAGATAGAAAATGACACAAATTAACTTCAGGTCCTGAAAAATTATGATCCATTGCTCGCTGGAAAGTTGCAGGTGCGTCGCACAACCATTGAGGTAATTGGGTGGGTTGGAAGAGACCCTCACTACAAATAAGAGCACATTTCTCCTGATCCTAAGGAAAAAGGCCCATTAGCCAATAGCCACTAGCAAAGTCCTTTGAGGATAAGAATTTAGATCTGGAGAGTTGTGCTAGGGCATCATCAATGCGGGGAGTAAAATAGCTATCCTTTTTTGTGAGGTTATAAAATATTCTTTAGTCTATGACTATCTGATGACCTCCGTTTTTTTAATTAGCAAAAGAGGGGAAGACCAAGGGCATAGTAATGTAACTAGTAACTCCACATCTAGTAACTTCTAGAGCTCCTTCCTCATTTGCTGTTCCTCCACCTTTGACCTATAATAAAGTTTAGACCAAATAGGATGGGCATCACCCACATCGATGGAGTGGCTCCAGCCCTTAATGTGTCCAAAATCAGTATCTGACTTTGAGAATATGACGCTATAGTCGTCTAGTAAACTATGAACTTTTTCCAGCTCATCTTGGGTCAACTCATCCGAGATATGGACGTTGAGTAAGGTATATACCAGGTTATCCATTGGCAATCCCAAATCCATCATAGAGCCAAATTAATGGATACGTTTATTGTCCTCCAAAGGGATTAAAAAGCCTCTGCCAATCTCCTGGTGTTTTCTTATAACCATGTCCTTGCTAGTGAGGTTTCCCAGCAGAATAGTAATAGGTCTCTGGTATGCTGGATCAAGTATCCCAGGCAATAACTGAGGCTCTAAGAGGCTAACGCCCTCAAGACTTATGATATACAACAAGCAGTGGTGTGGGATTTGGAGCGTAATTTATTTGTCAATTACTCGTTTTTTACCAGACTTACTTAAGAATTTTTATGCAAGATAGAAAGGGATTCAGTCCCTAGCATCCGAAGAATTGGGTAATTTATTTGTGTTGCGCCCAGAGGTGGAATAATGCAAAGTCATAGCTGAAAAGGGATATTCAACCATGCAAGAGTATTCTTGTTTGCTGAGATCTTTTTTGGATAAGACTAAAGGGACTTAATAGTTGAGTAACGAGAGGAAACCTTGCTTCACGTTAATTATTCCCTCAAACTCAATCATAAACTGGGTACCTATGAGCATATCATAGGCTTTGTTGTCCTAGGCCACTGCAGGGGCCAAAAAGATAAGCTCCAAATTATAATGGGGAGGGAAGAGTATGCCCTGATGGTTTGGGTGTTATTCAGGCCGGCAGTACCAAATTATTAATTGTACTCCAAGTCAGGAGCCTTTTTTATCTTTTTGATGAGCTTAGTGGAGATTACATTAACCGGGGATCCAGTATCCAGGATGGCCATTACCCAGACTTTTTGAATGGTAACTTCAACCTTGATGAGTGTTCCTAAAAAGTTAGGTGACAGAGCTAAGACATCCTTGATCCAGAAGTGGAGGTTAGTTTGCGAGAAATCTCACGGTATTCTCAATAACTGGCAAGAGTTCCGTTGAGGTAGAGGAGACGGCCACATATGATTGGTAGCCTTAAGGAGCGCAACTACCAGCTTTGTGGGAGGGGAAGGCACAGCGGCTTTGGTGAGCTTGTTCAGGAGCCTGGTACGAACTGCATCATAGGGCTTAGACCTACAGGAGAAAATGATATATGTTTTAAGTCGCACTGAAGGAGCAGATTTCACAGGGAGGATAGGCACAGGTGGCTTCACCTCCAAGTGTTCTACAGGTGAAAGCTCCTCGATGGGTTAGAATGGAAGGTTTAACCTCAGTTTCATCTGTTGTTGAACATTAATGGAAATTGGCAACATCTTTCAGAGCCTCTTTTATGTTGCGGATGTTTTTGAAGTGGCGTTTCACTGAGATGATAAGCCTGGCTAGGGAGGGTTGAGAAGTTAACCCAGTTAATATGGCTGTGATAGCATCATCAAGGGCTAGCATATTTGATGTTGATAACCTTTGCGCAGCGCGGTAAAAATTGCTCAGCAAAGGCAGCAGTCAGTTCGCCCTCATACATGCTAAAGCGCATAAAGGTCTTTTTTCCCTCTGTAGACTCTGCTTTTATCTAAATTCAGACAAAAGAGCCTCATTCACCTCTGACCAGATGTGCAGAGTGTCCATATAAGGGACTGTCATCTCTTGTGCCAAGCGACTTAAACAAGGAAGGATGTTTTGAACTTTTTGCTTATCAGTTGCGCCATGCAAGGAAGCTTCATAAACATACAAAAATGAAGCAATGCTCCCTTCACCGGGGATACTTATCTTTAATAGGGGGTTTTAATGGGCGCTACTCAAGCTTTTTGAGACGGGATAAAGCTCTTGCTAGTTGTTTTTCTAAGGCAACTAGACTTAATTCATTTTGAAGCAAGAAAATGGAGTGTTACTCACTTTGAAAACCTCCATTTTTGATCTTGATTATTTTGGTGTACATGGTTGAGCCCCAGTAGTGCGCACTGCTTTGTAGGAATCCAGCAGATTTCTGCTCGCTGGTGCTTCACGCTACTGGATTCCACAACGGTTTATTTAAATTGAAGATAAAACACTAATAGAAAAGCTGGGTTTTTAATGTTTTTATTAGGCAGCGCTGGAAAAGAAAAACAAACCCTCTCAATATCTGACTGTTAGTATTTAAAATTTTATCATGGGTCGAAGGAAATTCAATGGTAAGTTTGAAAAAGCTTGGTAAAGTCTGAATAAGGAAATATGCAAATTCGCCCTATTGAATCTTGGAAAACTCATTTCACTATGGCTGAATGATGGATGGGGAGTAATGTTTTGGCAATACATACCAGTGGGGTACTGATTTAATAAATTTCAGTCAATCCCCTCTTGTGAAATTTATTGCATCATTAGGGGCCCTCGCCAATCCTAAAATAGGAGGTGGCCCCCACTTTGTTGCTGACTTTAAATTAGTCATGTTATGGGGAGAAACTCTAATGGACTCCCCAGGTTTACCTACATGGTTGGGGAAATTCAAGTCCCTGACTTAGTGCTATTTGCCCAGTTAGTATTTATAATAGTGTTACCCCAATTTGCAGGGTTCAATTGAGAATTGTCCAGGGTCTTTTGGCTGAAAAAATCTTTATTATCAATTTGTATTGATCTTATCATTATCATGAACTTGTAATAGCTGACATTTCTCCCTTTCAGTCGATTTTGACCCAAAAAATTCTTATATTAAAGCTGGGAGGGCAAATGTTTGACAACCATTTAACCAAAGTGGTAAGTACAGAACATATAGCATCATTAAGGGTAATAAGCTGTAAGTTACAAAGTCTGTGATTCATATTAGAAGCAGAAAGAAAATCAAGTTGAAGATTCTCCTTAAATGTTTTGGCTATTCATGAATACTTTTTATAATTAACTTGAGTTTTATCACACAAACTAAACTCCTTTATTGAGAGCAGAAATTACTTCATTCTGTGAGATACACTGTCATAGTTATGGTATTATCACTTCTTGAAAAATATGGGTTAGTTAAAAAGGTAGGTGTTTATTCTTATTTATATCTGAACCTCACTTCATAAAATTTTCATATGCATAGAGAAAAGAAGAAAAACTCCCCTCACAGGGTTAGTATGTCTTTGGGCACCATATCATAGTTTCTAAACTGAAGGTATGATATGTGTGCACACCGGAAATGTTCTAGAAATATCTGAAAAGTTTAAAAATAAAGAAACTTGAGAACGTGATCTGAGATGGTATTTCGATGCATGCAATTAATAGTGTTCTGTGTAGTATGAACTTGAGCCATAATAGATTTAGAAAAAGCTTTTCAAGTAGTTTTTGTTGAATTACAAGCTCAGTTTGTTGGGAGTAATGGAAGATTTGAGTTTTTTATCTTTTAAGCTTTTAGTTCATTTTTTGACTATCTGATAATGATATAAAGTCATAGAGGAGACAGGCACTATCTAATCCTTCCTTTAGAGCATCTACGGTAAGGTTGGATTGACCAGCTCGCCATTTCTATATAGCTAACACACTTAAGAAATAGCACAAACTTTCTCATCTAAGTTAATATTATATTTCAAATAAATTGCTATCCTTAACTGGAGAGGAAGGTGCATTGAGGGTCTGTGAGGCCCAGGGGGACATGAGTTTTAACAGATCCAAGGGGCCCTTGAGGCTAGTAGGCCCTACAGGTCTAATCTGCAATCTGGTCTAATAGATCCAGGTGATCCAGTAGATCCAGCTGGCATGTTTGGTCCTTTAGGGCCAGTTGGCATAATCGATCATGTGGTTCTACTAGGTCTTTGGGGCAAGTGGGCCCAGGAGGATATACTGTTAAATGTACTTTTGCTACGTTGTTTCTAATTGTTCTCAAACTGAGGCGTGATCTCTAAAAGTCCTTAATTATAGTTTAAAATAAGATTTTATAAGCTTAAAAAAGTTTCAATAGGTTCAGAGGTAGCATATCTTACCTGATTGGCAGCAATACAGGTAAATCATAAAACCTCAAAGCTTCATTTTTCACATAAAAAATATCCACCCCAACATCAAATTGAGCCAGCTGTTCTGGATTAGTAAAACATGCTGTCAGTCTTCTAAAATGACATCACATTTACTTTTTACTACTGCAGCGATGGAGTTTTAACAATATAGCCTAAAAACGTCAAGCTCTTTTAATAATAGAAAGTCTAATAATTATTCTGGTGATGAATCCCAAGATTTGAACTAAATGATGAATTCAAGCTACAAATAAAAGTAACTATCGTTTTTTGGGTGTTGAGAACTTTCAAGTATGGTAAAGCAGGGGAGTTATAAAGGTTTTGCATAGAAGAAGCAATAGTAGAGATTTGCTTTCCTAGCTCCAATCACCATGGAAGAGACTATTCATAATTATCTGATTATTAGTCTAAGTTACATCAAAAGACTGATTATGGTAGTTGTTGGAGTCTGTGGATGGTATTAAAATCACCAAGGTTGCTCAAAGTAAACAGCGTTCTGTTCAAAAATCAGACTCATGACTTTCATTAAATTTACCCGTTGAGGAGCACATGTGAGATTTGCAAGGAGTATACTAGTTGTTTTATTGTTATTTTCCATCAAGAAAATCTTAATTTAACAGGTAAATCAGGAGAGTGCCCTGTCAGGGAGAACCACATTTTGTTTTTTAGATTTATAAAGTCTGAAGTATAGTATTCTTTGAAATATACACGATGGGATTTATGGTTTTAACGCACATAATCGCTAAAAACAATTATTTTATAGTTTGTATTATCCATAGAACCGTGACACTTCAACGTCATTGTTAAAGCATGTGAGCAACCTCCAACCAGCCCATTATTAAATCAGGGCCTCAAAGCCCCCAGCGAGATAGTAGGCCCTAAGGTCTAAGAAACTGACAGAAGAACTAAGAAGGTAGGTGTCAAGAAGTGGTTATGACTGGATGATACGCTATACATTTCAGCGGATCAGAAACTAGATAAGATGAGTTTCAAGATTGAACTGAAAAGATATATGGATGAAAAGTGAATTAACCAAAAATAATGATAGTTTGGTGATTTGAAGGAATTCTGCCAAAACCTTAAGATAGACAAAACTCCTAAAAAGGGAACGAATAGGAGATTACCAAGCAGAGGATGAATTTAGCTTGGGAAGACTGAGATAAAAGTTGAGTGAAAGATTGAGAAGGGGTCTTTTGGAGTATGTTCAACAGATAAGTCAGCAATTATTAGAAGTTAGATAAAGCGTTGATAGAAGCGATCACTCCATATAATATTTACTGGGTTTTTATTAGAGTTGGCGATCTCCATATCAATTGATTTAGTTGCTCAGTGGCTAATCCCTGTGTAAGCCAACTCAGCAGAATCAAGCCGTTACACCAAAAACTAACAGTGGTGCTCAATACAGGGGCCACTGGTCAATTGTAGCTTATTGGCACTAGGGCAAAATGGCGATTCCTCACTTGTTATGACAAAACCTTATTGGACTTCACACTTGATAAGCTTAGGAAGCGTGAGAAGCATCCAATGATAGACCAATAGTTTTTACAGATACAGAGCCAGGTGATGAAGATGCTAGGATCGATTTGCAATTCAAAACTTGTCCTGAGTTGGTTGCAGATCAACAATGTCGCTCTACAGATGTGACCCCCAAGCAGTTGTGTGCATTATAGAATGGCTTCTGCGGGGGTAATGACTCTATGAAGATGAGGTGGGGGAGCATGCTTTGGGCTTTCTCTACAATCAATGGGACCAGGAAACCCACTACGCGTTGTATATCCTATCTAGATGCGACTACCATGGGATTGTCTCATCAGCTTAGTACCCATGGAACCAAAGAGTAGTCACGTAAGTGCAGCCATCTATCCACCAGCTACTTCATGTACTGACTTGCCATAATATTATCATTGAGGATGTCATGCGGTAATTCAAGTGCATCAGAATGATACTCACCTCCTAGAGCTTTTCTTTCCCATAATGATAACATCAGTTACTGAGATTCGATTTGAGAAAATGTTTTTTAATAGTCACACAGGTGAGATGAGCGAATTTAATAAAACCCAACAAAACTGGGCGAAAGTCATATTGGGCAATAGTCAAAACGGTGCACCCAAGGGCAAAAAACGCCCTGGAGGGGGACTGGGAGCCAACGCCGCTAAAGAACCTCAAACCTAAACACCGTCCATGTTTGTGGAGTTTACAACAAAACAAAACCAATATATGGAAATACAGTACGCACAGTCCCTATCAAAAGTGGAACACAGGCTCTGACTTTTCTAGGGCTAGATTCCCCAACTCTGTGGGAGAAGGTAGGTTAGGCACAGGCCTCCCTCTTTCCCCATGCAGCATATGTTACCTTTACACTATCCACCACAGCTGGACTGATATGGGTTTTGACCAAAGAGGATGTAGATGCTGCAGCAAAAGTCTGTGCCAATATAACCCTCCCCAAGGGCAAACGAATTGTGTGCACCGCGTGCAATAGATGAAACAAAGCAAAAGCTTTGTTCATCTTATTCAACTCACTTCCCACCAACCTACCTATAAGCTAATTGAAGACAAACTCCGATTTAGCCTTCAAAGCTACAGAGAAATAATTTAACTTGAACTACAGCGTTTCCACCTGATGCCGAAACCTAAGCACAGGAAAGGCAATTTCTGTAAGCGACCCAGTCCCCAACGTGGCCACAAATTTAATTAAAATTCCATGCACCGCAGTTTTCCACCTCCTGGATGGGGAGTGTCAAAACCTTTCTGAGTCACAAAGGAACGCGCGCCACCCATCTGCAACCATTGCACCGCACTGGGGCACAAGGAGCATGCATGCCCCGTGAAGGAGGGCAGCATGGCCCTGTACTTTTGTGATGACGCCATGGAAGAAGATGAGGAGTCCTTTGGAAGAATGGTCGACGCCAACCACACTTTCATCCGGGGAGAGGATGGACACTAAGTCCTCATTGACCCACTCTCACCCAAAGTATGAAAACTGGTGCAGAAGGCCCGCAAGTAGGCAGCGGCCAAGGCTGCATCTCTCACAACCTCCTCCATCAACTTGAACCAAATCCAGATGGACAGAGAGAGGAAATTGGCCAAATGAGCCAATCAGAAACTAATTCCCAAGCTGGAGCAACCATGGAGGATGAGATCTGAGCCAAACAGTCAGATTGGACAACCCACACAGAAAACTTTATCAAGCTGACAGAATCACCATGTGATCCCAGTCAAATAAACTTACTGGGACATTAAAAAACCACTATGGATGAGCCAACAGGGCCCAGAGCGCCAAAATCAAACCCTGAAACATCAGAAGCCAATCAGAGTCCCAACTCAAATCAACCAAAATCACGTGTGGAAAAGCTTAATATAATCTTCAAATCTACCAAAATCATCACAAAGTAAGGAGCTGGAAGCCTCAGAGTGGACTGGCCAATCACATGGAGCAAGTCCAAGGCAATGAGCGGAGGAATAGGGCCAGAAGGACCGCCCAACCGCTCCTGAGGCGCCGCGGGCACCTCAGTGTCAATAGGGATGCTAAACATCGCAGGAGCCAGGGCTCAAGCGTCCTGAGCCAAAAAGCTGAACTTCCTGTGCAAACCCCTTGTAGACATCTTGGGCATTTAAGAGACCCACTGTCTACAGGGGGAAGAGGAATCCTTGGCGGCCAGGGTCTCACTGTCCCAGTCAATATGGACATCCCTTTGTGGGGTTGCCGTCCATAGTAATATCAAAAAATTAAAAGTCATTGAATCCTCATTGCACTTAGACAGCTGCATCCTAGTCGCAAGGATCGCAAACCAAGAGGCCACACTATTGATAGCCTGTATCTATGCACCGTGCACTGCGTCTGAGTGGAAACAATTCCTCAAATTCATCCCAACGCTCAACCTCCCACCAGACACTATTCTGTTTAGCGACTTCAACTGTTGGGACAATCCCACTATGGACTGATGGTCCAACCCCAGGGGATACCCACCAGGACACTCCAAGTTTCGCATGATGAAGGCAACCCTTGGCCTGCATGACACCCTCCCCCCAGGGGTCCACTCCTTCCCCACATGACCTGCCCTCAGCATATGTGAGGGTGCGCTCATCTCAATGAGCTGCATCAACCACATCCTCATTCTGAAATCCTGTCACTCATTCATTACTAACTTTGCTACAAAAAATTAATTTTTCTGACCATCGTCTAGTTTCAGTGCAGTTCATGCCAACCAGGACTCAAACGCGGACGACGCCCTGGAGAAAGCTATACCTGGTGAATAGAAAACTCCCTGAAATTTCTGAATGCATTGAGCACGTAGCTTCAAGCCCAAAATTCACTACCCCGTTCACATCAGATCCCATCAAATCTTGGAAAAAATTCAAATCCAAACTAATAAACAAGATCTGCCATATTACTTCGCCCAAATACACCTTGGACACCACCATAATCAGATGCACCCTAGTGGAACTCGACCATCTTGAATTAAATACCCCAAAAACAGGATAAAGCCTGAACTGGGGGCGCAAATGGGTGGAAATTTCCGCCCGCCTTAACAACCTTCATCCACGAACACTAGCACAGAATCAATTTTCATGGAAAGGTAAGCACATAAGAGAAGGCGCAACCTGCTCAGAATTCTTCTTCTGCCAATGCCACTCCTGAGGCAACATGCTCCAGTGCGCACAGGTCTGCAAAGCTGACGGAACCGTGGTAACTGACCCAACGGAGGTCAAGGCGGAAATCCACCTCTATTACTCTGAACTTTACTGTGACACCCCGCCTGAACCCCAAAAAATAAAAAAATTCACCTTGCCAGAATACAGAGTGCACCGCCAGACTATAGTCTCCTAAACCTGATAACGCAGGAGGAGCTCTGGAATATAGTCCGCGGTGCACCATGTAGGAAATGCCCAGGCCCTGATGGGATACCCTACAAATTTTATAAAAATACATCAAACAGATCGCCCCCCTCCTCCTAGCATCAATGAACTAGTGCTTGCTGGAGATCCGTCTCCTTCCAGGAGGCCAGGACTTCTTATGTCATTACCTTATTAAAAAAGGGTGACAGACTGGACCTGGCCAACTGGCTCCTAATAGCACTCTCAAATACTGACACTAAACTACTCACAAAAATTCTAGCTACCAGACTGGGAGAACTAGCCTCAGAAACCTTATCACCCAACTAATTTGGTTTTACACCAGGGCGCTCCATCTGGTCTAACATACACTCCATCACCAATGTATGCCAATCCAAAGTGACGGGTGCCCTGGTATTCCTCAATCAGGAGAAGGCGTATGACCACGTTAGCTGGCCATACCTAAAAGATTGTCTACATGCCTTCAACCTCCCACCCAGGTTCATCACCTGGACAATGCTCCTCACATAATCCGCATCAATGGCAGTACGTGGCCCTGGTTTCCTGACTGACAGAATCACCCCATGCAGAGGGCTCAAGCAAGGGGACCCCTCAGCCTGCTACTGTACAACTTCATCTTTGACCCACTCCTCCACGTTGCTGACTCACGCCTCAGGGAAATAACTGCGCTAGGCCATCCCCCAGTCAAGATACTAGCCTTTGCGGATGACTGTGTAACAGGTATAGCTGACAACAGCGACGCCTGACAGCTGGAGCGCACCCTTGAGGAATACTTCATGGTGAGTAGCGCATCACTTAATAAACGAAAACGGAAATTATCCTCCTTAGAAAATACACCACCAAATGGACCACATCCCCCACCACACACAACCTGAGATGCAAAAACTCACTCGCCCTACCCTTTTCATTACCCCCCACAACCACCCCTGTCCGCCACCTTGGGATATGGTTGGAAACAGGGGGTATTCAAGTGAGATGATCAAAGATAACCCGCTACAACGGATATCCAACAGAATCGCCTCCCTCAAGGGTAGATCCCCCAGGTTAATGGGGCGAGTGGCAGTTGCCAACTTTCTCATCCTCCCAATGCTGTGGTTTCCCACATAAGTTATCCCCTTCTCCCCCACCTTTATAACGTCGATCTGTGTGCTCATCCAGGGTTGGCTGTGGCCTGGATCCTACCCACCAGTCCAGGTTGAAACGCTGTATGGCCCACGCTCTAGAGGGGGCATGGGCCTGATAAAATTTTGAGCACCATGCCAACCGCATCCTGGGCACCTGGATAGAGGGAGTGCTAACCCTGGACCCCCCACAATAGCACTGGTCCAGGGCAGCAAATGCCAACTTCACGCGGGCACTCAAAATACTTAACACACACCATCTTTCCAGCTTACTAACGTACCTCACTAACCGCCCCAATGCAACGGGCCCACACAGAAACCCCCTCACTTCAAGCGCCTCCTCCAAACCATCCACCGCATGGGGTGGACCATTGCTACCACTGATACAGTGCAGGGAAGGGGATGACTTAGACCCCACTTCGCGTTACAAAAGCCAGAAGACCACCCCCACAAAGAAATACTCATTACGGCCCCATCCATAGCCAGAATCGACTACCAAGACGCTTTGGATATCCCCTACGACCTAACCACACAAAAGTCAATATGGAGGATGACGCACCATCCACTACTCCAGCTGAGGGTAAGGGACAACGCCTGGCACTGCCTAAGATGGACCTACAGAACGGCGGACCACACCCACTCCCTCCACGTAACCTGCGCAGTATGTGGAGGAGAGGGCTCCCTTCACCACCGTTTAGAAACCTGCCCCCATCCAAAGCCATATGGTGAGAAGTCGCACACCTGCTCAAGAATAAGACAGCCAGAATTTATCTATCACAAAGAGCCTCCTCGCGATCCAGCTTATGTCCCCAATCCCATCCACCATGCACTTTCTATTGATACCCATTACAAATATGGACGATCCACACTATTGCCTTGGCAACATTCAAGGGAACGGTCCCTACCATTCATGGGGTTGTCAATAGGTTCCACGTTCATTTACTGGAGAATTTTCAAGCCTGGCTCTATGGGTATATGAGGCCAAGACAACAGAGACCCATAAACTCATGGTTCCCACTCTGGTTCCTTCACTCGGACCCCTTCCTTCACACTTGCTCCATAGTGGGGGCAACCCCCTTGGAGTAGATCACCAATTCCCCCACACCTGGCGGTCCCAGCTGGCAACAGGGGTAACCTGTGTACCCCGGGGTGCCCAATCATATCTAGTCATTGCTTTTCTTCCCTCTCCCACCATTTCTACACACATATCGCTAATGACCGTCCCCTGGTCAGCTTGCCTCGGTTAAATAAAAGAATAATACTCACCTCCTACTTGACCATATTACCACTATTTTTTGGAGGTGAAGGGGCGCTGGTACCGGTGGACCACCATGTTGGGGACGTCCGCCATTGGTTGGACGTTTTGGTTATACAATTGAATCAAGAGTTACCTTAAGCGATAGGGGAACTTTTGGATTGGTTCACTATATTGGAGGAATGTATTTGAGACATAACCACGTTGGGAAGCAACACTGAGAATTTTATGACTGACCTGGTGGACTGGGAGGAATTTCTTGAAGCCACAATAGCTCAGATCAGGGAAAGGGTAATGCTGACAGAGCAATGGATAATGGATCATGTTGGCTTCATAGCAGCTGAACTCAGTCAACTTTGCATCAAGTGGAGTAATCAGTGGATGGCTGATAACACGCTCATCCCCTTTTCAACATCCTTCGGATATCCAGTTAATAAGTCGGGTTACCAATTGAATATTGATAGTCAGGCTGAGCGCAGTTGAGCCATTCCTCTTACATTCATTGAGACAGGGGAGTACATGGATATGTTAGTATAGCTGGATAAACTTTGATGGGCCAACAAGGAACTGGTGCAAGAACAAGCAACCCTCATTAACCAAGTAGATGATGCTAACCAACAAGCATGTGACACTGGCAGACAGCATGCAAGAATTCAGATCATAGTGGAGAGCATTCTCTCATGACTTCAGGAAGTGGAGCAGAAGCTGGACTCTGAACAGAAATTCTGTAATGAGTTGTAAAATCAGTATGAGACGCTTCAAGAGGAATTTCAAGATGGCTGGTGTAGGTGTTACTTGGTTAAAGAAGAACAGATAATCAACAAAGTTTTGCTGAGTAAGCCAGAGATGGGGAAAACGGTGCAGTTAGAAGTGATTTGGGGGAGGAATGCTATGTATTGTCCAATGAGTACTTTTTGGGGGTCATGGCATACCCTCCTCACAACCCTACTTCTTCTGATTCCAATTCAGCGGATTTGCTTCCATCTGCCCATTCTATGATAGATCTCAAGAGTATGTTTCCTCAGTCATTTGGAACACACTTTGGCTGCTCCTCTTGGCCAGAGCCCAGAGCAAGGTGAAGCTGTTCAAATAAAGAAATTACCACCCTTCAGTTGTGATGGAAATATGCGTGGTTACTTAAAGCAATTTGAATTTGCTGTGGAGAAGGCCTTGGATCGACAGAAAGCAAAACTATTGCTATCCACTTTGGATGTGGAGAGCGCCAATTAAGTCACTTGTTACCTTCTGAATAGCTCGGTATTTTACAAAAAGGTAAAAGCGACTGTTCTCCAGTTGTTTGGGGGCGCAGCTAAGATGGCTCACTAAAGGGCCATCTTCCTGACTGTACAGTTCCACAGAAATGAGTCTCTGTTAGAATTTGCTGAGTGATTCTCTTCGGAAGAGCATGTGTTAATAGGGGCCAACATTTTATCTGCTGAGGACATAGATATAGTGATGACGGCGGCAGTCAAATCATATCAGGAATTACACATCGCTATGTCTTACGTTTTAGAGAAGGTGCAAGGTTTATTCAAATTGTGAACGCTTTATGACATCTCTCCGCCACGTTCAGTGCCCCCAATGTAGAGCAAAAATCATGCTGTTTCTGCAGCATACTCCTCGGGATTTGGGCAGCAGCGACCAAACTATAAACTGTTGGGAAATATTCATCCACCTTATATATCAATGGATCCTTTTCATCCTATGCTCAGCTGGCTCATCCCCAACCTTTCAATAATACTGTTAATTTTTGAACTGGTCCTCTTACTGCAAGTTATATACATGATTCCTTTATGAATTCTTGCTTCTTGCGCGGATGAAGAGGGCATTATGCGGGTAATTGCCCGGGAAACCAGAAGGTGTATATATTTCCATCTAGGAATATTGAGCAGGGAAAATCCTCAAGTGGAGTAGAGATAAGATGCTCTACCTCTGCTAATTTGAGTTCAATTGTCAATAACGATTCTCAAGAGTCTTTGTGAATAGGACTTGGAACTCATCCAGATGATTTGATATACCTTCAGCTTTCATTGGATACCCCAGCTTCCATTCAAGAGATTGGTTATTTGCCCCCAAACTCTGAGTTCTTCCACGATGTGCAGAAGCCATATGCATGGAATATCTTGGAACAAACTAGCATAAGCAACGTGAGACCCTCAAAAGACGTTGCCTCACTAGTAGGGGTTAATGTAGCAATTCTGGTCAAAAAATCGCTTTGGAGTATCCTCATGTCAGTATGGGCGTATTACTCTTCCTTGGTAACAAAAAAGCCTTTGGACGTCCACGTAAATAAACACTGATGGTTCTTCTTATTTGGAGTGCACCTACTGTGACATTTTCTTTTAGAACACAAAAATCCGAGCTATCTTAGACACTGGTGCCCCAGTAAATATAATCTCTACCAGGCTGATGGCTAGGCTTCCACTTAAGGAGGTATTTATCTCAGAGTAGTATATGGGACCATGGGGACACAGAGTACTGTGTCCAAAGGAGAATACAGTGCGTTGCCTTTGCGATTTGGGTTAGTTAGGGCTTCTACTCCAGGAGTGGTTTTATCTAATAACTATGATATGCTAATTGATGCTGCATTCATGAGTAGATTTGGAGATGTGTTCAATTGGAAGAGGAAACCATTAGTATTATGGGACAACAAATTCCCGTTTTATTTTACCTCTAGAAGAATCCAAAAGGATCCATTCTGCTCCAGTCAAATCAATTTGGCGTACCTTGACTGGGGGATTGCTGTCCGATACTGGCAAATGAATCAGAGATTAGAGCCCTCCTCAACCAGATCTATGAGTATAAAGTGATTCTACTCCGAGCAGCGAGTGCTTTGAGCCTGCTGTCAGGGCACCAGTGCATGATAGTAACCAAGCTCAAAATTGACGTCCCTGAAGGGCTGTATGGGTAAATTGTGGGCCCCACCAGCAATCATGACTTGAACCACATGTGGCTCTAGGGCTTCTGTTACCAGGAAATGGGGAGGTGAAGGTACTTCTAGCAAACCTACAGAAGGAGACGATAGCAATTTAACAGCACCAAGTGGTGGCATATCTACAATTGGCCCATATTAATGGTGTTCATCATATTTATGGTTTTAGATCGTGGGAGGACCTCAACTAATGGCAAATCTATCATTTAGCTTAATGACAGTGGTTCCTTGAGAAGCGCTAACTGGATTGTCAGCTGAAAGCAATATAAGATGATAGCTTTATTTATGAAAAATCGTGATATTTTTGCATATGATAATCATGATTTAGGGTGCGCCCAAGGGGCGGTACATTGGATAGTCATGAGGGATCACCCCCATTTGATCACGGCCTATTAGATGCTCAAAGGCGGCGGAAGAGGTTGTCTCTAATAAGGTAGATAGACTGATAGAACATGGGATGCTAGAACCTACAAAGAGTCCATGGGCATTGCCAGTGCTCATTGTAAAGAAAATGTTAGCACAAACTGGGTGGTTATTGGCTATCAGAAGCTCAATAGCATAACTAAGAAAGATTCCTACCCCCTTCTGCGGATTGACAACTCTTTAGATCTTTTAGGAAGGGCTAATTATTTTCCACTAAAAATTTGATCTCAGGATACTGGCAGACCGAATCGCCATTGGCAGAATGGGAGAAATGCGCTATCATCATTTTAGAGGGGTTATTCCAGCCTACACGTATGCCATAGGGTTTTTGCAACGCCCAAGTACGTTCCAGAGTGCTATGAATACAATTTTAGGTGAATTGAAGTTGTCTTGTGTCTTATTTATCTTGATGATAGCAACGTTCTCTCACAAATGTTTACAGAGCATCTTGCCCGTCTGGAACAAGTATTCTGCTGACTTGCTAATTCTCATATAAAAATCAAGCCTTGGAAGTGTCCCTTTTTTAAAGAGCATTAGAATACCTTGGGTTTATAGTGGATTCAAAAGGGCTAACTGCAGCTGGCAAAGGTGGAAGCAATAAGAAAGTTGACCCACCCAGGTAATAAACGGGATATCCAAGTGTTCTTGAGGATGGTCGGTTACTACTGGTAGTTCATTACTTATTTCAGTTGTATTGGGGCACCTCTCTTTGAATTGTTAAAGAAAAAATCACTTTTGACTGGATGGAACGATACCATAATGCTTTCAATGTATTATGAACCGCGTTGGTGAGCGCACCCATTTTGCAGTACCCCAACTTTAAAACAATTCATAGTAAAAATGATACATCACTCTCCGATGTAGGGGCAGTATTATCCCAGAAGGATGATGACGGCGTGGAGCACCCTGTTGGATTTTTCAGTTGGAGCTTAAACTGTCATTAACGGAACTACACCATGACAGAGTTAGGAGCTCATGGCAGTGATTTACGCGTACAAACATTTTTGGGTATATCTACATGGGGTAAAATTCCAAGTGGTGATGGATCATGCATCCTTGTGTTGGCTGAAGGATCTTTGTGGACCTGAAGGATGGGTTGAGTTGGGCGCTGAAGCTCCAGGCATATGATTTTGAGATTGTACACCAGCCAGGAGCAAAACATCAAAATGCAGATTGTCTTTCACGTCTACCAATGGGTGATATTATGGCATATTTGGCTGACATTATGTAAGAGAAGATGGTAGTGGACAAATACCATGACAAGCCACTGCAAGTGATTAAAGTACTAGATGGGCTTAGGCAGGATACATTCCTATGCGATGAGGAACTATATAAGCGGATTGGAGACTTGACACCTAATTTCCCTAAACCTTTTGCTAGACCCATGATTATTATGAATTCCCATTGGGTGGTAGGACATGGAGCAATGCAGAAAATGTTGGAGTTTAAGTGACCCCACTACTATTGAAAGAGCATGCATTTTGATGTGCTGGAAACGGTTAACTGTTGCCATCAGTTTCAGTGGGAGAAATCTTCCCATAAGGAGCACATAACAGCTGGTTAAGCCTCAGTTCTCCTGGCATACCGTTTCCCTTGATGTAGCGGGACCTCTGCCAACTGGCGCAAACTGGTCTAAGTATATAATTGTAGCAATTATCCATTTGATGAGAGGGTTGGAGGCCAGGGCAATTTTTTGTCTTAAGAGCGGTCACTACAGCCAAGTTTATTATGGAGTGCGTTATACAGCAACATAATTCCCGCAGTTCATCTTAACAGACAATGGAACCAATTTGACCTCGCATATCTTGCCCAAGTTGAACAAGTTGATGGCGATCTGCAGAGTTTTGACTACACCCTAAAATCTGAAATTGTATGGAATGGTGTAACGGGTCCACGGAACTTTAGTGAACATACTCCATAAGCTGGTGAAGGATTGATTCTCAGAATGTAGTACCCACCCTCCTAGAGCTGTGTTTGCATACAATATCAGCTATCACTCGTCCACCAGCAAAAGCCCTTTCCAACTGCTCTATGGTAGACATCTGGCACTGCCTGTCCTGCTTTACATATGCTTAGAGGACAGCGGCGGTGTGGAACCACAGCGGTATTTGACAAATCTAACTGAAAAGTTGATTAAGTTACAAATGGAAGTCTATTCTACTAGTTTTGTAGATGATTCGTGATCAGGAGGTTGACTAGAAGAGATGTAATGGACTTACGCTGTTTGCTGTAGGAGATTTGTTTTGTTCCACAACCATCACGGATTTGGGTGGAAAAAAAGCTTATAACATCTGGGCTGGCCGTTTGAGATTATTAGGAAGATTAGTATAGATGCCTACACCAAAAGGAACCCACAGTTGATTTAGATTATCAACCAAGTTCACACGAAGTTCCTTTGTGTATATAAACAATAAGAGCATATCATCCAGTCAAAGGGAGTAATATCAAGAATTGAATATGACTGGACAATACACTATACACTCCAGAGGATCAGGAATTAGAGTCAAGATGAGTTTTGAGATAAAATAAAAAGTTATATGGATGAAAAGTAAATCGAACAAAGTAGTGATAGCTCAGCAAATCAAGGGAATTTTGCCAAAACCTTGAGATAGATGAAACTCCTAAAAATGGAATGAATAGGAGATTACCAAGCAGAGGATGCATTCAACTTGGGAAGACGGAGAGAAAGGTTGATTGAAAGTTTGAAAGGGAGTCTTTTGGAGTAGGTTAAGAGATAAGTCTGCAATTTATTAGAAGTTAGATAAAGTATTGATAGGGGTGATCGCTCCATATATTATTTATTGGTTTTTTATTAGAGTCAGCAATCTCCATATCATCTGATTTGTTTGCTCAGTGACTAATACCCTGTGTAAACCAACTCAGCAGAATGAATCTGTTACTCTGAAAAAACCAACAGTAGAAAAATGATAAATCATTAGACTAAGGCCTTAAAGTATTTATAGGCTCTCAAGACTAGAAATGTGATCAGAAAGAGAAGATTTGGGATAGGTAGATTGTAGGAGCTAGGCAACAAAAGCTTAGGGTAATGAAGATCTCATAATCAGTTGCCGATAGGGATAAAAAATACTTATTGTTACAAAGGGGATTGTAATTATCCTTGGCATAAGTTGCTGATAAATCCTAAAATGGGCATATGATTGGGCTTTGGTGTCAGGATGGTGATTCACAGCAAACCTGATTGAGATTAACTATTTTGGCATTTTAGCTTTATTTGATGATGTCAATTCAATTTTAATCAAATAAATTAATATTATACATTGGGGTCAATCTTAATACTTTGAATTAGGCTCAACCCAAGTCAATGGGAGCTTAATTCAGAATTTGCTAAAAGGAGAGTTGAAACCCATAGTTAATGCTTCCGCCATTAAAATGAGATTCTGACAGCCCTAAGACTTTTATAACAATTAAAGTTAAAATCAGCGTTAGCAAGTTAAAAGGGACTGTTTATTTTTAGGCAGTCAATAGTATTTTATCTTTTTTAGGAAATTGGATTTGGTCAGGATATTGTCATTTCAACTTTGCAGATTCTCTAATCAGACCATTTTCTTTTATACCCAAGTTTAGGTTGAATTAAAATTAAAAGGATCAGAATTAGCTGATGAAAATTTGTTCAAAAGGTCGAGTTACAACAGTATATTTTTGATATATTCAAAATCTATTGAATTTGGTCAAATTTTCTAAGTCAGGAAACTTTGATCCCCATTCCAAGCATCATAATTTGCTTCAACACCATATAATCTTGTGGCCACGTTTAAATTTTATTGTTTACTTTCATGTCTGACTTAGGGCGTACTTAAGCTTTGTTTGATAAATACATAGTTGGGGATACCATAGGTATCAAATTTTTTTAAACAAGGATGCTCCTACTTAAACTCTTTTTTGTTAAGGGGAGCTTATGAACATGGCACCATTTTTAGTTAATGCCTAGAGAAACGCAGAGCTGCTTAATATTCTGCACATATTGTTTTACTCAATATGAAATAATAAATGGTTTGGGGTTGGGAATTGGTGTCGTATGTAAATGTTAAACAAGGAGGGACAGCATTCACTCAACGCCCATCACCAGTATGACCTAGGTCCCCTAATTGGGTCAAGAACAGCGACTTAGGGTTGTTACCCTTCCTAGTACTAAAGAAGTGCAAGGCAATATCAATATCAATAGTTGAAACCTGATGCCTTAAACTAGAATAAGTAGGAGCCAGTGGCTGATAGACATCTGTTGAATTTTTTAAATAATTCAATGATGGGTCCTGAAGGCTATGCAATTAATAGTTTCTTGTAGCTCCAGTGATATCAACTAGGAGATTTTCTCTCTCAAGGGCACTCTCTTGACAGAATATTTGCTTTCAAGGAAAATCTCTGTTTAGTTTAAACAGGCAAAATATCTAAATAAAATCAACTAGATAAAACTCACCACTATGAGTAAAAAAGATCAATTTATTTGTTATCATCCTAGCACTTTAATATGGCTAGAGAAGAAAGGGACTAAGTTAAAATAGGGAGAAATCACCTAAGATTATCAGATTGGGGTTTTCAAGATGATTTATCCTGAGTATTATATGGAAATATTAAACTTTATAAATGGGGATAGTCAATGATAGCAGTCAAAATCAATAATAATTTTGGGCCTCCGCCACAACAAAGTATCAATTGACACAATATTAAATCAACAGTTACATTTGATTCTTAACTTTAACCTGACATGGGATCGCTAAATAACCAATTGAATAAATACAAATATGAGGTTATTAAAATAATTGACCATTTGAAAACCTGAAATTGATGCTTCCCTCACATTGGGATAAAGCCCAACTGTTCCTCCTCCAAGCCTATTGAGGGGGGCAGTTACATCGGCTAAGTTGAGTAGGGCACCCTCAACCTGGCCCATAACATAGTGGCTTCAGTCTGACTCTTTTGTATGGGGACAAATTCTTGGTTGTAAGACCTAAGGTCTAAGTTGGGCATTTTATTTTTATATGAAACAGGTGTCTGTAAGTTATAAAGATGTGGATTATTAAGCTTGGCTCAGAGACATTATGGATCATTGATGTAAACCCTAATTTCATGTGGCGTGACCCCATAAATCAAGTTTTGGACAACCACCTCTTCAACTAGTTTTGGATTGCCAGAGTAAATCAGCTGGCCAGATTTAACATCATCTGGTCTTTCCAATTGGTTGGATCAGGTGGCTTTAATTTTTTGTTGTCAGGTGGGAGATCTAAAATGTTAGTAAAACCCAAATTATAATAAATAATTAAAATGTTTAGAACTAAGGAACTGGTAAATGGGCGTGTATTGGAGCTGGGCATTTTACGTCACTGGGTCAAGCAACTCCGCTGAAGTACAGAGATTCTCGTTGAGGGGAGGTGAATCAGTTTCAGCAAACCCCAGCTCAGCTAAATTGAGCAAATTATCAAGATTTTTAGTTGCCTTGACCAATAAAAAATCTAGTGCCAAGACATTTGGTTCAGCTGCCCCAATTGAGAAGCTGCAAACCTTGGCATTAGAATACAGAGCGCCATGGCAATTAGTTGGATAGGCTTCTTTGAGTTTTAAAAGCCCTAATGGGCTCCTAGTGTAGGCAACTATTGAGTGGTAAAGGCCTGTGATACTTCCCCCACCACACTAGGGCTGCGCAAATCTAAGCACCACTTAAAATGTGGGCCTGACTGCGATTGGGAGTAGCTCACGCTAGCCTTAAACTGACATATGCCCGCCCTGGTTAAGTACTTGGCAGCTCTTCTGCACCAGCCAGGACATGCGATATGCCTCTCATCCCCCTTGTTGGGGACAAGACCTGATGAACACCAGTTTTAAGGCCCCTGAGGGGGAGAAGCTGAAGCCCTCCCCTTTGTCACCAGCTTTTTTAGCAGAGTTATGATCTCTAACCCCTTTTTGTCCAGGAATCCTTGGAGTCCTTTCAAATTAGCCTTATTTTCTTGCATGATCCATTTTTCTACCAGCTGGCTCATGCTGACTGAACTGTCATCTAGCTGAGCTTCAGGCCAACTCAGCAAACCTCGGCGCTTATTGTAGGCATGTGCACCAAAGCTCAGCCAACAAGGATTGCCCCTCCCTTGTCCTTGGGTCCACACTTGCACAACCCCATCTTTTGAGGAGGCCGTTTGACAGGCGCCCTGCCTGACTTGTACCCCCCTTCCTGCCCATATTCTCCCCTCAGGGAGTGTTAGATACCCACAAGAACAGGTCAGAACAGTCATCACTACCATCCCGCACTTCTTTCAGTCCACTACAGGACCCAACCAACGTGCCTCTCTGGGTTCTGGTGTTAGCTACTCACCCATATTTCCACAGGCTTTCCCTAGTTGCGCCACATGGAGTACCCAGCTTACCCTAACCAGCCCACCTGGATAGGCTTCTTCATTTGGCTCATCAGGAAGTTATGAAATAGCCACACAATTAAAATCAAGGCTTACTTGTTGGGCTTCACTAGCTACATTTTTAGCACTTTAACAATGAGTAGCATAAGTGCAGAAGTACAGAAAGGGAGCTGAAGCATTGGGCTGGCTGTTTCATCAGCAAATCGGTGGGAAGTATTGTCATAGGGTATGAAAATGACTCCAATGATTTTGGGTTAGTAATTTTAATTTCATCACTAGAAAAGTGAGGGACGTTGGCGCAGAGAACTGAAAGGTGTCATGGCATTTGAGTTGAATGCTTCAACTTTGTCAATCTAATTGTCTGAGCAGCGAGGAGCATCAGGAACAAAAACAGGAAAAAACTATTTGGTTAAGCTACTCTGTTTAGCTAATCAAGTGGTTCTTTTTCAGCCTAAAAAATAGATCTAAAATTTTTCTGGAATATTGAATAGGTAACGTCCATTTGTCAGCTGTAACAAGCCTGAGCTCCACTAACTTAC
The DNA here is from genome assembly GCA_022478985.1 of Massospora cicadina. NCBI lineage: Eukaryota > Fungi > Entomophthoromycota > Entomophthoromycetes > Entomophthorales > Entomophthoraceae > Massospora > Massospora cicadina. The sequence goes on from JAKSZP010000102.1 coordinate 117,659, forward strand.
CCCATGATTTTCTAGAATAGATAGGTTAATTTGGCAGTGATCCTCCACTAGTTGCTTCAGCTTTAGAATAAAAGTATCCTGATTCATGGCGTCATAACCCATAATAATTTTTTTCCTCAGCCGCTTGGTAATTTTTTGTTCATGATCAACCTTCTCAATTCATTTAGTAACATATTTGGCATAATCCTTAATAAGCTCAAGATGTTCTGCACACCATCAAACGTTGAGCCTCCATTTAATTTAATAGCTCCTCTCCTTCAGGATGGTTTTTATTGTTTTAAGGTATCCAGGGCTCATACTGTCCATGGCATTGACAACATCCAGGTTGGTTTGAGCTCTGTCAAACCGTAGGCAGTGGACTAGCGCTTATCCAAAAGGTGGAGTGCCTTCCTCTCATCCATGTCCATCCTGTCCTGATTTCTTAGATCATTTGATGTATACTCAATTTTATCGCTGGTATTGCTGCGTGAAGGTATGTATTCACCAGGTAGTTTTTTAATGGTCTTGGTAAAACCACCAGTGTTGGGGTTTTTATAAATAATTTGAAGGTGTGTCCTTTAGAGGCTACGCAATAATTAGTTTCTTGTAGCTCCAGTGATACAACCTAGGAGACTTTCTCTCACTAGAAATCTCTTAATGGCATAATCATCTTTGAGGAAAATCTATGTTCACTCTAAACAAGTAAAAATCTTTAGTTAACTCAACAAGGACAAACATTATGTTATGAATAAAAAGTGCTTTGCTCGTTACCATCCTAGAAATTTAATATGGCTAGTGAATATAGGGAGCTAGAAAAAATAGAGAGAAATCTCCTATGCTTCTCTGAATCGGGTTTTCAAGGAGATTCATCCAAAGTAATTAATGAGAATGTTCAGCTTTGTAAATGAGGATGGATAATGCCAGATAAGTTAAAATTAATAATAATTTTGGGCCTTAAGCCCAACTAAGCATCAATTGACAGAATACTAAGTCTAATTTTAATAATAATTTTGGCCCTTCAGCCAGACTGATCATCACTCAATAATCAATTGACTAAGTACAAATATTAGGTTATAATAGTCAATCATTTGCAAGCCCAAAGTTAAGGCATTCCTCACATTGGGGCGAAGCTGGCACCAATTCTGGACTAAATCATTGGTTGGTGAGCATTTTAGTTGGGCCCTCCTCCTCACCAAGAATATATAACACTAAAAGAACCTGGAACATCAAGGCTCACTTCCTCTCAAAAAGACGCCTTTAATGGAGATAGCTGTCAAGCACTGGTTTGCATACCTTCTTATTTTACCATTAGGTAAAGAATTTTCCTGAGAAAGATGGGAAGAACTTTTCCATTGGGAGCATAAGAAGAGAGCACACCGCATACAAATTATGGATATGTTCCCCCACACTGGGCGGTCTGATCTTAGCAACATAGCCTTGGACTGACCTTATTGCACTTATCTCTAAAAGACCTGGAATGTATTCATGTAAAATTTTGGGGCTCAAAGTTACTTGCTTAAGAAGCCTTTGTGGTGGCCGCCTCTACTCTGGGGCAACCTTCTATGAGGTGGCCTTTTTTAAAATTGGGTGATATAATGGTCAGTACCTTATGTTATGAAATTGTATGCCCGCATTACCCAGCTTGATCAGTTATATTATATTATATCTGCTTTTCCACTAGGGGATGAGGCCCGCTAGTGGATGTGGGAGTCATTATTTTGGATGATAACTATAGTTTGGTGGAATAGCTCAAACGAATTTTAACTATCTGCCAGGGATGATCCACTGGATTGCTTATGTATCATTGGGGATGGTCTCTGACAATAGACAAGTAATTTGATTATCAATTTTTAATTTAAATTATTTGAGGTATGCCAATTAGGACACAGACATTACCATTACTCAATGAGCAAAAGAACTGAACAAATTATTGAACAAAACAAAAAAAACAACAAAACCTCCAACTTGGTGGGGAGTGGAATACCGCTAACCCACCATGGCAGAGGGCGATGTTGGACATTTGCCCTCCTGGTTTCAGGATAAAAATGTTTTGGGGAAAAATTAGCCAAAAAGGGGGAATGTCAGACATTTACAAGTCCACAATAATAACAATTATCTAAATAATAATGATGATGAAATCAGCCAAAAAACCCTGGCCATTTCTTGGTGGAATCCTGCTAATTGGGGTAACACTGTTACAAATACTGAATGAGCAAATAGCACAAAATTGGACAGTCAAATTTCCATGGCCATGAAAGGGAACCTGGGGAGTCCTTTAGAAGTTTCACCCCTGCCACATCCAATTTCCTTCAAACACTAAGCGGGACTACCCCCTTTTAACGGTGTGGCAGAGGTCCCCCAAGGTGAAATTATTTTAGCTAATGGGGATTGGTTGAAATATATTAAATATTACCCCATGGGTACATACTGTCTAAACCTAATTCCCCATCCATCAGTCAGCCTATGTGAAGCAAGTATTACTAATTTTTGATAGGCTACATTCCTATATTTCCTAATTTGGATGGTAACAAGACGTTTTGAACTTACTATGGAATTCCCTTCAAACTTCATTACAGTTTAGTACTTTCTGGTCAAATATTGAGAGGGTTCTTTTTTTCTTCCTATAATAACACTGATAAAAAACCTAAAAACCAAGCTTTTTGATTTTTATAAGTTTATCCTTATTTTTATATACAGTTGTGGAATCCAGCAGCATTTAGCACCAGCGATCACACTACTAGCTGGATTCCCACAGGTGAAGGGGGTCAGATGGCTCAGCTACATGCATATTGTTCATGACAGAATCATTATGGTTGTAAAATCAAATAAAATTGGAGATCCAGGGCGTTGGAACATCAGTGTGGCGGGGAGTATGGCTGTAAAAAATTGGTTTTTTATTCAAGATTAGCTTGGAAAACAGCTTTGACAAATTTTGCAAGGAGGTGTTCAGCATGAAGGTGGGCATTGGGAATTTGGGCAAAATTTGTAATATTGTGACAGGTTAGTTTAGCAGATGGGTCAAAATTTGCTAGTTTGCTACAAGAATGACAGCGTCTTTGGCATCAACCAACAATTTAGTGATTTCATCCTTTTTTGCTTCAGGGAATCAAAGGGGAGTTTGAGTCTGCTAAGCCCTTCATGAAATTAAGCCACTGATTGGGCCACTGATTTGTAGAGAACTGGGAAATGGAATAAGGCCACTGTTAAGGAAAGCTGGTGGTCACTTTGGTAGAGGATGGCGTTTGGTTTAGGAGTGAGTTATTTGGGGGATGGGTTTTTGTTAAAATTAGATTTGTAAAATTTTGCCCATCCATAATTGAGTTGGCCAAGAGGTTCACCAGATTCCTCATATGTATAACGTTACCTGATTTATCAATCCCAGCAAATAGGTCCCATGGTTTAGGTTCACAAGTATAGTGGGGGAAGAATTTGGATGAGTAGGATTAAAATGGGCTGCTTGGGTGTGAATGGAGGTCCAGACCTGACTATGATTGGCGTGGGTGTAATTGAGTGGGTTAGTGTGATCAGTATTTAGTGGGGGCTGTTTTCCCACTCTGGCCCATTGAACAAGAACGTTGAGTGGGAGGGGGGCAGCAAAACGCCCCATTCAGAATCCACTGAATATGGCTCAGAAGCCTACCAGAGGAAGTGATTTGGGGCAAAATTTTGTTTGAATGGTCAAGTTCAAAACATAGATGACAAATTTGGCAACCATTATCCACCTGAGCCCAGATAAATACACAGGCACCACTGCAATATGAACATGGGGGATTGTTAGGCTATGGCAGGGTGGTGTGGGATTATGGTGGCAGTGGTGCAAGGTGCAGCAAGGCGCTCTGCACCAGAAGGAATGGCGAAGACAAAGTTGGGCTGTGTCCCATAATCCCTAAGCCCCGCCATCAATTGATCATATAATATCTGGGATGGGAGGTGAGATGGGAAGGATGCAAAGGACACCACCAATGTGGTGTCTGGAGGAAGGCGAGTAAGGGTACTAGGGATGGGAGTACTTTTATAAGTGAGAGGAGTTAGAGACGCTTTTGCAGCTTCCTCATCCATCTGGAAGTATATGTTGAAATAGCCCCTAAGTGGGCGGAAATCAATAAAGCCAGATGGCACAAACGCAGCGGTGTCCAATTTGATAATTGCCTTGTCAGCATATGAGAATAAACTCCCATAATCAACTCATAGGAAAAATTGGATAGTGGAATGAGGGTAGGTGAGAGGATGATGGCGAGAAGAATAGATGCATGCCAGGTGTAGCACTAAGTCCCGTGGGGTACAAAATGGTCAGAAGAAGAGGTCAGGCTATTTGTCCCGTGTGGTGCGTTTACCTGCAGGGCAGAAAACACAAGGTGGTGGAGCATCGCTACCCTATATTGGAGAAGCAGGCGGCAGATCTGGGGATATTTTTAGAAAATGGGCATGGCCAGATGGCGGTGGTAAAATAAACTCTTTTTCTAATAAGATTATCTCAAAGTGAGATCAAGCAGAAAGAAAGGTTATTTCAATTTTACTATCGATAATTTGATTATTTTTTAAGAGTCAATTGAGAGTTTGTTGCTGACTGACTGATGAATTTATAGTTGATTGCTGAAGCGCTAACAATTCTTCTAATAACAACCTACAGGTTAACCTTTTAGGTAATTGGATCTGCTCTTAATGGGAAAAGGTTCCTTTTAAGTAGGTCTCTAGCCTAATTAGGTACTGTAAAAATTTATAGGCTTTTAATTATTTTTGGCCAATAACCCCTATAAACTTATTACTTGCACAGGTTCAGGTTTGTGCAATTCTTTCACATTGTATAATAGTTGATATAATTAGTTGATAATAATATGATGACTATTATCACTAGTTGAATGGAAGTATTAGATCTCAGCCCAATGCTCAGCCAGTATTTCCTCTCAAAATACTTGTGATTCTTGAAATAAGGATTCATTCTCTCTTACCATCTAACTGATCTTCTCTTGAATTCCCATTTATGGTTTCTCTGGTTTGACACACAGTCAGCAGCAATACCATTTTGATTCCACTTCTTTTCTGGGTCCCCTCTCAGATCCTTACTCTTTTCCTTAAAGAGTCTCTTAATTATTGCACACGGAAATAATATCCCTGAGAAAGAACTAGAACAAATGGATGCTGATAAAGTCTACTAATCTGAGACTTAAGTAGAAGTGATAGGTAATCTGGTAAATTCTATATTACTATATACTGTTTTTCTGTCTATTTAATTAGTTAATTCTAGGGAACTTATATTGGGGATTTGGCGCCCAAGACTCAGTTGACACCTCTCTGATGAAATGGCAGCCATTGCCATTGAATCACTTAACATCATTTCAGAAGCGATGGTCTTCCCCATCCTGGCTATTATTCCATCATTGGACATCCTCAAGACCTATAACGGAAAGGGTCATAAAAAGTGTCCCTAACGTTTTCCTCTCAATCCAAGTGAAACAGCCATATTTAAAAAAGCGACATGTTTAGGTAATATGACTTGTTACCCATTAAGATAGGTCGCAAACTAACCAATTAATTGTCTAATTGCATATGGCATCACTCATCTTGCAACTTGCTCAATGAATTCCTGATCAGTTGGTGATGAAACCTGAATGATCTCAATTGGTACACCTGATAGATAATCAATTATCAGATTCCTCTATTTCATCAGCAACTCTGCCTGACGAGATCTTAAACATTTGTCCAGATTGATCCCCAATGGATCTGACCAGGTGGATAACCTAAAATCTCCCAAACATAGTAACACTAAAATCAGGGTTAACCAATTTCCAATTCACCTCGCATTAGGACTTTTCCCCTAGCAATTTCTGGTAATCTAGCTGGCTGGGGAGATGGGCAAAAATTCCAACAGATCCCCCCTCTTGCCTAGATTTCCAGCGAGAAAAGGACTTGGGCAGGAGAACACCGCTTCAGACACTCATTTAAATACTTCATTTGCTCAAGTGGAGTAGGATCATCAGTACCCAACGCTGATTGGGACAACCTTAAACATGCGGCTCTCTTCCTCTTCCTCCTCGCTACTGCCTACTCAGAGCGTGGTCACCATGATCTTCTGCCATGCTGGGCTGATTGATTTACTCATGACAATATTAATCCAAGGATCCAGTTTCCCCCCATCAGGGCATATGACCTGATGTCATATTCAGGATTCTTGAACTGGCGTCCTCGATTTCCTGATTTTTCCTCATCCTCAACAGGAGACTCTTGCAATTGATGTTCATTTTGCATCCCAATTAAGAATGCTCATTTATGTTCACCCTTGTTATTTTTCTTCTAATAACCTCTTGGCTCATATCATTATTAATTCTTCTCTGGAGAGCTTATCCCATTAATTTCGAGATTAATTTCTCCAAAATTGGAGCTTAAATGATTGTAGATTGCACAATGTCGACTATCATATAAGTCTGAAATCCCCCTCTCATACAGCTCATATGCTGAAACTGAGTCATGGTTCCAACAGCTGCTCAACACTTTGTCTGATCAATATCATTGGCTCTTCCAGAAGATGAGTTGGTTTGCATGGAAGAACCTCTTTTACAGCCCTTCCAGGACTCAAACTCCTCGTCTGGCACCAGTGGCTACTCCTTCCGTGGAATTACTGGAAATGGTAACCAACCTCACTGAAACCAGGCTAGCAATAGTCTTGAATGACTCACGGCTGATCCTTCCTCTTTCATCAATTCCAGAGTTAGATTTTGACACTCTCCTAAATTGGCTCCTTTCAAAGATACGCCTAACATCATCATTGATCCTCCTGAAATAATGCACTTTTCTCTTGATCAAACTTCCTCTCCGTGTTAGACTTGCTTCTGGAGTTCCTCTTCTGACTCAGTCAATATTACAAGCCAGCTGTCTTGGCCAATAAACTAGCCATTGGAAACAGCGAACACTTCAAACTCCCCTACACAGAATCAAGGGCCTTAATCACTAAGACTTTACCATAGCTCTGAATTCTTCTGATCTTGAGAACATCCTAGATTGGGATATCGCAGAGTATGCTCTTTACTTTGTCAGCCAAGTTCTTTAAAGTTGTGCCACAGATCTTATGGCCTCTCCCAGCTTCCATCGCTCTTTCTTCTTCAGCTTCCAAGAATCTTGTAGTTGTTACTTGCAGGATGCCATTCACTCCTTGCATGACTATCTCGTTTCTGGTGTATCCCATTGGTATCTTCCGCTGATGGATTTGATAGGGGGCATGATTTGGCAACCCCCATCTAGTTTCCCCTGTTTGTTGCTGGCCCATATGTCCAGTGTTCTTGACAAAGCTCATAGGCAAGTGCTCAAGACTAATCTTCTAGCTCTGGTACCATATTGGGATTACTCGGGTTATTTGCTGACTTCCTCTTCCTGTACTGTTGCTTCCCTCCCCACTCTGGGGTATCACGTTCGCTTCTTCCTACATCTTAATTTCCCTTCCCCTAGTTACTTTCTCGCAGGAATCTGCAGCCACTCAACAAACTTAGTTATGTGTAGGTTTAGCCCTCGCTAGCATCTGATCTCACTTAAAATTTTATAGGTTATTCACTCCTACTGCGATCCATCCTCCCTCCCCCAAGAGGCGACATAGGCGTGATCATCCCCAAATTGAGGATAATCAATAGAAAAATAAAAATTATAAATACATATTGATTTTTTCTATTAGTTTTAATAATCTTTTTTCCCATATCTTTACTAATCTTTTATTTTTTCTTTTTTTCCATGGGGCTTGACTTTGTTTTGGTTCAGCGGTCTATCTATTTTATTTATTTATTTTTTCCCAAACTGGATCCTAAGTATTCTTAGACCTACCAGTTTTCTATGGGTCAGAGGTCTTACTTCTTATAAGACTTAACCATCTATATTGGTTCAGAGGTTCTTTTTTGGACTTGACCTAATCATTAGAACATTACCAACTTAATTGTTCAGCTGTCCTTCACTCTCTTTTTTTTATTTTTTCCTCAATCCATCACTTCAAATACTTAGTATGGACTCAATTTACTACCCTTCCATCCAAGAGGTTCTTGATGGAGTAGGCATCCGTCGCCATCTTGGCATTAATCTCAAATAGACCTGACCACAATGCATCCAGTTTGTTTCTTCTCCCAAAACCATGCATATCACAATAGGCAAGTCTTTCACCTATTTGGTATTTGGATAAAGCCAGTCAGTTTTTATTGTCCATCATTTTCGCTCTTATCCTCTTCTTCAAATTCGTATTAAATGCTTGAAATTGCATTTCAATCAGGATATTTGCCAATCAGTTCAGGTACTGCTTGGCACACTTCCCTGATGTTGGTTCTACCACCAAATATAAAATAAGTGGTAATGCAGCCTTCCTCCCATATAGCAACTCAAATGGCATTTTTCCTGTTTCCATATGATGACTGATAAGTAGGCAAACATCACTAAACTCAGGTATGTTTCTGACGTGGAAGTTCTTCTGATGACCAGCTTTCTCAGTGTTGTGACAAACGTTCCATTAACTCATTCCACCAGTCCGCTCGTCTCCAGCTGGAAGAGTACAGACACGACTCCTCAGATCCACATTATCTCATTTAACTGCAGGATCACATGAGACTGAAGTTTGTCCTATTATTGCTCAGCAGGACCTGCGGGCATCCATGTCTTTATATTACTTGATCCAGATAAATCACATGGTATTAGTAGCATCTGCTTTTGCCAGGGCCTTCATCTCAACCCATCTCATCAGATGATCAATTGCAACTATTATGTACTTGACTCCCCCTGTGCACATTGTCAGAGGTCCCATCGAGTTGATGGACACCATATGCCAAGAAAATCCAGGGTGGACCAGTTGGTATCTGGTTGTAATCTTGTGTGGCTTGTGAAGCTGGCTCACCACACAGCAAGCTATATAGTTGGCGACATCATAGTTTATTGACTCCCAGTAGTAGCACTGATGAATATGGTCAGTCGTTTTTCTCAGGCCTCCATGCCTGAAAACCATATGAGCAGCTTGAATGATAGCTGCTCTTTCTGAAGGCTTTGGGTATAATAGCTGCTTCCCATTAATAATCTTGAAAACTTGTACATCCATGGTCTTGGTCTTTTCCATCACTTTTTGAAGCGCACCTTGGATTTATTGAAGCACATTCCCAATTTCTCCATCAACCATTCTTTGGAACAACTCATCCGCTTGCTGGTATACCATATGGACCATTGGTAACTGCATTAAACCATATGCAGTCTGATGAGAAGACCCCATTCAGTGGACAATCTAAATTGTAAGCCTGTAACTTTAACGCTCATTGGGCCAGTCATCCTTCTGGTTCTCACAAATTGTGAAGCTGATGCAACAAGGAGTGGTCTGTCACCACTTTGAAGTGCATTCCATGGATGTGCGCCCAAAACTGTTTACAGTCATAAATGACCGCAAGGCAATCAAACTCAATTATGGTGTAGTTCCTCTCAGCGGCTAAGAGTGTCCAGCTCAAATATGCCACCAGATTTTTGTCCCCAAGTTCATCTACTTGGCTTAATACGGCGCCAATAGCCATCAATAAAGCATCAGTTTGTTTAATAAATTCTCAATCGAAATTTACTAATTATAAAATTAGAGAATCTATCAGGTATCGGCGTAATTCATTGAAGGATTTCTGTGCTTCTTCTATTCATATAAATCCTTTCTTCAGATCCTTCAACAGATGAAATAAGTGCTTGGCGATTATGGCAAGATCTTGAATAAATTCTTTATAATATCTGACCATTCCAAGGAACACTTGGATATCTTAGACACTCTTCATCACAGCCATTCGTTCTATGGCTTCATTCTTCTGGGCTTATGGCTGCAATCCACTAGAGTTGATCACAAATCCCATATATTCCAACCCTTTCATAAAGAAATGACACTTCCTTGGCTTAATCTTCAGGTTGACTGCAGACAGTCTCTTTAACACTTCCTCCAAGTGGTGTAAATGGTCAGTAAACGTCCTACTGAACACAAAATATTATCCAAGTACACCAGGACGCATGACAACTTCAAGTCATTTAGTATAGCATCCATGGCCCTCTGAAACGTTGCAGGCGCATTTCATAGACCCAGGTGCATCCTCATCAGTTGATATAGCCCCTGCACAGTAATAATCGCGCATTTTTCTTGGTCTTCTCTTGGCAAATCAATTTGTCAATATCCTGATATCAGATCCATTGCAGAGAAACACTTTGCATCTCCTAATCTCATTAGAACATCATTAATTTCTTGGTAGGGGATATGAATCCATCTTTGTAATCTTATTCAGCTTCTAGTAATTGATCACTACCTGATTAGAGCCATCATTTTTCTTCATGATAAGAATTAGACTCACCCAGGGACTCAATGATAGAAATAGAAGCACATACTCTATTAGTTTTCTGCTTTCTTCTTCCACTACCACTTTGGCCACCTTTGACTATCAAATCAGTATCAACCTGATTGGCAAATTTTCCCCAGTGTTGACCTTGTGGATCACATCACTTGCGCATCCCAAATCGTGGTTGTCCTGGGAAAATACTTCCCAATACTTTTTGAACAATTCATGCACCTCCTCTTTCTGTCCTTTCATCATATCAAAGATTCTCTCGATCAACCAATGGGCTGATACTCTCAGTTACCCCATCCAGTAATCCCATCTCATCAAGGGTCCCAAAATTGTGGAATTTCTTCAGTTCAGCCAGCAGGATTAGATAAACAAATATGACAATCTGATTCTTCTCAATCTTTATTGGTTTTTTACTTAAATTCGCCAGGAGAGCTCAATTTTCTCCATGGCTCAGCATTATTATTCCAGGAGCCGCTTAAGGCTCTATTCTGTACTTCTTCCAGGGGGCTTCCAATCTCCCCTTACAGTAGCTCCAGTATCTCTTTTGTCAACCCCGTGTCAACTATCATCTGTGAACCCAGCGGTATGGTTTTCACATTCTTGATCCTCAGAGGAATTCCCCAATTTTCTAGTATTTTCATCAGCATTTCTCGTCACTTCCAGTCAACCAGTTGGTATCTAATTGGGACAATGCCTTCATTGTATATAAAGTTGGTGAAGTTATTTCTCCTACTCAATGAAGCTTCCCCATCCTTCTAATAGACCAATGGTAACGTCCAACACAATATGGTCAACCTATTATCCTTGAAGGTTACATTTAACTTCATACTTCCATAGAAATTCCATCCCAATTAGAATATCATAGTTTTGGTTGGACAAAACTGTTGCTGGAGCAGATACCACCAAGGATCCAAATAGAAGTGGCAGAGCACTATATGCTTTACAGGAGATGGTGGTGTTCAGCCCAGCTGTCCCATAATCCTTCTTGTGTTCCAAGTCAGGCGAGATCTTCATCCTCTTCACCAGCTTGGTTGAGACAATGTTAATGGGCACTCCGCTGTCAACAATCGCCCTCACCCATACTCAACTCTTTAGTATATCTATATATTTACACTCAGAGTATTGTAATATAGTGTTTACTGAGTGAATAGCTGCTTTATTGCTGAATTTAGGGCTTTAATAATTTGCGCTGATAAATCAAAAAATGATTCCTTTATCGCGCTGAGGGGGATAGGCAAATTAGCCTCATCTAAACGGACATCAGATAATTCTTCAGGATTCTTGGCAGTCAAATATTGTCTGCCAGTTGTCAGGCGTATGGCTGGGCAACTTCTTTGATTATCTTGTGATTGATTCTCTTCGCTTAGCTCTGGTCACAGCATTTGCATCCAAATTGACCACTTGATACAGCTGATCCTGTTTTTCATCTATGAACAAAAACTGATATTAATTTCTTCATTCATATTGTCAGGAGGAACAGTTTTCTCCGCAGCTCTAGACTGTTCCTCATCTAAGAAGCGGGCCCTTTTCCTGACTCCTTTGCGGTTGCAGACTCTTTTGCTTGGACCACGTTTATTTGATCCTTTGGCTTCTTGCAATTTACAGCTAAATTCCCCTTCCTCCGCATTGGTAACATACTTTCTCTTTCTTTTTAATCCATCTGAATTCTTCAGGCTTATTCCCTAACACAGTTCAGTTGTTCATCTCTTTAGCACCCTTATTCCCCTTCATGAGATTCGAATTTCGTACTGGGTTAGATTTAAAACTTCTGTTTGGGGCATCAAAAGTTGCTCCCAAGAATTTCAAATTGTCTACCATCTGAGAGGTAGTAATTTCCATCTCAAACATGAAAGACATCATTTAGTGTAAATTGCAGTAAGGCCAAAGGGCCGCTTGTAATGCAATTCTGGCATCAAAGTCATCCAGCACTTTCGCTTCAACCAGGATTTGCGATATATGGTAGAAACAATCAGCGAAGCTTGCTAGAGATTCATCTTTATAGAGTTGGACGCCCATTAACTCTTGTTTGCACTTTGACATGCACGTTGGGATTACAAAACCTTCATAATGGCCACTTTGGCCTCTTCATACAACCATCTGTCCCCCTCCATATGGGGAAACACTAGGCTTTGACAATCAGTGTCTAGGCAATTCATCACTGTCAATGATTTTTGACAATCACCATATCCATACTGGTCATATCAAACAATCAGAAAAATGCAGGGGCGTTATACCAATGGAAAGTCAGCAATTTCAGTTTGCCTTAAATTCCTCCAAGGTTTCTCTAGCCACTTCTCTAGGTTTGGCTAATAAGCTCACTTGGAAAGTGTTTTTGACATCATCTCTGAAATAGCGGTAAAAGTGGATGGCATGTTTCTTGGGTAGTCATCTTCCCAATTATCATATGAGGAGTTCTTCCTTCAGCATCTGTCACTGCATATGGCTACAATCGCATTTTTGAGCTCTTTATTCTTTATCCTGTTTAATCAGCTGCTTGATATCAGCGCTGAAAGCTCTTAAATAAACGCAATCTGCTTTACGCTCCATTTTCAGAATTATGACTTTACAAATTAAGTCCCCTTCTTTCTTCTTTAATAACGTTAATTTCCAAGTAACTCATTCCCAAAACTCAAGACATAATTAATCCCTTCCTCTATCATGCGACTTTTTCTTCAAAGGCTGCGAATTCTTGATGATCCACTGAATTCAGGGCGTTCTGATTAACAGTTGCCAACTCCATCCATATTTTCTTATCACAAATTTATATATGACATTCTTCTAAGTTCCTATACTCAACTACACCCCTGTAGTATGCATATCTTTGTAAACAATTATAGGGTTTTGATTATTTTCGGCCAACAACCCCTAAAAACTTATTATTTGCACAGGTTTAAGTTTTGTGCAATTCTTTCACATTGTATAATAGTTGATATAGTCGGTTGATAATATTATGATAACTATTATCCATAGTTGAATGGAAGTATTAGATCTCAGCCCAATACTCAGCCAGTATTTCCTCTCAAAATACTTGTGATGTCTTGAAATAGGGATTTGTTACCTAATACCATCTAACTCAATCTTCTCATAGATTCCTATTTGCAGTTTCTCTGGTTTGACACACATTTGGCAGTAATCCTGTATTTAATTTCGCTTCTTCTCTGGATCCCCTCTCAGATATTTACTCTTTTCCTTAAGTAGTATCCCAATTATCGCACATAGAAATGATATCCATGAGAAAGAATAGAACATCTGGATGCTGATAAAGTTTACTAAGCAAAGACTTTTAATAAAATTGATAGGTATATCTAATAAATTCTATATTACTATATACTGTTTTTCTGTCTATTTTATTAGTGAATTCTAGGGAACTTATAGTGGGGATTTGGCGCCCAAGAATCAGTTGACACCTCCTCGATGAAGTGGCAGCCATTGCCATTGAATCACTTAACTTAATCTCAGAAGCGATAGTCTTCCCCATACTGGCTAGAATTCAGTTATTGGACATCCTTGAGACCTAAAATGATAAGATTCAGAAAACCAGTCCCTAATGTTTTTCTATCAATCCAAGAAAACCAACCATATTTGGCATGCGACCTGCTTAGGAATGGGACTTGTTACCCAGTTGAGGCAGGTTGTAAACTAACTGTTCAATTCTCAAGTTTCAGATTGCATCACTTGCCTTACAACTTACTCCTTAAACTCCTAGTCAGTTGGTGATGAAACCTGACCGATCCCAATTGGTACACCTGATAGTTAACTAACTATCAGATGCCCCTATTTTGTTAGCACTCTGCCTGACAATATCTTAAGCATTCGTCCAAATTGATCCACAATGGATCTGACCAGGCAAATAAACTAAAATCCTCCGAACATAGCTACCCCAAAATCAGGGTTAACCAATTTCCAATTCACCTCGCTATAGGGAATTATGTCCTAGCAATTTATGGTAATCTAGATGGCTGGTAATATGGGCAAAACTTCCAACAGATACCCTTCTGTGGTTAAAATGAGAATGTGTGGATGCAATTATTAAATAACCCAGTAAAGGCCTTATCTCTAGATGGTGGGAGAACCTGAATAGCTATTTGAGGAAGATCACAAGGATGAAACTTAAAAGGGCTAATCCAGTGGCAACAGCTCTTGTTTTTCAGTGCGGAGGCAACAGGGATTAAGCGCCAGATTCCTTATAAGTTCCCTAGATATTATTCAATAAATTAGATCTGATCAGTATAAAAATACTTTATTATTCTGCCTGTTTTAAAATTATTTTAGATCACTCTTTAAATAAGAGTTTTTGAAGAAATAACTATCCTTTAGCTATTACTACTATCAAGATCTCCGCAGGCTCCTGCGTTAAAAGAGAGGAAGAGAGTTCATCTGAATCTAAAAATAGGTTAGTTCCATTGAGAAGGAAAAACCTCTAGACCTATTAATAGGTTAATTTTCAATACCAATTTCCACCTGAAGGAAGAGTTAGGGAAAAGTTCCCCCAGTTCAAAAGATCTTTAAGGATCATAAGAGCGCGTAGCACCAGTCTAGCATTGGAGGAAATACTCATTATTGGCTGTTAAGATTTAAATAAGGTGAAAGTCATCATAATATCCCCAACTCACTTATTACTATCAATTACTAACAATTTATTACAACGCACATAAGCATCTGTTCAGTAAACTTAAGAACTATAGCGACAATAGTTCATAAAGTTTCCACCTTAACATTATAACAATGCACTCAATCGTTAAATTTTGGCTTAAGTTTTATTTACATATCCTAAAATCATTATAGGCTTTTGGGTGGGGCTTAGTTAAGTTTGGTTTGGCGCTAGGCTATGCATACACAAAAATTTATATAGTCATGATATTTGTAAAGTATGACATGTGACTCCCTGTAAGGGGAACCCAAAAAAATTAAGCCTGAGCAATTACAAACATAAGTTTAGAATTTTTACCTCTTTTGCTTTCGCCTTGATGCTTTATGTTCACAATGCTACTTTTAGACATCAACAAAAACAAGGTACTCAGGTCATGTTCACCCTCAATCTTACCTTGTCTTTTTTATGTAGTCAGCGTTCTGACCTTGGCTTGTTTACCTTTAAAGACCAACTCACTGCTCAGAGGGACTGCTCCTCACAGATTAGGCACCAGAAAACTTTCACTAACATCACAATTTCTCTAAGAAAATCCTTCTCAGATGCTACCACTTGGTGCATCGTTTGCTTGGTTAACTTTCCATGCACATAGCGAACTTCTTGACACTCTTAAACATTCTTGACATACGTAAGTTCTTGAGACTCAACTAGAACCATTCTACCCTTTTCCTTGGCGTTATCAGCACCATTGTATCCTCAACAGATAATGTTTTTTCAAATTGGTCAATCCTAGACGGTTTACTAGTGACAGAATACTTAGTTAATCTATACTAGTCATTGGAGAGTAATAATTTGATTAAACACAAGTTAAAACAAAAAATGATAAACTTCAGATTCTTTAGAAAGGTTACTTTTTAAAATATAAAGCAAGGTATTTTATACTTTAGGGTGAATTCAAAATATAAATAAATGAAATATTATAAAGTATTTCTGTAATTTGGGGTATTAATAAGAGGATTTTTCAGGATCCTCTAGTCAGACGGCGTTAACTTCTGTTTTAGTCTTTTCGTCAATTTTCACTAACACTTGTAAATGAGAGCTCCATCTATTGGTGGTTACCCCTGAAACTAAATGTTCAGGGGCCTTTGTAATAGGGCTTATTTCTAGTTTCTGGGCCATTTTTTCTTTTATTGATATTGTTAAATTACCAAAATTTGGTATTTTTCTTCTCAACTTCAGGTTTGAGCAATAGTAGCCTACAATGCACCATGCATTATGGATTCAAGACACTCTGAAAATTGGACAATGGCCAGATTGGAGAATAATTGTTTTTGAAACATTAAAAGCTCTTGTGGCGTAATTCAACTCATTTATCATTTCATCACTATCACTATTCAACCTATTTTGGACCCCTGAAGGTATAAAAGGGTCATTTTTCATATAAATTTTCAGTAATGTAATCCACATATACTAAATTTTCCACTTATCAGGGCAAAAATTATTTCATATAACATCACATTATTATTGTTTAAAATACTTGCTCATGACATCATGTCAACTTGAATGAAAAATTTTTAACTCTCCCTAGCCTATAAAAGGGCCACTTTCACCCCCATTTGCAGTGAGTTGATCGCATGTACCTCCACCAGTTTGGGGTTATGTTTATGTATTCTACTAGTTTATAATTGACCAGACAAACCAGTCATGGCCTCTTCCATGGCACTTCCCATTCCAAGAAGAGATCTGGGGAATAATCAAAGGTGCTGAGAATGCACTCTAAAAAAAACAACATCAGTATCATCGTCACAGATGGAGCTCTCTGCTCCTCTATTGGTTAACACAGTAGCAGGCTTAGTCAAAATGGCCTTTAGTTTCTCTAATTTTGTTCCTCTCATGTGATAAAAGTAAACCTTGTCTACATTACTAAGCTCAGGTAACTTGTTTCTCCTCTGGAACTCTTTAACTTGAAGGGAGACTAGCTTCAATGCTGCTTAAAGCTTCTGACTGTAATCCCATTAACTTTTCATTTAACACCAGTTGGTAAATTCTGGGTGAAAGGATTCTTTTATGCTGCTATAATTGGTGCTTGGAGGGTAAGCAGCACAGCCTCTTGCCCATACAGGGCTTTGAAGGGGGACACCTCAATCACTCAGTGATGGCTATACTGATAAGCCAACAACGCTGACGGCAACAGCTAGCCCCATTTTGACTAATAATTGAGAGCCATCTTCTTTAAAATCCTCCTATGGTCCCGTTCACTCCCTTGACACTTCTTTTGGAGGATGGATTGTAGGGAGTAGTGAACTGATGCTTTACCCCTACCAAATCATTAGTTTATTCACCACGTCTGAGATAAAGCTTTTTTCCATTGTCTGACAAGAGAATTTGAGGGTATCCATGTCTTGTAATTACCTGATTGTATAAGAATTGGGAAGTGGAATTTGCAGTATATGTCTTGATTACAGATGCTTCAACCCACTTAGTGAAATGGTCGATTGCCACCAGAATGAACTTGGCTCCACTGTATGCTGTTGGCAATGGCCTCATCACGCCAATAGAGACATTGCTGAATGGTGCAGTGGGGGGAATGGGCGTAAGCTTGAATTTCTTTTCACAATGGGAGAAAATGGTGCAAGGTACATACAACTTTAGTGCTTGGTGTATTTTTTGGACATCTATTCTAAGTATAATTCTCTCCTTGAGGTATGTCAACGTTTTTTGGAATCGTCCATAGGCCCATGTGCTTGTAAAACTCAATCACTATCTTCATTAAATCACCAGGTTGGATGTATGGATACTATTTGTCTTGAACCTTATTATGGTTATTTCTATTAGCACCAGGTGTTTTTAGAACATCTCCTCAGGACGCTCTTGACTTCTTCTTTCTCCTCCTTCCAGGATTCTTCAAGTAGAAAATTAATCCTTATAATAAAAATGCTCTCTGGCGTGCAGGTTGAATACTGGTAGTCTCATCAAGCCAACCATGTTTAGGTGAAATCTCCTAATCAACGAATGTTTCTGAAATCATACCCTTGGAGTAGTACAACCCAATTGGCAAGGCGTCCATCTTGATCCTTTATGTTTTTAGCCAGTAAAGTGACGCTTGATCTGTGACCACTTTGAAATGTAATTCATATAGATAAGGCCTAAAGTGCTTGACTGATCTGATTACTGCAAATCATTCGCATTCAGTAACTGTGTAATTCTTTTCAGCCTTGCTGAATCCATTGAAATAATAATTGATAGGGCGATCTACCACGTCTTCATCCAGTTGTGCTAAGATTGCACCAAGTCCCACATCATTGGCTTCAATGCACAGATAGAATGTCTTATTGAAGTCCAGATATACCAATATTAATTCTTCTACCAATTATGCCTTCAATTCCACGAGTGCCTGCTCCTGATTAAGCTCCATTTAAAAATCATTTTTTTAGTCAGCATGTAGGTAAGGGGCGTCGCTTAGTCCTCAAATTTGTGATGAACTGCCTGTAGTACCCCATCATTCCTAGAACACCTTAACGTCCCTCATACTCTTTGGTGACTCCATTGTCACAACCGCGTTCACTTTCCTATCTTGAGGCTAAATCCTGGCTGGGCTAATATCATGCTCTAGTAACTCTATTTGTCGCTTGAGGAGGGTAACTTGCTTATCTTCAGTTTCACGTTGTATGTTGTTAAATCTGTGAGCAAGCACTCAACTTCTTCTTCCTAAATAAGCACCATTTTTTAATTTTGGATCCGTTTGCTTGCTTTAGAAAGTAACTTACTTCAGCTCATTTGTTCAACTTAAGAAAGGTTCTTTATATGAACGTTATTTGACTTTGTTGATAATAAATTATAAGGGAAGTAATAGCATGAATAAAACTACTATAGTTGAGCTTCTGATAGCCAAGATGGCTATTAGGTCCAACACTAACCTGATGATTGTCCTAAATATAGATAATCTTCAAATTCTGATAGAGACTTTTCCATCTTTGTTAGAACTTAGCCTTGTCCCAGATATAGAGGTTTTCTAGCCGCTTCTGTAAAACTTAACCTAGGATTAGGTTCAGCGGATATTCTTCCTTTTCATCACGAAGAGTCCTCAAAGATAGCAGTAAAAAGACAAAGGATTTTCTTGCCTATCAACTCTAATTACAAAAGATGATGGTTTAAATTATAAAAGTATTTGATCTGTATGTATTTTCCTATTAATCATTAGCTTCATTATGAAAACATGAAGAAATTTTCAAGGGATTTCGGCGCCCAACTCTTCAGTTGGCACCCCAATTGGAAACGGCGGCCATCGCCAATGAACTAACACTTCAGGGTCACACAAAATGATAATCTTACTTATTGGTTTAGTTGGGTTCTCCCACCAACTTTCACTGCAACTTTTCTGAGTTAAAATAAAGATCATGTCACAACGCCTTTGATCAACTCTCATATATTACCCTTACTAGGTAACAACCTTCTTAGGTAGTGGGATTCTTACCCATGAACAGCAGGCTGTAATTCTTAAATTGTTAACTCAAAAGTTGTTTTTTACGGATGGCATTACTCGCCACCAAACTGTTAGACCTCTTAGTCAATTGGCAACTAAACTTAATCAACTCCTACAATTTAATTAATTTATCAATAGTTAAATCGACCACCTAATCAATATAATTTTAGGGGATCATCCCCAATGATGATTAAGAAATCTGGCGTATTATCTGATTGCTCAACCTTGACAAATTACCTGATATTTTTTCAGGATAATACTCCTAACAATAGTTATCATACAATATTGATAACTCCCACATTTACTAGCAGGATTTCCTAGTAGAAAAGCAAATGAATCATCTCTAATTAAGCTGGGTGATGTGGGCATATTAAAATCATAATGAAATGTACACAGCAGTGTGAAGATCTCCAAGAGGTGCTAAAAGTGTTCTGAAACGTGCAACTGAACACAGTGATGTCGTTAAGGTATAACGCATTGGATAACTAAGATCAAAGATGCAATAGATCTCTTGTTGGAAGCTGTAGGGCATTACAGAGCCCCTGCAGCATCTTTAAGGGACAAACAAGCCCTGGCTGCTGATTAAGGCGCATTAAACCTGGTCTTCAGGTGAGAGCTCCATTTGTCAGTAGCTACTGGCCAGGTCTGTTACTGAAAAGTTTTTAAGCCATCAAGGCGCTTCAAAGCTTTGTTAATGCATGGCAGCAGTTGCAAGTCTTTCATGATAATATCATTCAAGTGGCGGTAATTCATGATAGCCTATGGTCCCATCCTTATTGTACACCAGCAAAAAAGGAGATGCACATGGGCTCTTAGATGGCTTCATTAGCCCGTCTTTAAAGACTGATTGAGCCCTTGCGCAATGGCTGCATCATCTGTTTTTTGACGGCAGTAAGGTTTGGACTTGAAGGGGATAGCTGAACTGGTGTCGATCTTATGTACCTCTTCTTTGCACAGACTATACTCATTGGGGCCAGTGCTGAAGATGTCATTAAAGTTGTCCAAAAGTTTGTCCAAATCTTTTTGTTGCTTAGTCACATCCTTAACCCAAGCTCATCAAAGCCTCCTACTATGTGGATGGACTCAGTATCTTGGCAACTTGTCAAATGGACAGTGTTACAACTTGTCCCTTTTCCACTAGAATATGTTATGTAGTAATGTTCCACAAAACAAGGTTTAGCTCTAGAGTAAGTGGTATCATAGAGTCCTAGTAACACTCTGGGCTCTTTCTAACAAAATCCATCATGACTGTAAACTTCCAATATTTAATCAGGAGAAAAATTTAACACTGATTGACGAGCTCATTCTTATTTGGTCTCCTGGTCGAATTTCCATGGTTTCACTAGCATTTAAAATAAGTTTTCTATAGCGCTCATGGTAGGCGGTAAATGTTTTATACTCTTCTCCATCAGAGTGCAATTAAGTGAATAGATTGATTGGGCTGTTTTAACCAAACATGTACGCTGTTTTTGAGGTTTAGGTCTTCGCCTTGAACACTAGGGAGAGTTGGTAGCTCAGAATGTCAACTGTGCTATTGGTAAAGTCGATCTTCGCTTAAAAACCCATAAGAACTGAGTCCTAATAAGAAAATCGTAGTGAAAGTTGTCCAATACCACTGCGGGTGCTGTCAGGACCATGCGCCCGAATTTTAAAGGAAAAGCAGAATTAGCTCCTAAGCGTGGTTAATGTAAGGTCCTGCGATGCAGTATTTAACATTGTAATCAATGTCAGACATAGAATTGAGCTTTTTCACAAGTTTGGAGGAGATAATGTTCACTGGAGCCCCAGTGTCCAACACTGCCAGTGCGCGCATATTCTGGATGATAACTTCCACCATCATTACACTTCTGACGAAGGGTTTTCTAGTGGCCAGGACATTGGTGTCAGATTCTCAAATTGTTTAAAACAACAGCGCTTGTATTGTTCTGGTTAGTGCCTTCGCCATCTGATGCCAAATTTTTAAAAGTAGACTCATCTAACTGCTCTGCTTCTTTAACTGAAGTGATTAAACAGGTAGGCTTATTTTCTTGGTCCAAATAGGTATTGCTCTATACAGGTCTTTCAGTACCATGAACTCTTAACCTAGCTGGTACAGCCACTGTGCTAGGTGCCCCTAACACTCAGTACCCTACAATATTCAAGTTTTCATCTTCATGGTCATCCCCACCTTAATTGTGGAGGTCCCCACAATTTTAAGGTGCTGGGTGTTTCCTCCTTAGGTGTTGGTTTCTTTGTTTTAGTGGTAACTGGAAGACAGGATTAAGTGAAGTGCCCAGGTTGGTGACACTTGTGGCACTTATTTTCTTGATATGGCAAGAGTTCAGGCGGTTTGTTGATCTTCTTCTTGGGCTTTTCACTTTATTTTTGCGACATAAACAGCGTTATCAACTCGTTGAAGTGTGGTGTAGAGTTATTGACTTAAATTCAGTTTTGTTTTCCCTTGTACGTCAATTAGCGCCTCCTTAAGCGCTATGAGAGATGAGCGCTCTTGACCACCATAGTCATGTGCATCTTCAGATTTATATGCATCTCCAGGGAGCTTAATGAGACAGTTTTAGTAGTATTCAGATCCTTTGTTCCTGTAGTTTACAACAGCTAGGCCTTAAGGTATTACGAGAAGCATAATTTTCAGAAGACTCGTTTTTGCCCATATTTACAACAGGAACTCTTGCTTCATATTCTGGACATCATCTTCAGTAAAAATGAGAGTTAGATGTTCTTTAATTTTATTAAAAGATAATCCAGGTCTTAAGCTCATGTTGAGGATCTCCTGAGCCTCACAGCTCATGCATCCTTGTATATGGTGAGCCTTCTGAAGATTTATAGCGCCATCCATGGTACTTTCATACATTTAGCGGAAACCTGCAATTGTCCCCTAGACAGGTGTATACATGGTCTTAAAATATGGTTTATAGTTGGGATCATCCTCAACAAAATTGGCGTGCATCAATATTAGCTGAGTAAGCTTTGACCAGTTGGGGTGCATTCCTTTAAGGAGTTCACATAGGTTCCTCCATTCTAGTTATACGTTGAGTAAAAGTAAGCTCCAATATAGTATGTATCAGTGCTTTTAGGTTTTCTATACTCTTGTCCACTGCAAATAGCATGGTTTCATGCTGTTTCAAGCTCTCACCTTATTAATTTATAACGGTGATAACTTTGTCATCATTTTTAGAGGAATAAAATTTCTTCTCAATATTCTAATAAGTAAGTTCCAGTTTTTTAATTGGTAAGGGTCCTTTAACTATGGGTAGTGAGGTAATTCTAACTCTTATAGCGGTCGCTTTGACACATTCAAGATTGTTACTCAAATTTTGCACTTTGAGTTCCAGGGTATGGTATCTAGTACAGATTTATCCTCCTTTATTCAGGAGATTGAAGGAATCATCTGCAACCTCTTTATGATACACCTTTATATCAACATCATCATCAAATTGCTCATAAACTATTATGATCATCTCTAGGCCTTATGGTGCAACCCCTGTAGTGATCACCAAAGTCATTATGCCTATCTCAGATCACTTAACTTTATAGGTAGACTTTCTGCTCAGGGGGTCTACTACGCGCAGATTAAGCATAAGACAACCTATGCTAACATCACTATCACTTTTGGTAGGCAAGTCCTTCACAGATACTACCCCTTGGCACATCAATTGCTTGGTTAATTTGTCCAACCTACGACGAGCTTCTTGATATCCTTGGACATTCTTGACATATGTTGGTCCTTGAGACTCAACAAGAACCTTTCCAACCTCTTCCTTGGCGTTATCAGCACCAAGGTATCCTCAACAGAGAATGTTTTTTCCAAATTGGTAAATCCTAGATTGTTTACTGGTGACAGAGTATTTGTTAATCTATATTTGTTACTGGAGAGTAATAACTTGATAAAACACAAGATAAACAAAAAAGGATAAACTTCAGATTCTGTAGAAAGGTTATTTTAAAATATAAATCAAGGAATTATATACTCTGGGGGGGAGAAAAAATTATAAAGATATGAAATATTATAAAGCATTTCTGGAATTTGGTTTATTAATAAAAGGATTTTTCAGGATACTCTAGTCAGACAGCATTAGACTTCTGCTTTAGTCTTTTCATCAATTTGCACTAACTCTTAAAATTGTGAGCTCTGTCTCAAGGTGGTTATCCCTGAACCTGGATATTCAGTGGCCTTTGTACTAGGCCCTACTTCTGGGTTGGCCATTTGCTGGGATTTTTGCCCATATTCCCAGCCTGCTAGATTACTTGGTATTGTTAGGGATAAATCCCTAAGGCGAAGTGAATCAAAAATTGGTTGGCACAAGTTTTGTAGTAACTACATTTGGCGGATTTTGGGATATTCACCTGGTTGTATCCATCGGGGATTGATCCAGATAAATACTTAAGATCTCATTTGGCAGAGTTGCTAATGAAATAGGGGCATCTGATAGTGATTAACTATCAGGTGTACCAATTGGGATTAGTCAGGTTTCATCACTGACTGATTGGGAATGAATAGCAAGTTGCTAGGTGAGTAATGCTACCTGCAACTAGAAAATTGATCAGTTGGTGAGTGACCTGCCTTAATGGATAATAAGTCCCATTATCTAAGCAGGTCACTATCCAAATATGGTTGGTTCACACTGGATCAAGAGGGAAACATTAGGTACATGTTTTTGACTCTTTCCATTTTAGGTCTTGAGAATGTGCAATGATGGAATCCTAGCCAGGATGGGAAGACCATCGCTGCTGAGATAAGGATAATGATTGAATGGCAACAGCTGACGTTTCATTGAAGAGGTGTCAACTGAGGGTTAGACAGCCGAATTCCCCACTATATATTCTTTAGGGTTCACTATAATAAAGTACAGTTAGTTAATACCACAGATATTAAAGAAGATAATAAAAAAATTATCCATTTGGGATATAGTATAAAATAAAAACTGTCATCAGCTTCCATTGTGCTATTATGTCTCAAGTGATACTATTGCTGAGTGCAATAACTGGAAGACTCTTAGAGAAAAGAGTAAAGATCCAAGTGGGGAACTAGAGAAGAAGGAGTCACAATTGGGGATAGCTGCCAACTGTGCGTTGGACTGAAGAGACTGTCACCAGGGTATTTCAGTGAAGATCGGGTGGACAAGACCATAGAGAACAAATCCTTACAAATATGACATTATGAGTATTTAATTAGGAATACTGGCCGAGCTTTGGGCCAAAATATAATAATTCATACTCAACTAAGGATAATAGTCTCCATACTATTATTGATTAATAATTCAACTACTATACAACGTGATGAAGTGCATTAGGAAACTGAACCTGTGCAGTAAAAGGTTACTAATGTTGCTTTACAATAGCAACCAAAGTAAATTTTTACAAGTTGGTGCTCACTACATGGGTAGTTGAGTTGAAGAATCTATAAGAATGGCGTACAAAGATGAGCTACGCAAACTGTGGACCAAGTTGGCCACTGTAAACCAGAATGCTCTAAACTCAATGGACAATCAGGAGTTTGTAGCCTTGGAAGAATGAGTGGCCAAGGTGGATGAAAGAATAGAGAATGTAGTAAGCTTTGGGAACGAGTTACTTGGGAAAGTAACTTCGTTGAAAAAGAAAGAAGGGGACCTCGTTTAAGAGGTCTTATACCTGAAAACAGAGTGAGAAGTGGATCGCGTTCATTTAAGAAATTTTGAGCAGATATAGAAAGATTAATCAAACAAGTGGAGGAATTTAAAGCTCACAAATGTGCCTGTGAGCTCAATATGGCAAGCGATGCCAAAGAAAGGAGTTCTCACACAATACTTGGAAGCCAAATACCCCAAGGAACATTCCACCTGCTTTTGCTGCCATTTTGGAGATGACGCCCAAAGTCACTCCTCAAGTTAGCCAAGTGGCTGAACTGAGAGAATCGGCCAGAAAAAGATAGAGGAATTTAGGGCAACGCCAAAATTGCCAACGTTCCATCAGGATAATGCCACAGCGTTTTTCCAATTGTTTGACATGACCATGAATGGCTATGGGGATTATCAAAAGTCTCTGACGGTCATGAATTGCCTAGACACTGACTGTCAAAGCTTATTGTTACCTCACCTGGAGGGGGACAGCTGGGCGTATGCTGAGGCAAAGGCAGCCATCATGAAATGGTTCAGGAGTCTGACATGCATGTCAAAACAAAAGCAGGAATTTATGGGAATCCAGTTCTATAAAGATGAGTCTCTAGATAGCTTTGCGGATCAGTTTTACTAAGAGTTGCAGATCCTGGTCAGAGCGAAAGTATTTAATGAATTTGATGCCAGAATCTCCTTGCAAGCTGCCCTTTGGCCCTATTGTGATTTGCATCGCATGATGTCTTCTGTGTTTGCAACAGAAATGACTACCTCGCAAATGGTAGATAACTTGAAGATTTTGGGAGTGACATTTGATGCCCCAAATATATGCTTCAAGTCCAATATGGTACATAATCTGAATCCCACAAAGGGAAACGAAGGAGCTAAAGAGGTGACCAATCAAACCGTGCTGGGGAATAAGACCAAAAAATTCAGATGGTTAAACAAGAAGAAAAAGATCTGCTACCAATGTGGTGGGGAAGGACACTTCGCCATGCACTGTAAGAAGCTGAAGGATTAGATCAACGTGGTTCAGGCCAAAGAGTCAGCAACCACCAAGGAATCAGAAAATGGCCTGCGGCCTAGATGGGGAACAGTCTAGAGCTGCGGAGAAAACTGTTCCTCCTGACATTATGAATGAAGAAATTGATATCAGTTTTTGTTCATAGATGAAAAACAGGATCAGCTGTATCAAGTGGTCAATTTGGATGCAAATGCTGTGACCAGAGCTAAGCGAAGAGAATCAATCACAAGATAATCAAAGAAGTTGCCCAGCCATACGCCTGACAACTGGCAGACAATATTTGACTGCCAAGAATCCTGAAGAATTATCTGATGTCCGTTTAGATGAGGCTAATTTGCCTATCCCCCTCAGCGCGATAAATGAATCATTTTTTGATTTATCAGCGCAAATTATTAAAGCCCTAGATTCAGCAATAAAGCAGCTATTCACTCAGTAAACACTATATTACAATACTCTGAGTGTAAATATATAGATATACTAAAGAGTTGAGTATGGGTGAGGGCGATTGTTGACAGCGGAGTGCCCATTAACATTGTCTCAACCAAGCTGGTGAAGAGGATGAAGATCTCGCCTGACTTGGAACACAAGAAGGATTATGGGACATCTGGGCTGAACACCACCGTCTCCTGTGGAGTGTATAGTACATTGCCACTATGAATCAGGTCGTTGGTGGTATCTGCACCACAATAGTTTTGGCGAACCAAATCTATGACATTCTGATTGGAACATAATTTCTATGAAGATTGAGTTAAATGTAACTTTGAGGATAATACATTGACCATATTGGGTCAGACACTATCATTGATATATCAGAAGGATGATGAAGCTCCGCTAAATTGGAGAAACAACTTCATCAATCTAATATACAATGATGGCATTATTCCAATTTGGTACCAAGTAGTTGGTAGAAAGTGACGTGAAATGCCGGCAGAAATTCTATAGAGCTGGGGAATTCCACTGAGGATCAAGAATGAGAGGACCATACTGCCAGGATTGCATATGATAGTTGACATAGTTTTGACATTGGAGATACCTGAGCTGTTATATGGGGAGGTGGGAAGCCCCTGGAAGAAGTCCAAAGTGGAGCCATGGGTAGCTCCTGGGATAATAATGCTGGGCCATGGAGAAATTCGAGTTCTGGCGAATTTAAGTGAAAAGCTGATGAAGATCAAGAGGAATCAGATCATCACATTTATTAATCTGATAGCAATGGCCGAATTGAGATGATTCCACAATTTTGGGACCCTCACCAAAATGGGATTACTGTCTGGAGTAGCTGAAAGTATCAACCTATTGGTTGATCGAGAGCAGCTCACTGATCTATCAGAAGGCCAGAAATAGGAGGTGCTCAAACTATTCAAAAAGTATCAGAAAGTGTTTTCTCAGGGCGACACGATTTGGGATGCACACAAGATGTAATCCACAAGGCTGACATGGGGAAAATTTGCCAATCAGGATGATACTGATTTGATGGTTGAGCGCAGCTGAAGCGGTAGTGCAAGATGAAATCAGCAAACTAGTGAAGCATGGGCTTCTAGTTCCATCATCAAGTCCCTGGGCGAGTCTGATTCTGATCATGAAAAAAAGGATGGATCTCGGGTTGGGACCATCTATTATTAAAAAAAAAGAAGTAGGATGGATCTAATTGGGTGGTAATTGACTACCAAAGGCTGAATAAAATTATGAAGAAGGATTCATATCCCCTACCAAGGATTGACAATTCACTAGATCTTTTGGAAGAAGTGAAGTATTTCTCCATGATGGATCTGATATCAGGACATTGGCAGATCGACTTGCCAAAGAAAGACCAGGAAAAACGTGCGATTATTACCGCTCAGGGGCTATACCAACTGACTAGGATGCCCCAGGGTCTATGCAATGCGCCTGCAACGTTTCAGAGGGCCATGGATGCGATATTAAGCGACTTGAAGCTGTCATGCATCCTGGTATATCTGGACAATATAAACGTTTTCAGTAAGACGTTTACTGATCACCTACATCACTTGGAAGAAGTATTCAAGAGAATGTCTGTAGCTAACCAGAAGATCAAGCCAAGGAAGTGCCACTTCTTTAAGAAAGAGTTGGAATATCTGGGATTCATAATCAACTCCAGTGAATTGCAGCCACAAACCCAGAAGATAGCAGCCATAGAACGTATGGCTGTACCAAAGATTGTCCAAGGCATCCAAGTGTTCCTTGGGATGGTTGGATATTACAGAAGATTTATTCGGGACTTCGCCCATATAGCTGAGCCATTATTCCAATTTATTAAAGGATCCAAAAAAGGGTTTGTATGGAATGATTAGGCCCAGGACTCCTTTGATGAATTATGCCAGTATTTAATAGATTTGCCAATTTAAAAAATATCTGAATTTCAATCAGGAGTTTATTATTTAAACTGATACTTCATTGACAGCGATCAGCGCCATACTGAGCCAAGTATACGAACTTGGGGATAAACATCCAGTGGCGTATTGTGCTGGACACTCTCAGCCGCTGAGAGGAACCACACCGTGACTGATCATGAATGCCTTTCATTCATTTATGCATGCAAGCAGTTTCAGGTGTATAACCACAGAATGCACTTTAAGGTGGTAACAGACCACTCTTTGCTGCGTTGGCTGCACAATTTGAGAGAGCCAGAAGGACAACTGGCCCAATGGGCACTTAAGCTCCAGGCTTATGATTATGAGATTGTCCACTGAGCAGGGGCTTCTCACCAGAATGCAGATGGCTTTATGGTGGTTACCAATGGTCCAGAAGGTATACCCGCAGGCAGATGAGCTATTCCAGAGAATGATCAACAGAAAAATCAGGGACAAGCCCCAAGAAATCCAAAGTGTGCTTTGAAAAGCAATGAAAAACACTGAGACTATGGATGGACAAGTATTCAATATGATCAACAGGAAGCAGTTATGATTCCTAAAACCATAAGAAAGAGCAGCAATAGTACAAGCAGCTCACAAGGTTGTCGGGAATGGAGGCCTGAGGAAAACAACTGACCATATTCGCCAGTACTATAACTGGGAATCTATCAACTACGATGTCACAGATTATCTAGCTTGCTGCATGGAATGCCAACTGCATAAACCACACAAGAATACAACTGTATACTGATTGGTCTGACCTGGATTCGCCTGGCACACAGTGTACATTTACATGATGGGACCGATGATGATGAGCGCAGGGGGAGTCAAGTACATCATAGTTGCCATAGACCATCTGACGAGATAGGTTTAGATGAAGGCACTAACTAAAGTAGAAGCTTCCTGTACCGCAAGGTTCATCCTGGATCAAGTAATATACCAGCATAGATTTCCGCAGGTCCTGCTTAGAGACAATGGGACCAACTTCACTTCTCATGTGATCCCAAGATTAAATGAGATAACGAGGATCAGAGGAGTCATCTCAGTACCTTACCAGCTGGAGACGAACGGACTGGTAGAATGGGTGAATGGAATGCTGGACGTGACGCTGAGAAAGCTAGTTGCAGGGAGAACTTCTGCGTGGGTAATGTACCTGAGTTTGGTGACGTTTGCCTACAATATTAGTCATCATATTGCAATGGGAAAGACGCCGTTTGAGTTGTTATACGGTAGAAAGGCCTCGTTGCCACTGAAATTATATTTGGTGGTGGAACATACATTGGGGATGAGTACTGAGAAATACCTGAACTGACTGACAAATATTCTGATCTTTATGCAATTGTAAGCATTTGATACAACCTTGAAGAAAAGGATACAAGTGAAATCAATGGATGATAAGAATTGACCAGTCTCAGCTGAATATCAAATAGGGGAAAGAGTTGCTTATTGAAATATGCATGATTTTGGAAGAAGAAACAAACTAGATGCATTGTGATCAGGTCCATTTGAAGTGATCTCCAAGATGGTGACTGATGCCTACTCCATCAAGAATCTCTTGGATGGAAGAGTTGTGAATTGAATCCACGCTAAGTATCTAAAGCGATGGATCAATGAAAATATAAAAGAGTTCCCGAAGGACTGATGAACCATTAATTTGGTCATGTCCTGATGATTAGGTCAAGTCCAAAAAAGGACCTCTGAACCAATATAGGTGGTTAAGTCCGAAAAAGGACCTCTGAATCATAAAAAACTGGCAGGTTTAAGTACCCAGGACCCAGTTTGGGGGAAAAATAAAAGAGTGGACCGCTGAACCAAAACAAGGTCAAGTCCCATGAAAATTAAAGAATAAAAAATAATAAAAATTGTTAAAATATATTGGAAAAAAAGATTATAAACCGCATAGAGAAAAAACTGATATAAATTTATAATTTTTATTTTTGTTAATTGTCCTTAGTATGGGGATGAATCCGCTTATGTTGCCTCTTGGGGGAGGGAGGTTGGATTGCGGTAGGAATGAAAAGCAATTGAAATTGATATGAGCTTGGATGCTAGTGAGGGCTAAACCTACATGAAACCATGTTCTTTGAGCAGATGCAGAACCCTGTGAGAAAGTGACTAGTGGAAGGGAAATTGAGATGTCAGATGAAGCCAATTGCGAAACCCAGGAGTGGGGAGGAAAACAACAGTATAAAAAGAGGCAGTTGACAAATAACCCTGAGTAATCCCAATATGGTACTGGAGCTGGAAGAGTAGCTCTGAGCGCCTGAAGATGGGCTTCAACAAGAACACTGGACATATGGGCTGGCAACAAAGAAGGGATGCTTGATGGGGGTTGCCAAATCATGCCCCCTATCAACGCCATCAGCGGAAGATACTGATTGGAAGCTCTGGAGAAGAGATAGTCATGCAGGGAGCAGATTGCATCCTACAAGCGATGACTATGGGCTTCTCAGAAGCAAAAGCTGAATTAATGATGGAACCCAGTTGAGGCTGGAAGCTTTGTGGACCAACTTTGAAGAACTTGTCCAGCAAAGTGAAGAGCATAAGCGGCGGTACCCTGATCCAGAATGTTATCAAGATCAAAGGGATTCAGCGCTAGGTTCAAAGCCTTGGTGACTTGTCCCTAAAGTTCAGAGTAGAGGAGCTCAAAGTGAATATTGTTACCGATGGTGAGCTTGGAGACCAGAACAGTGGGTTTTTAATATTGTCTGAGTTTGAAGAGGAACTCAGGAAGCAGGTCCAACCCAGAAAGCTATGAGCGATCAAGAGCAAACTGCATAATCTCAAAAGCATCTATGATGATGGTCGGTGCATCAGCAAAAGGAGCCAAATCCAGGATAATTTCAAAGTGCAACTCTGGAATTGACGGCATAGGAAGAATTGGCTAAGAGTTATTTGAAACGGCTGTGAGCCTGGTTTTGGAGGGATTAGTTACCATTTCCAGTAATTCGATGGAAGGACTAGCTGCTGGTGCCAGACTAGGTGTATGAGTCCTGGAAGGACCATAGAAGTGGTTCCGCTGAGAATCCTGACTCACCTGCTGGAAGAGACAGAGGTCTTGATCAGACAAACTATTCAGAAGCTGCTGGTATTGTGAATTAGAATTTGACATATGAGCTGGACAAGAGGTGGGATGTCAGAATTATATGGAAGTTGACATTATGCACTCTACAATCCATTAAGTTCCAATTTTGGAGAAATTAATCTCAAAATTAATGGGATAAGCTCTCCAAGGGATAAATTAGGAATGACTTATGCCAAGAGGTTATAGAAGAAATAATTAGGGTGAATAGAAATAAATATTCTTAATTGAGCCATGAGATAAACATTGACGGCAAGAGTCTCCTGTCTAAGACAAGTAGAAAATCAGGAAACCAAGGATTCCAGACCAAGAATCTTAAATATGACAGCAGGTCGTATACCCTGATGGGGGAAAACTGTATCCCATGACTAATATCATCATGAGTAAATCAATTAGTCTGGCACAACAGTAGATTGTGGGGACCGCGCTCTGAGAAGGCAGTAGCGAGGAAGAAGAGTAAGAATGCCATATACCAAAGGTCAACCTGAGCAGCATTGAGTATTGTTGAGTGTACTCCACTTGAACCAATGAAACGTTTTGCCAAGTGTCCAAAGCGGTGTTCTCATGCCCTGGTCCTTTTCTCGCTGGAAATTTAGTCAATAGGGGGGATATGTTGAGATTTATGCCCATATTCCCAGCCTGCTAGATTACCTGGTATCACTAGGGGAAAATTCCCTAAGGCGAAGTGAATCAGAAATTGGTTGACCCAAGTTTTGGAGTAACTATGTTTGGGATATTTGCATGGTCATATATCGGGGATCAATCTGGACTAATACTTAAGATCTCATCAGGTGGAGTTGCCAACAAAATAGGGGCATCTGATAGTGATTAACTATCAGGTATACCAATTGGGATTGGTCAAGTTTCATCACTGACTGATTGGGAATGTATAACAAGTTGCAAGGCGAGTGATGACACTTACAACTAGAAAATTGATCAGTTGGTGAGTGACCTGCCTTAATGGGTAATAAGTTCCATTATCTAAGCAGGTCACTATCCAAATATGGTTGGTTCACACTGGATCAAGAGGGAAACATTAGGTACATGTTTTTGACTCTTTCCATTTTAGGTCTTGAGAATGTGCAATGATGGAATCCTAGCCAGGATGGGAAGACCATCGCTGCTGAGATAAGGATAATGATTGAATGGCAACAGCTGACGTTTCATTGAAGAGGTGTCAACTGAGGGTTAGACAGCCGAATTCCTCACTATATACTCCTTAGGGTTCACTATAATAAAGTACATTTAGTTAATACCACAGATATTACAGGAGATATTAAAGGATTATCCATTTGGGATATAGTATAGAATAAAAACTCTCATCAGCTTCCATTGTGCTATTCTGTCTTAAGGATATTATTGCTGAGTTTAATAATTGAAAAAACTCTTAGAAAGGAGTAAAGATCTGAGTGGGGAACTAGAGAAGAAGGAGTCACAATTGGGGGATAGCTGCCAACCATGCGTTGGACCAAAGAGACTGTCACCAGTTTACTCAGCAAAGATCAGGTGGACAATAGCATAGGAATGAATCCTTACCAGTATGACATTATGAGTATTTAATTGGGAATACTGGCCAAGCATTGGGCCAAAATATTATAATCTAACCTCAACTACGGATACTAATCTCCATACTGTTATTGTTTATTAATTTATTCTACTATACAATGTGATGAATTGCATGAGGTAACTGAACCTGTGATGTAAAAATGTTACTAGGGTTGCTTGCTGATAATAACCAAAGCAAATTTTACACCATTTTTGCTTTGGTTGATATTAATTAATTAGCAAATTTGGTAAATCCCTTCTCAACTTCAGGTTTGTTCAATGACATTGCCTATGATGCACTTTACATTATGGCTTCAAGTTGCTCGTTCAATTGGATGATTACCAGATTTGGTGATATTATTGTGAACCTTAAAATGTAAGTTCAGGGAGCTTTCCCTCTGCTTAGATTGGGTGGTTTTACCATTCCCCACAAAAAGTGTCTGAGAAGGGACATTGTCCCTCTTGTCTCACAGGGTGATCTCGTTTAAGTGGTATACGGACAATGGGTAACAGCCCTCCCTTTGAAGATCCCACCACCTTTCCTTTAATTACTTCTGCCAATTTAGTATGGCAAATTGAGGAATTTGCGCCAAAATATTTGAAAGTTGGCATCGTATGGGGCAAGAGGTCTTCATAAAGTCAATGGCAATGAGTCCTTAAAATTAAGGTCTAAAAGCCTTAAACCTTGGCAACAAAGCCTGATGGCCGTGCGCATCAAGTAAATGGAGTATCAAGTGTCAAATGCTCGTCAAAACTCACCAGTGGTATCAGGCCATTTAGAAATTTTTCCACCAATTAAAAATCTGCCTCAAAAACATCAGAAATAAAGCCAGATGGGCGTGTCTCTAAAGAGATTGTGTCCAGTGTCAAATCCTCAACAAAACTTTCCAATGGCATTGGGTTATTGGGAAATTTGTTGCCAAAACAAACATCCCTCAAAAACATTAGGAACAAATCCCGATGGGTGCATATATACTAAGACAAAAGTGCCTAATTTCAAATTTTAACAAAACTTGCTGATGGCATTGGGTCATCGTCAAAAGCCGCTGCCAGCCCAGAACCCTCCCCTCAAATATCAATGTCATTTTTAATTTATACTGAGTGGCCAAATGGACGCCAAAGTGACTAGGTGCCAGTTGGTTGGGCACCTTGAACCTGTTTCTGACCTTTTAGGACCGCCCTACGTAGGGTGACCTTTGGAGGTTCCTGCTGCCTGTTGGGCAAGAGGCTGTCACGATAATTGTTGTAAACGTGGTAAAACTGTAATTTGGGCATCTGAGGGCTAAAATACAGTAAATCCGCCAATCATTGACTCTTTCAAAGTCAGATCAAATTAAGTTCATTTTCCTCCCCCTCACTTGAAGTTTTCCAGTTTAGGTCTAATCTTAAGGGTTACAATCCCATGCTTTTCTAAGCTGTTACCTAAATCAGTCATCTATTTACGCAGTTAAAACACACTGAGGAAATCAACAGTCGATTTTCTTAATTTACCATTCATTAAAAACCTCCTAAGCTCCCACTATTTTGATTTATTTCAAATTTTCCTTGCTGAACTCCCTATGGCATTAACAATGTGGCCCCTCGGGCCCCTATTAGCTGGGCATTTCAGTCATTATATTAACACTAACTCCTACTGCAGTCAACTGGGTTTATCGTGTAAAGAATTTCTTAGAACTTAACCTAACTGTCAAGACTATCCACCAGCAGGATGTCAGTATCCTGTGGGCTCAAATATCCCACTCCAGGTGAGGGTCCGCCCCTCACCGCTGTTTTTGTACCCAGTTCTCCTATGGAGAGCCCCATACTACCTGATCTTATTGTGCAACTCTCCACATTAAGAGCCGCCGGTAATGGAGTTGTAAAAGCATGGTTCCTTGCCAGTTTCGTTTTACGCTTGTGGCCCACTGGCATTCAATTGTTACACATCTCCCTGTACAAGTCAACGTCGTTCAAGCAGTAATGCTTCTAGAATTCTGGCTTGTCTTTTGGGTGCTTTTTCATCCTGACTGGCAGTACATTCTAAAATTTATCTGCTGTCTCCTGACATGATTGACCATCCACTGTTTCCAGCCATTTCCACCCTTCTTGTAGAAAATGAAGCCTGCAGTGGTTACCCTTGACCAAATGAGCGTGCAGTCAGTAGCCTGACTTCTATTGTTCGTTTGTTCAAGTGCTGATTTTGTGAGCAGCGCTCATATAGCCTTGGAGTATTTTCTCCATGGTATCTGTTATGGATTCAACTGCAATGACTGAAAATAATCAAAATCAAGAATTTGTGTCTCGTTCTAATGAGATCATAAAACACCATCAATGCTATCCAATTCTCAGATAGCCTGACGATCAATCCTTTGGAGTTATTGGCCTCCCCTGAAGGATGAGACTAAGCAATCCAAACGAAAAACATCCCACAAGAAGGTTGATCTCATCTAATAAGAAACTTATCAGATCTGACCATCACAAATATAGTAATAATAATCAGCAATATCAGCCATTTATTATGAATTATCTTACCTCAGTTGAAGCACGAAAATCCTCATGAAGAACTACCAAATCTACCCCTTTAATTGTCCTTCATTTCTAACTAATAAAGTACCACTATTTTTGTCTCGTGTAGCTCAATTTTGGTCTATTCATAACAGAATTCTGCATTTCTAATTGAAATATATTATTACAACGGAACTAATAACTTCTTTGCCCTGTTTCTATCTTTGCTAGAGCCACAAAACTTTAATTTTGTAGCCTTCATAGCACCTGAATATCAAAATTTCTAACGAAATTCCAATACTGGTGCTCCCTGCCAGATCTGCTTATGAGGCTACCTGGTGAAAACATACTTTCACAATAATGAATATGTCTAGCAAAGAAAGCCCCTCTTCTGAGGAATCAATAATTATCACCCAATGGGTACAATCCAACAGGCAGGAGTTGCCTTCCACTAATATCATCAATCTTCAATTTTGAGCTTCTATGGACTTAGCCATTGAGGGCTCTGGCCAAGTTAAATATCAATTTCAATCTGCAGATGTGTAAGAAACGGTCAAGAGTTTAATAAGGGGGCTATTCAGCTTGGTGCTCATCCTAACTGATAACGAGCATCTAAGGTTGCAGCTAATATGATGGACTTATACAACAGAGCAATTTTACAACATACCGAAGTCAGTTTGGCTAGAACAGAGCAGTACCTCCGTAAGTACTTGCATCCCGCCATTCATCACGTACTCCAGATTTTAAGGGTTACATAATCTTGATATAACGCCA
The DNA here is from genome assembly GCA_022478985.1 of Massospora cicadina. Classification (NCBI taxonomy): domain Eukaryota; kingdom Fungi; phylum Entomophthoromycota; class Entomophthoromycetes; order Entomophthorales; family Entomophthoraceae; genus Massospora; species Massospora cicadina. The sequence goes on from JAKSZP010000102.1 coordinate 153,888, forward strand.
GTTGACCCTGGCGCAAAAATTTCGATCTCAGTTATCCTCTTTCTATGAGATGTCTTATAACTTTAATCCACATAATTGGGAAGCCATACTCAAATGTTAGAAGGGAAATCAATGCTATACATAATCATCTGGTGATAGTTGACAATGGAGTTGTAGGTTACATCGGCCAAGAATTATCTCAACAGGTTAGTGATGTCACTATCCTATTCACCACTGAATCAGTACCCTTGAAGATGAGATTACTGACACAACTGGGACAATTGCGGGCCCAACATGAGGAACGCTTTGTTGAACTTGACGGGCTACTACAACTTGTCCAATTGTGGATACTATTAGAGAAGGTGGACCTGGTCATGCTGGTCCTCCAGGACCTCTGGGACCTTCTAGTTCTCCTTTGGTGACCCTGGGACCCCCTGTTGAACGAGGTCCTCAAGGTCCTGCAGGTCAACAAGGCCCACCTGGGCCTGCAGGTCATGACGATTCACAAGTACCCCCCAGACCTCCTGGTCCCCCAGCTCACCCTTTCAATTCATGTTTCTAAACCTTCAAGTCTACTATTATCAAGAGTGCAGGCGTTAGAAACCCAAATCTGAGCCATAGCTTGAATATGATTTTTATCTATAGAAGGCCTTCTTACCAACTCAGATTACTCTCTAACTAACTTATTAGATGGCGTTGATAATGCTTAAAGTCTATGCGATGCTAACCAAATTATGTAAGAAACCCAGTTTGCATTCTTAACAGCCTCCATTGACCAGTTAACTGCTAAATATGGAGTACTCAAGAATAAGTAAGAAGAGATGCTCACTGCGATTTCTAAGTTGAATCAAACGCCTGCAAATGATCATCTTACACAATGAGTTTAAAATTTAAAGGATGACCTCAACAATTTAAGACAACAAGATGACCAAATTCCCATTCAAGCCCATATCCCCGAGTCTGAACCCTCTAAAGCTGATCCTGTCATGGTATTGGGCGTACATGTCTTGAGCAATGAACCCACCACATTCAAACTAACATCTAAGGATATTTTGAGCCGGGTGAAGGTAGCATCCATTTGTTTCTATTTGTCTATGAGTGAGAAATGGACAGGACAACGGATCAACAGAATGTTCAGCATATTACTTCTTGTCTAAGCCGGTTTGCTCAAGAAATCATGGTTCCTCACCTTAAGGTTTGCAATATGTGGGCTCAAGTGAAAAATGCCTTTATTAAGGAATTCAGGAGTGATCAAATCCTATCAAATCAAAATAAAGTCTTTATGAGCATCCAATCAAAGTGAGGAGAATCAATCCAAGATTTTGCTAAGAGATTTTGTCATGAGGCCCAGACTCTCGCTACATGTGATTGTATTAATATAGATGATGCCATTTCAGCTGTGATGAGTGAGTTTGCTTTTTGTACTCAATTGTTACTGCATTTAAACTTTCTTAAAAGAAATTTCAAATCTATTCTTGACATCAAAGAGACGTTGATGGAGATTCCTAATAATATGATACATTCAACCCCGCTAGTAACCTTTATTCCTATATCCATGTGATGCCACCTAGACCCAAACCTAAACTGAAGAAGAATTCGTGCAGATATTGTGGTCTAGTAAATCATATAGAAACTCAATGCTTGAAGAAACAAGCGGAAGAGTCAAAAAAGAGGAATAAGCATAGGAAATGAGGATTCCTGTGCTTACCTACCTCCTGTGCCTCAATAGCAATATTATAACACTCCTAAAGACTGCTATGTGATATCTGCTTCTGGTGAACTTGATAACTGATGAATTAGCCAACAAAAACACCAATTCTTTTATATGCTTCTGATTCAATTTGACCATTTATTCCCTCAGTATTTTCAATTTTGCACTTTGGCACTGATGTGACCTGGTTGGAATTCATAGTGCACAAAGTGAAAGTTTAGCTATCATAGTTATGGGATCGCCCAAAATGTGATCTCATCCAGGCTTATGAAAAAAATCAAAGTTGTGCTGAACTTAAACCATTCTCAAGACTATGGAACTTCTGGTCCTTCATATACTAAATCAATAGGAGCTTATTATTCTCTTTTAATGCGCTTTGGAAAGTTGGTTGTTTCAGCCCCTGCAGTAGTGTTGGACATTAACTGCTATGACTTGCTTTTGGGAACAAAAGTTTTCATTGATTTTGATGCGATAATTAGTCTTAAGGACAATTATCTTTCTTTAATTGGATAGAGAGTACCTTTGATTTTACAAGATGTACCCAATAGCAAAGGCAATCTCAAATGATGCGTTTGCTTATTGGAATATCCTACTTCTATCTTTCATCTTAAGTACCGAATTTTGGGACCTAGTACTATTTAACCGCCTCCTTCAGCTTGTGCCTCTGAAGGAATGCTTTTTATTCTAACAATCTGGTTACTATTCCTCCAAAAGCTCAAGTTATAATTCATATTGGAGTACAAGTATTTGTGCCAGCTGATCATGTATAGACATTTCCAGTAACTAAAATCCCTTTCATTTGGAGGCCTTAACCTGCCCTGGTATCCTTGATCCCACTTATGATGGGACTGCCTTTAGTATTACTAGCTAATCTCACCTCTCAACCTATGTGATTGAATCAAAATAACCCTATCACTTATGTGTGGCCTACTCCTGTGAATGAAATTTTATTTATTTTGGGATGTGGGGATTTATGTGATTTTGGTTAGGGAGAATCACCTATCATTGCTAGATTTGATGTTGATTTGGAGATTCAATCACTACAGAACAACAGCATGAAGCTGAGGCTCTGATTGAAGAGCATGCGGATATATTCGCCAAGGGTCCTGGAGATTTTGGGCTAATGAAAGATATGCAGCATCAGGTGAAAACTGGGGATATTTTCCTTATTTGAGATTGGCCTTATCACAAATCTAAGGTTAGGGAGGCTCAGGTCTCAGTGAAATTAAAACAACTCCTTGATGTGGGGCTACTAACGCCTTCTAAGAGTCCATGGGCTTCCCCTCTACTACTCATACGGAAAAAAGATGGAGGTCATTGGGTGGTTATTGACTATCATCGGCTCTTGCTGTTACCTAAAAGGATTCTTATCCTCTACCTCACATTGATTATTCATTAAGAATATTGTCTGAGTCACAATTCTTCTCGTCCATGGGCCTTGTTAGTGGCTATTGGCAAATTGACCTGTCTCCAGAAGACCTTCAAAAATGCGACTTAATCTTTAGTGAGGAGTTATTTGAACCTACCTGTATTCCACATGGGCTTTGTAATGCCCCTGCTACTTTTCAAAGAGCCATGGACGGCTTATTTGGGGATTTGAAACTTTTTCTGCGTTTTGGTTTATTTAGATGATGTTACTGTTTTCTCTCGTACTTTTAATGAGCATTTGGCTCATTTAAAGGAAGTATTTGGTCAAATGCACCGCGCTTCTCTTAAGTTAAAACCATCTAAATGTGCTCTTTTCAAAACTAAGATGGAATTCTTAGGCCACAAAGTTAATCACGATGGGATTTTACCCTTATCTAATAATATAGAGCTTACTTTTGACATGCCTGTTCCTAAAATCTTGCACAATATAAGTGTTTTTAGGGATGGTTAGTTATAACTGACAAATCATCCCCCGTTTTGCTGAGATTGCAGAGCCTTTAGTTTATTTATTGCACAAGGAAGTTCCTTTCTTATGGGAAGAATTGCAGCAGCAAGCTTTCAATCTTTTGCGCCAAGCCTTCGTTAGTGCACCAATTATAGCACATCCTGATTTTTCAAACCCTTAGCTATTTTACTGATGCCAGTGATGTTGCTATTGGGGACATTCTGGCTCATCATGATTTTAACCTAGTTGATCATCCCATCACTTATTATAGTAAAACCCTTTCCAAGGAAGAACGCAATTATAGCGTTAATGAGAGGGAATGCCTCACAGTCATATCTGCCATCAAGAATTTTTGCCCTTATCTCTATGGCAAAGATTTCACTATTGTCACATATAACACTTCCTTGAAATGGTTACAACAAATGAAGGATCCTGATGGATGCTTAGCTAGATGGGCGTTAAAGCTCCAGAATTATGACTTTACAATTCAACATTGTGCTGGAGCTATACACCAAAATGCTGATGGACTTTCTCAATTACCTATACCAACGTTATTCACTGCTGAGGAGGATCGTATCTATGATCTGATTGGCAGACCTGAACTCTGGTATCGTGAATCTAAGGATTTTATAACGAAGCTACAATCCTTAGATGAGAATACTCAAGTTTAAGAAGGTTCCTTATATAAGAAGTTGGGATCTAAATGGTTGTCTTTTATTCAGCCTTCTGCTAGGACTGATACTATTATGGAGGCTCATCAAACTATAGAGCATGGAGCTGTCGCTAAAACTTTACAGTGGTTGAAAAATTAATACTAATGGGATGATATGCTGGAAACTGTTCACAATTTGTTGGAGACTTGTTTCACTTGCCTACATCAGCGTGGTGGAAATATGATTTACCAACACAAAATTGTGGGACCCTGAAAACCTTTTTCTACTATTAGTATCAATGTGGTGGGCCCTCTCCCTACTGCTACTTATGACATTGTTATATTATATTAGCTATCAACCATTTTATCAAATGGATTGTAGCTGTCTCTATTTCTATGGTCACCGCTAAGGCTACTCCGTCCTTCCTTTTTAAGCAAGTTTTCAACCAGCATGGTAGCCCAAAAGTTCTATTGTCTGATATTGGGACCAAATTTGTTTCTCAGGTGGTATCTAAGCTTACTAAATTATTGGGTAACTACCAGTCATTTATCAACCCCTTACAATCCTTTTACTAATGGTGTGGTCAAACAAGCACATGGTACCCTTGTAGACATTCTTAAGAAGATGGCCTCCAATAATCCTAGTAGACTGAATCTCTTCTTACCTAGTGTGATGTTAGCTTATAGGGTTAGGTACCCTCTTATAATTGGAATGTCTCCCTTCAAGGATCTTTATGGTCGGTATCCTATTCTTCCCTCAAGTGTACAACCTATACTTGATTCTGAAACCCCACAAACTACTTATTTAGCTATGAGGAGACTAGCTGATGAAATCATCTGAGTACAAGCCTTAGCCTTTATTTCTCTTGCTGCTACAACCTTAAAAGAGGGAACTAGAACCAATGCTAGTCGACCTATATTACCTGAATATCAAATTGGGGATCTTTAACTCTTTTATCATCATAGGCCTGGAGGATGGATTCACAAACTTATACCTTATGGGCTGATCCTTGCTGTATTATTTATTGTCGGGGTATTGAATACTCCATTGTAGCTATTGATACTGGTACTTTTATCAATAGAGTTCATAGTAATTTCTTCGCAAGTATGTGCCTCCTAGGCAATACTTTGAGGGGGCATTGTTGGGGATTCAAATACGATGACCAAAAAGATCAAAATCGTGATTTGGTGTCTCGTTCTAATGAGATTGTAAAAACCCCATCAGAGATATTCAATTCCCAGATAGACTTAAGATCAACCCTATGGAGTTTTTAGCTTACTCTGAAGGATGAGGATAAGAAATATGAAGGTGCAAAACATCCCACAAGAAGGTCAATCTCATCTAATAGAACTTTATCAGATCTGACCATCACAAGTATAGTAATAATAATCAGCAATATCAGTCATCTATTAGGAAAGATTTTACCTCGGTTAAAGCACAAAAATCCTCATGAAGAACTACCAAATCTACCCTTATAAATATCCCATCATCTCTAACACAAAAAGTACCACTACTTTTGTCTCGCATAGCTCAATTTTGGTCTATTCATAACAGAATTCTATATTTCTGATTAGAATCTATTATTGCAATGGAACTAATAACTCCGTTGCCCTGTTTCTATCTTCTTTAGAGCAATAAAACTAATAATTTTGTAGCCTTCAAAGGACCTAGATATCGAAAACCCCAATTGGATTCCAATATTATGATGGCGCCATTGCCCGCTACTCTCCCCTCAGCTCCTCCTCTAGTAAGGAATTAATGTGTCCCCTCCTGAGATGTTGCAAATCAGGTCCTCAACGCCCTTGTTATGATGCAAATGCAATTTTCTTTTTTTAGTACTAGATGGTCCCAAACCAAGGGGGGATGCAAATGCAATATTCAATTGCCTTGAACAGTGCCAATCATTGACCAATGCCCAGCAGGGTGTTGCCCTTTTAGATGCAGTTGAAGGTGAAGCTCATCGGTGAGTATGAGGTCTTTTTCATTCTGTTATTGGGGCAGTTATTTTCATCTCATTAGTTACAGCATTATCATCAGCTCTGAAACCCCATGTGACTTGATTGGAACGTTTATTTCAATTACTCTCCCTAGTTGCTGAAGCCCCATGTATGGGCTCATTAGTTACCATCTTTCATGTGCAAGCCCCAGCGCTTGATCTTTCTGGGATGAACTACAAGATATTTCTTAGATCTGCGTTGGATTCTGCCTCCGCTCATCACGAGATTTTTTCCAACTCTATGGGAACAGTGGATCATATATGCTAGGCAGCGACTTCCATTAATGCCTCTCTCCTCCATACTCCCCTCCCCAGAGTTGAAAACTTCATGATTGGCTTGTCTGACGTGGTCTCAGGTCCTGATCCTATAGTTGAAACAGTATCAATACTGGTTTTAGGGTCTGATGCTGTCCTCGCGTATGAGTTGGTTTGTCCTGGTTTACCTGTCTGAAAGTCTATGGAAGCCCAGCCTGAAGAAGGTAGGATCCAGTACCATGCTCTCCCCGATTTTGCTCCCTTAAAAGAGCCTGATCTTCCTCCCGATTTTGTTTCATTCTCTTTGATGTCAGCATATTTGACTGTATCTGCCAATAAACATAATTATGCCTGCTTTTTATTGCTAATGAAAATTAGTGTTGGAGCACATCTGGTTCCTTCAAGACCTTAGTTGACACTGGAGAAGTGGGTAACTTTATAAGTCTAGAGTTAGCTCACCAGCTTGAGCTTGACCTGGACTTGGGTCCTGAGGTGATGGTTGCTTTGTCAGCCTCCCAGCCATCCTATAAAGAATGGAGCTCAGTACCCTTCTCAATTCACCAATTTAGTTTTTTCAATTGTTTCACAGAGATGCCTAATATCATGTTACTGGTAATTTTAGGTGTTGGTTTGTCGAGTTGGCAGTATATTAGGATTCACCTTGAGTCTAATATGCTGTTATTCTCCAACGTTCAGATGGAGGGCGAATTTCCATTACTTGACACCCTTACTAAAGCACAAGGTCATGGGTAAGTTACTTCTTTTGGCTCACTGGCTGGCCTCTCGCTAAATTTTCCAGAAGCGTTGATGGGATAACAAAGTATCTTTAATTCTGAGAAGGCGGACTGTCTTCCCCACATATGTATTTTGACCTAGGATTTTGGACAACGTTCAGGAGGTGAACATAAACTGCCCACTGTATCCACATACAGCAGAGGAGTAGGCCACTCAAAATGCATGGTTAGATGACATGCTCAATAAAGGCTGATTGTTCAAGGAAAAATCCCCTGTTGCCTCTCCCATTGTCTTTGCCAAGAAGGCTGATGGTTCCCTTTGTCCCTGCATGGATTACGGCCACCTTAATAAAATCATGGTCCACAATCCATACCAATTTTGCTTTGGAACAGACAATTGGACAAGCAATTGTTAAGTCACACATATTCTCAAAACTTGATCTAGTTAATGCCTCTAGTCAGATTTGGGTGACAGAAGGTTTGGAATGGCTCATCACAATCAGAAAAAATGGGGCATATTCCAATTTTGAGTGATGCCTTTTTGGCTAAAGAATGCGCCAGCCACATTCCAAAGTATGATTAATAGTGTGCTGGGTGATCTCCTGTTATTCTGCACGGCTGCATATATCAACGATATCTTAGTACACTCCTACTTGCGAACAACATGTGAAGGACTTGGAGGTGTTAGTGGCAGTATTACATAATGTGGGCCTATTTGTCAAACCTTCAAAATGCAAGTTTGCTGGGAGAATGTTACCTTATTGGGAGATTTTATATTAAAAGATGGGTCTGACACCTCCCCAGAAAGCTGGACGCCATCTGCAAAAGGCTGACTTTAATTACCCAAAAGCAATTGAGAAGCTTCTTGGGCACTATCATATTCTTAAAAAAATTCTCTCGCGCCCTATCCCAGCTAGCTGCCCCACTTCATCCGCTCATGGGTAAGAATATCCCCTTCCATTGGACGCCTGAGTGTCGCAGGCATTTGAGTCTATTAAAGAGGTGTTTTTGTCACCCCACCCATTCTCAAACACGCGGACCCCTCCAAACCCTATGTTGTAGCATGTGATGCATCATCCATTGCAGTTGGGGATGTCTTGCTTCAGAAGCATGATAGTTTGGAACACCTGCTCGTCTACTTTTCCCACAATTTCTATCCCACTGAACAGTCCTGGCACATCTAAAATAAGGAGCTGGCAGCCGTGACGTGGGCCTTGACCCACTGGCGGTATTTCTTGCAAGGCGCTCAGCATGAGTTAACAGTGCAGACGTATCATCAAGCCCTTCTTTATTTCTGCAAGCCACAGAATTTGGCATACCAGCAGGCATGTACTTACCAAGATTTGTGCAGCTTCAACTTTAAACATTGTTTTATAAAAAGGAGCATTAAATGTCCTTCCCAACTTCCTAAGCCACAACCCCGCACATTTCCTGCAGACTCAGATGAGGCAGATCTGGTTACAGTTATTCCCCCCACCCAAATTTTGTCTATTGTACCTCCCGTGTTTTTAGAAGCAGAATTAGCTCTGGATGCGCCCCTAATTTCATGGGTCCTATAATTGCAAACAGCCTGTGCAGGTGTGGATCTTCTGGAGCGGTTGTCCCTCCCTGCTTCAAAAATTTCTTGTATTCTCTGGACGAGAGCATCATTCAACTTTGGTTATGGGTTTAGATTCCTCCCCCTTTAAGCTGAAGTGATTCAGGCTCATCATGATCCTCCCACCATTGGACATCCAGGAAAAAAGAAGCATATTGGCTTAATAAAGCATAACTATATTTGGAAGGGCGTGTCAAAGGTGTTTAAGAATGTATTGCAGACTATTTAACTTGCGTGGGCCAAGTCAGACCGGTCTGGCAGTAATAATCTCCTCCATCCCCTACAGCATTTCAGAGGGTCCATGGACATAATTGTCTGTGGACTTTATTGTGGAACTTCCCAGTTCCAAAGGGCTTAAGCAGATATGGTGGTTGTTGACCGCTTCAAAAAATTTTCCCTATCTATCCCATGCTCCTCCGCTATTACTTCTGATAGAACTGCCTGTCTCTTAGTGCGCCATGTGTTCTTTATGTTCAACCACCCTCAGGAGATTGTCAGCAACTGTGGGCCCCTGTTCATGGCATAATCTGGAATGAGCTCTAGGCGACCTTGAAGATTAAGCCCTGTTGCTCAACTGCATACCATCCCCAGTTAGATGGATAAACTGAACGGATCAATCAGTTTCTGGAACAATACCTGCTTTGCTACACTGCAGCCTCTCATGGTACCAAGGCTGATGCCCTGCTCTCTCTCAGTTTGCATATAATACTGGAATGCATGCCTCACTGGTTTTTCCCATAAAAAGCAACCTTGGGGTACAACACCTCATTTTCAGTTAGCCCATGCCTTCTCCCAGAGTTAACAGCCGCTGCTGATCATGCCAGCATATTTTGGCCGCACAGTCCTTGGCTCAGGAGCATCTAAAAAGGCTATAAGCAACTACAAATGGTTCACTGATTGGAAGTGGCTCCCAGCTCATGAAATAAAGATAGATTCATATGTCATTCTTGACACACGTCATTTGCAGATGCAGATGCCCTCACATAATTTTGCAAATAAACGCTTGGGTACCACTTAAAGGAAGAAGATTTTCTCAGTGGCGCTTTATTTTAAAATTTACACCCCATTTGAAGCAATACCCAGTCATCCATGTGTCTCAGTTGTCCCCATTAAAGGGGTAATCCCCTTGGATCCAGAGCCTAATGTGATCGAGAGTGCAGAGAAAACTGAAGTGGGGGGCATTCTGGCTTCTCACAATCTCGGTGATCTATACAGTATCTAATTGTGTGGAAAGGCTATATGGCCTACAAGAACAGTTGGGTCAGTGCCCAATATTGTGCCAACTGTTTGGAGCTTGCTGAGGCTTTCCATGCCACCCACCCAGATGCTCCTCGTCACCCCCCAAAGATTGTTACTATAATGGCAATCAAGTTTCCCAAGACCCACAAAAATGTGTCCCTCACTCAGTTCTCTGGTGGTGGAGCTCTCTTTGGAAAAAAAGGAAGGGTAATGTAGGTCTGGGTGAGCACCCCCTCTGCTCACACTGGGCGGTGTTCCCATTCCTTCACAAAAAGGGTTCAAGAAGGGCAGCTGTCCCTCTCGTCTCACAGGGCAATCTTGCCCATGTAGTAGACTATCAATGGGTAACAGCCCTCCCTTTGAAGATCCCACCACCTTCCCTTCAATTACTTCCACTTAATTAGTGCAGCGAATTGATGGAATTTTTACTAAAATAATTGAAGGTTGGAACCCCCATGAGGCAAGAGATCCTCATGAAGTCAATGGCAATGAGCTCTCAAAAGTAAGGCCTTAAAGCCTTAAACCCTTGGCAACAAAGCCTGATGGCTGTGCGCATCCAGTAAATGGAGTAGCAAGTGCCAAATCCTTGGCAAAACTCCTGGTAGCATTGGACCATTGTGAAATGTTGCCATTCGTTCAAAACCTGCGACAAAACCATGAAAACAAATCCTGACGGGAATGTCCGCTCCAAGAAGAATGTGTCCAGTGTCAAATCCTCGGCAAAACTCGCAAATGGCATTGGACTATTAAGAAACGTTGTTACCAATTTGAAAACTTCCTCAAAAACATCAGGAATAAAGCCTGACAGGCATTTACCTTATAAGACAAATTACCTACTATCAAAATTTTTCTTAAAATTGCTGATGGCGTTAGATCATTGTCAAAGGTGCTTCCAGCGCAGAACCCTCCCCTCAAATATCAAAGTCATCACTTGATGAATCCCACTTGGCCAAACGGACGCCAAAGTGACTGGGTACCAGTAGGTAAGGCATCTTAAAACTGTTTCTGACCTCCTGGGACTGCCCTTACGTGAGGTGGCCCTAGGAGGTTTTTTATTGCCTGTTTGGCAAGAGGCTGTCACGCTAATCGTTGAAAATGTGGTAAACCCACAATTTGGGTATCTGAGGTCAAACCAACAGTGACTCAGACTGCTGCTGACTCTTTTAAATCTTGTTCAAATTAAGTTCATTTCCCCCCTCACTCAAAGTTTGTCCAGTTTAGGTCAAATCATAATGGCCCCAATCCAATGCTCTTATAAGTATTCACCAAATCAATCATCTATTTAAGCAGTTATAACACATTTTGAAATCAACAGTTGATTTTATTAACTTATCATTCAATAAAACCTCCCCAATCTCCGACTATTGTAATTTATTTCATATTTTCCTTGCTAAACTCCCTATGGCACTAATAATGTGGCCTCTCAGACCTTTATTAACTGGTATTTTTAGTCATGATTTTACCAATAACTCCTACTTCAGTCAACTTGTTTATTATGTAAAGAAATTCTTGGAACTAAACCCAATTGTCAAGGTCATCCACCAGCAGGATATCAGTATCCTGTGGGTCCAAATATCCCCACTCCAGGTGAGGATCCGCCCCCTCACCACTGTTTTCATACCCAGTTCTCCTATGGAGAGCCCTAAACTACCTGATCTAATTTGTGCAACTCCTCGCATCAAGGGCCACCAGTTCTGAAGTCACAAAAGCCTGGTTTTTTATGCTTGTGGCCCACTGGCATTCAGTTGTTACACATCTCCCTGTATAAGTCAACGTCATTCAAGCAGCAATTCCTCTAGAATTCTGGCTTTCCTTTTGGGTACTTTTTCATCATAACTGTCAGGACAGTCTAAACTTTACTGCCGTCTCCCTGACACAAAATGTAAGTTCTGGGGACCAGCCCCTACAACTGGATAGGGAGCAGCTTCCTTTTCAGACCAAAAGGGGGCCAAAGGCCCAAGTGGACCCCCTGTTGCAGTTGAGCGACCTGGCGCATGTGGTTGATGAGCGCTGGGTGACTGCCCTTCCTCCTAGAGATATTTAGATCTCCCCCTCCCCAACCCTGATAAAATTAATAGAGGGGACCTGCCAGGAGATTATGCAGGCCAGGGGCCATGGGCGGGCCCCTGGGACCCCTCACTCACCAGGGGAAACTTACCAAAATTTTGAAGAAACAGCCAGTGCTAGTATCGGAGCCCAGTCTGCAAATTCCAGGCTAATGGAGCCGATCCAGACTGGTGGGGTCCAAAAATCAGATCAGGACTCGATTTAGGTTTTGAACCAGGTTACAAGTGACTCAAACCAGTTACCCCTACCCCCTGGAACGGATCCAGGAAGTTTGGATTGCGTAGACAATCAAATTGAGAGTTCAGACTGAGTTGTGGATGACCGAGCACCAAGGCCACAGCCCCCAGGACGAATCCAGGAAATCCAAACTGTGTGAGCAGCCTAACTCGAATGGTCAAGGCCCAGATTGGTACCATCAACCTGGTCTGGCCCAAAAATTTGGGATAATCTGCAAAAGTTTTTTTGATTTTTGCCAAGATTTTGGGCATCCCTCCGCCCCCCTCACCCACCAGCCAAAAAAATTCCATTGCTGATCCCCAATCACCCAATCCCTCAGCATCCCCGCTATTCAATTCTCTAAATACTTAAGGCAACTTCCCTGTTGATGGGCAGTTGTCAGTTAATTCTCTATTCTCCCCATGCTTTGCGCTAAAATAAAGCTCAGATACCCTGAACGCCTTGCCACAGACTCCGCCTGTTTGTTTTTCTTGTTCAAAATTCCACCTATCAATCCTGCTAAGCACGCCACTGCCCAAATAATCATACCAATGATCACTGATTGTGTCATCTGGTTACTCAACTCCACCACACGGCAGTGGATCATATCCGTTGTAAACCACCTCATTCTCGGTGATGGAGTCAACTCTCCATCCATTTTTGTGTACCTGTCAAGCCTGAACCCATCCGTTTGCTTCACCGTCAGGATTTCTGAGAGCACTCCCCTATTGGAGCAGCCTTAGGGCGCCCCCACCCCAATGCCCATGAGCTCAGCCCCCACAACTGGCTCATCCGCCACTAATCCCACCCACCTGAGGGCTCTAGAGTACCCCTACCAAGGGGGACTCAGCCCTAACGCTCATTTGTGGGTCCATTTTCCCCTCTGACAGCACCCCTGCCCATGCGGTGGGCCCTGTGCCGCCCCTCTCTGGCATACAGACTTACCTACCCATAACTGAAGGCCAGCAACTGCGAACCCTGGAGGAGTTGTCATCCTCCCCGCCTCTCCCACCCTTGGGGGTTTCCCCCACAAAACTCGCGGTTGCCCCCATTACAACCATCTGGTTTTCCTTGAGGGCCTTCGGTACATCTATAAACATTTACTTTCCTCACGTCCCCACTAGATCTCCCCTTCTTCTAGTTGCATGAACCACTGTGCCCTTGGCATTCTAGGCTCTCCACTGGGTGCTCACACACCCCAAATTGGGAGCCCAGTCTAAGTCTTATCAGTCACTTCCATGACATAATGAACTGAACTATAACCTCGGCCTTCTCCGCCCTCCTCAATGGCACTGGTGAAGCGTTGGCCTACGCCCTAACTCTAAATGTACTCTCTCTTTGCGACCTGGCCTTCTCCTGCTGGTCAGTTACCTCATTCATCTGAGCATGACACCAGTTTGTGTTGACCTGGTCCCCACCCCACCAAGCCCTGGCGACAATTGTCACCCCATCAGTCAACATGATAGGGTTGAGAGTCCCCCTATCCCTTCTGATGAGGTGGCCGACCAAATCCTGGGTGTCCTGGTGGAACTTCAGGTGCGCTTCACCGCAGATGGGGGAAATCTCCCCTTCATTCTGATGCCCAGCAGAGCGTAGCTCTCCTTGACGCCCTAGATGGGGATGCCCGCTGCTGGGTCAGGGGAGTCCTCCGCTCTGCTGCTAAGTCTGGAAACCCCACCCCCCTACTGGTGCTGGTCACTTCAGCGGTCTAGGCCCCTGAGTCTAGACCAGCGCGCCTCCTCCATCTCTTCACACTAGGACAGACAGCCACAGACCTACCTTCCCTGATCGAAGCCTTCGCGGTCCTGGCCACCACAGTGCCCATCCCCCCCCCCAAAATTGCCATCTCCGCCTTCCAAGCTGCTTTGGACCCCACTGCAGCTGCCCATGCATCTTGGGACCCCTCCCCGGGTCTTTAGAAATCACATTCTCTGTGGCTCGTGCAACTGGGTCCAGGCCTTTCCATGCACCCATGTGCACTGCCGCAGCTCTTGAGGGGCCGCGTGCCACCCCCTCTCCCCTACCAGTGGTCACGGCCAAGGGAAGCGCCCCCCCCCAGGTCTCACTGCCCTTCGCGCCCCCTCTGTACCCACCTTGGGTACCCTCCCCCTTGACACATCCCTCAGCTCTATTTCCCCCCCAGATCCTGCTTCTATTGACTTCCCTTCGGACTTCCCACCCTTCCTAACCCCCTATATGTCCATCTTTGACATGTTGATGGCTTCCAAGCTCTCCCTACACTCCGAATATAACCTAACATGTCAGTTGATGGTCGACCTATCCAAAATTAACTTCTCCCTCTACCCCCACATTGAGGAAGAGGACAAGGCGTTGGGGACCTGGCCAGACGTGATGTTAGAGAAGGGGTGGCTTGTCAAGAAATCTTCACCGGTCGCCTCCCCCATAGTTTTCACTTGGAAAGCAGATGGCACTCTGCGTCCTTGCGTTGACTATGAACACCTCAACAACATCACCATCCCTGACCCCTACCCATTTCCCTTAGAGCAAACCATCGCTTAAGCCATCGCCAAATCCTGGGTCTTCTCAAAGTTGGATCTGGTGAACGTCTTTAACCAGGTGAGGGTGGCGAGAGTACAAGAGTGGCTCACAACTATCCACACCTACCGGGGTCTTTTTCAATTCATAGTGATGCCCTTTGGACTTAAGAATGCTCCGGCCACCTTCCAACGCCTCATAATGATGTGCTTGGGGACTTGCGCTTCTCATGCGCTGTAGCCTACATCAATGATACTCTGATCCACTCCCCTACCCCAGAACAACACGCCAAGGATCTAGAAGCAGTGGTGGCAGCCCTCCACAAAGCAGGGCTCTTTGTGAAACCCTAAAAGTTCGAATTCTTCTGGGATGAAGTGACCTTCTTAGGTAACCTTGTCCTAAAGGATGGATATGCTGTTCCCCCTCTAAGCTCAAGGCGATCCAGCCTTGGCCTACCCCTACTACAAAGAAACAACTTTGAAGTTTCCTTGGCACCATCACCTTCTTAAAAAATTTTCCCCATCCCTCGCCCAACTGGTGGCACCCCTTCACCCCCTCACTGGGAAGAACGCCCCCTTCAAGTGACCCCTGGAATGCCAGCAGGCCTTCGAGTCTATCAAGGAAGTTTTCCTCACCGCCCCAGTCCTGCGGCATGCCAACACCTCCCGCCCCTTCATTGTAGCCTGCGACGCCTTGTTGGTGGCAGTGGGAACCATGCTGCTACAGGAGCATGAGGGGGTCGAGCACCCAGTGGCCTACTACTCCTGTAAATTCACTTCCACAGAACAAGCGTGGCCAATATATGACAAGGAGCTAGCAGCAGTGGCGTGGTCACTCACCCACTGGCAATACCTCTTGCAAGGCGCCCAGCATGAAATCACCATTTGGACTGACCATAAGGCATTACTGTACTACCACAAACCCCAGAAGTTGGGGCATCGCCAAACTTGCACATACCAGGACCTATGTGGGTTTCAATTTAGATATGAATTCACTAAAGGCCCCCTGAATGTGTTGCTGGACATGCTCAGATGGAACCCATCTCTAACACCCAATGGTGGAGAGGACCTGCTAGAGCTCACTACTGTAGTGCCTCCCTCCCAAATCCTCTCCTTGGCCCCTCCAATGGTAGCTTTTGCTGACCTTGCCCCTGACGCCCCCCTCCTCCTCCATGTCCTTGCTTCCCAGACCTGTTGCCCCAAAGGGTTAGAGCTTTATAATGACCTAGAGTCTTTGAGTTGGAAGAGAGCCCCATACACCCTGTTGAAGGGAACCATCTGGTTCCACAATAGGGTTTGGGTCCCCCCATCTCTATGCAACTGTGTTATTGAATAACACCATGTCCCCCAGACTGTTGGGCACCCCGGCATTAAGAAGTGCGCTGATCTCATAAGGAGAACTTACAATTGGCCAGGGTCCTCAAAGGACATCCCCTCCTGGATCTTCTGCTGTGTCACCTACACCCAATCAAAATTGGACTGTTCTGGGAAGAAGGGGTTGCTACACCCCCTGCAGCAGGTGGAAGGCCCGTGGACCTCAGTTTTGGTAGACTTCATCGTGGAGCTCCACCCCCTCTAATGTCTCAGATGCTATCATGGTAGTCATTGATCGATTTACCAAGTTCGCGCTCTTCACCCCCTGCCTCTCCTCTATTACTGCAGTAGAGATCGCAAATTTTTTGTCAACCATGTCTTTTCCATGTTTGGTCTCCCCAAAGAGATGGTGAGCGACAGGGGACCCCAATTCACCGCCCAGTTCTGGGAAGAGTTGCTAACCCTCCTCAGCATCAAGCCCTACAGATCCAAGGCCTACCACCCCCAGTCCAATGGGAAGACTGAGCGGGTGAACCAGGTACTGGAGCAGTACCTGCGCTGTTATGCGACAGCCTCACAGGACACTTGGGCCAAAAACCTGCCCCTTGCACAGTTTGCATATAACAATTCACTCCCTCCTCGAACAATCTCTCCCTCTTTGAGGCCACCCTGGGTTACAACCCCTCCTTCCAAATTGGCCCCCAGCTCTCCTCAGCAGTCCCTGCAGCTGAAGACCATGCGTGTTCACTCCGCGAGACACATGACCTGGTTTTTGAACAATTGACAAAGTCCATCGAGGATTACAAAAAGTTTGCTGACTGGAAGCGCCTCCCTGGACACGAGATTGAAGTCATCTCCCTTGTTATGCTGTACACCCGCAATCTCCCCTTAGAAGCCCCCACCCAGAAACTTGCAGCCAAACGCTCTGGCCCCTTCAAGGTGAAGAAAGACTTAGGCAATGGAGCCTATCACTTGAAGCTGCCCGCTCACTGGGAAGCAGCATAACGTCTTCCACACCTCCCTCCTGACCCCCTTCAAAGGGGAAAGGCCAACATCACCAGAGCCAATCCTCATTGGGGAATCCCAGGAAATGGAGGTGGAGGATATCCTGGCTTCCCGGAGGTCCCACAGATCGTTTAATACCTGGTTGCCTGGAAAGGCTACCCCTCATATGGGAACATCTGGGTGAGTGCACATGACTGCGAAAATAGCAAGGACCTAATAGAGGGATTCCACAACTCCCACCCGGCAGTCCTATCTTCCCAGAATATCGCAGACATCCTTGCCATAAAGCTCCCAGAGAGGCACAAGAACTATGCCCTGGTCCATGCCCCAGGTGGGGGCCTCCTTTCTGTCAAAAAAGGAAAGGGATTTGAAAGTCCTGGGTACCAGCCAATACAACTGGATAAGGAGCAGCATTTCTTTCAGACCAAAAGGGGGCCAAAGGCCCAAGTGGACCCCCTGTCACAGTTGAGCGACCTGGCACATGTGGTTGATGAGCGCTGAATGACTGCCCTTCCTCCTAGAGATATTCAGATCTCTCCCCTCCTCCCCCCTCCCCAACCCTGATAAAATTAATAGAGGGGACCTGCCAGGAGATTATGCAGGCCAGGGGCCATGGGCGGGCCCCTGGGACCCCTCACTCACCAGGTGAAACTTACCAAAATTTTGAAGAAACAGCCAGTGCTAGTATCGGAGCCCAGTCTGCAAATTCAGGGCTAACAGAGCCAGTCCAGACTGGTTGGATCCAAAAATTAGATTGGAACTCAATTCAGGTTTTGAACCAGGTTACAAGTGACTCAAACCAGTGCCCCTACCCCAGAACAGATCTGGGAAGTTCAGATCGCATAGACAATCAAATTGAGAGTTCATACTGAGTTGTGGATGACCGAGCACTAAGGCCACAGCCCCCCAGGACGAATCCAGGAAATCCAAACTGTGTGAGCAGTCTAACTCGAATGGTCAAGGCCCAGATTGGTACCATTGATCTGGTCTGGCCCCAAAATTTGGGAAAATCTGCAAAAGTTTTTTTTGATTTTTGCCAAGATTTTGGGCGTCCCTCCACCCCCACCCACCCACCAGCCAACCAAACCCATTGCTGATCCCCAATCACCCAATCTCTCAGCATCCCCACTATGCAATTCTCCAAATACTTAAGGCAACTGCCCTGCTGATGGGCAGTTGTCAGTTCATTATCTATTCTCCCTGCACTTTGCACTAAAATAAAGCTTAAATACCCCAAACGCATTGCTGCAGACTCGGCCTGTTTGTTTTTCTTGTTCAAAATTCCGCCACTTGATCCAGCTAAGCGCGCTGCCACCCAACTAATCAGACTGATGATCACTAAATGGGTCATCCAGTCACTTGACCCCGCCATGTGGCAGTGGATCATATCCATGATAAACCACCTCATTCTTGGTGACAGAGTCGACTCTCCATCCATTTTCAATTACCTGTCAAATGTGAACCCATCCATTTGCTTCGCCATCAGGATTTCTGAGAGCACTCCCCTATTGGAGCAGCCTCAGGGCGTCCCTGCCCCGATGCCCACAAGCTCAGTCCCCACACCTGGCTCACCCGCCACTAATTCCACCCACCTGAGGGCTCCAGAGTACCCTAACCAAGGGGGACTCAGCCCTAACGCTTATCACGGGTCTGTTTTTCCCTCCAACAGTACCCCTGCCCGCGTGGTGGGCCCTGTGCCGCCCCTCTCTGGAGCACAGACTCACTTACCCATAACTGAAGGCCAACAACTGTGAACCCTGGAGGAGTCGTCATCCTCCCCACCTCTTCCACCCTTGGGGTTGCCCCCACAAGACTCACAGTTGCCCCCATTGCAACCATCTGGTTTGCCTTGGGGCCTTTGGTACATTTATAAACATTTACCTTCCTCACGTCCCCACTAGATCTCCCCTTCTTCTAGTCACACGGACCGCTGTGCCCTTGGCATTCTGGGCTCTCCACTGGGTGGTCACACACCCCAACTGGGAGCCCAGTCTAATTCTTATCAGCCGCTTCCATGACACAAAAGCTCTCATTGGTGTAATTTTTCAACTCATAATTTCATTGCTGGCGGAATGTAGATTATTTGGGCCCCCCAAATATATAAAAAGGTGGCATTTTTTATATGTTTTTAGTGGAAATATTGTCCTCATATACTAAAATTTTTAACTCAGCAGGCAAAAATTATTTTGCATGACGTCAAATCATGCTTATTAAAACTATTGCTCATGTTGTCGTGCTGACCTGGCTGATATTTTCTCACCTCGCCCTTGCTTATAAAAGGCCTCTTTGCCCCCATCTGCGGTGAGTTGGTCGCCTGTATCTCCACTGGTTTGGGGGTTATGTTCATGTATTCCACTGGATAAAGAATGAACGGATAAACAAGTCACGGCCTCATCTATGACATATGTTATGCTTGATGTTACTCAGTTCTATTGAGACTTTTTTAATATCTCATAATTTATTATAGATAAAAAGGGGTTCTCAGGATTTACCTTAGAAACCCTGTTCTTATTTTTTTGCTTTTAAATTTCCAATTTATAAGTATAATTACATTAATAGTATTAGTCTCTACCACTTGCCATGTGTTATAATGTTAGCAGTATATGAGATATGTCAAGGGTTTTCTGCACAGGGTTACGCCCATTGAGCAATAGGACTGATGATATGAAAATTGTCATTAAAACAATGGAATAAACTTTTTAATAATTTTGGAGCAATTTCCCCAATGACACTTCTTATTTAGTTTAATACTTTCAGCGGATCCTTGCTGGTCTGCTCCCTCTATTCTAATAACAACCTCCCCCTCTCAATCTTCTCACATCTCTAATATCTCAGCAACCTTGGTCAATACTGACCCTATTGCTTAGACTATTTGTTCCATCATATTCTCACTGGTTCCAGCAGAGTACACAATTTATTAAATTATTGATCTCCTTGGTTTGAGGAGATCCACTCTATATTCGTTGTATGTCAAAATCTCATTATTTGTTGTTTGTTGACATTCCTTATCACCTGATTCAGAGTTGATTCAATATATCCTTTCCAACCCAATATCACCTTATCCTAAGGTGCTAAAATAATCACAACATATAATCAGGATTGGCGGATTCTACCCATTCCACTATAACAACTTAGGGCTTACCATCCAGTCAAATCAAAATCATAACATTACCCCCTTTTACTGGATGATAAGGCTCCTATTGCTTATATGCTCAGAGGAACTTTGTGTGCACTTGGTTGATAATCTGACCACTCGCAGGGCCCTTGATGGTATAGGCGTCACACCCATTTTTTAATAACTTTGAACGGACCAATTTAAATACTGGCAATATATGTTTCCACCTTAACCCATGTTGATCATGGAATAGAACCATGCCCCCATCTTTGAACTGTGCTAGCCCACTACACCATACCTGGTTGGCAGCCTGATACATTATCTTCTTGACTATGCTGGATGAGTATGTTTCAGTTTTCAGCATAATTAACTTATCACCTAGTTATTAAAGAAACGTTGGGGGTTTGATACGCCAGTATCTTCTATGCAGGCGTAAAGCAGCGCTGAAAGAGCAGGATGTCATCCATATAGTAGTTGAAAGGGGCTTTTTCCCATGGCAGAATGGTAGCTGATGTTATAAGCGAAAACTGTTGTGGAAAGGAGAGAGCTCCAATAAGAGGTTCTATCAGTTACCAGCTTCCAGAGTATGTTTACCAAAGTTCCATTAACACGCTCAACCATACAGAGGACTCAAGGTGATATGGGGTTGTCGAAACCCCATGGATGGCCATCAAATTGTTTAGCTTGGATAATTTGTGGAAAGTGTAGTTGGTTCCGTTGTCAGTAAGGATGAACTGAGGACAGCCGTGTTGCATAAATTATGTATTTCGTCACAAACTTAGCCACTGAAACTTCCCCCAGGTCGCATATTGCCCATGCTTTGACCCACCTGTTCAAGTGGCCAATCGCCACCAGAATGTATTTAGACCGGTTAGCCCTGCTGGCAGAGGACCAACAACATCCAGAGAAACCGTATAATAGGCAATATGTGGTTTCACTAGTCAGTAGGAAGCCTTCTGGTGGAACGGCTTTTCCACTTTGCAATGGTAGTAGCATGAAATGGTTTTTAGAACGTCATATTGCATGCTTTCCCAGTAGTACCAAGGTCGCAACAATTCCAGGGTCTTGCATACTCCACCATGGCCAACTTCTCAGTGTGCGCTCATAATAATGTTTGGCTGGTAGGAAGGCCTTGGGATATTCACCAGTGTCCCCCATACATTTTTACAACTCGTCATTCTTCTGAAATGTATTGGCCTTTATCCCATCTAATACTTTGATGGCTTGAGGAGTTTATTGTCATATTTTCCTCTAGGCAAAATATCAAACATTATGTTGCTCAGATCTGCCATAACTGCAATTATGGGCAATCTTAATAAGCAATATGAATTCTGGTGTTTGGCTCCAGAATTTTGGAGTATTTTGAAATTGTAAGCTTGAAGTTTGAAAGCCCATCAGGCTAGCCACCCTTCAGACTCCTTAAGATTCTGCAACCAGTGTAAAGAAGCGTGGTCTGTTATGGCTTTGAACTTCACTCCATGGAAGTATATTCTAAATTGTTTTACGCATAGATCACCGCAAAGCACTCCCACTTGGTCACATTATAACTATGCTCATGGCAGTTCAGGCTCCGACTGCAATATGCAATGAGGTGCTCCTCCCCCTCATTGTCTTTTTGGAATAGGACCGCCCAATGGCGGAAAGAGACACATCCATCAGGACAATAAACTCTTTATCAAAATTGGGATAGCACAGCACTGGCGCACTTCTTAGCGCCATCTGAAGTGTATTGAAGGAGCATTGTCAACGTTCTATCCATTTAAACGCAGCATCCTTCTTTAATAACTCAAACAGCGGACCTTTGATACAACTAAAGTTGGGTATAAAGCGGCAGTTATAGCTGACCATCCCTAACAATACTTGTATATTGCACTTACTGTTTGGTGTAGTCATCTTCCAGATAGCCTCCACCTTGTCTGGTGGGGCCACAGCCCTGTTGTATCTACCACAAACCTGAGGTACTCCAGCTGATCCTTGATAAAGTGGCATTTCCAGGGCTTGATATTGACGTTGGCCTCAGCTAACCGGCGGAATACCTTCTCCAAATAAGTAAAGTGCTCAGAAATAAGTGGGATAATATGTTGATATCATTAAGGTATACAAGAATGCACAACGGCGTCAGGTCTCCAAGAATGGTGTCCATGGCCCGTTGGAATATAGCTGGGGCATTACATAGCCACTGTGGCATACAGGTTGGTTTAAAAAGCCTTTGGGTGTGATAATGGAGCATTTTTTCTGTTACACCACAAGTAGATCAATATACCAACAGCCAGATATCAATTCTATTGCTGAGAAGTAACGAGCTCCTCCCAACTGGTTCAAAGCGACATCAATTCATGGCAAGGGGTATGAGTCATTTTCATATTGCTAATGAGCTTAAGTAGTCTATCACTACCCAATTGATACTATCCTCTTTTAGACAATTAGGAAGGGTGAAGCCCATGGACTTTTCAACAGTTCAAGCATTCCTTGCTCCAGCATATTATTGATTTTCTCAGTGATGACTTCTTCTGCTGCTCTAGATCAGTGGATCAGCCAGGACCTGATGGGGGTATGATCACTCATGTCCAGTCGATGTACAATTCCCCACACACTCTCTAAATTGTGGTCATTGGTGGTAAAGATTTCATTATACTTTTAAATAAAGTGATAACCTGATCTTTCTGATTTTCTGATAACCCCATTAAGTTTTTTCACAGTATCACCACCATTATGCCAAGCTGCGATTTGACAGGCAGACCAAATTCATCCAGCAGCCCAAACTTGTGAACCTGTAGGGCCTCCTCAACTGGGGTCAAATGTAAATATGCCACTATTTGGTATTGGCGGATTTTCACTGGTTCATTCTGGAGATTTTCTAACAAGACCTTAATCTCCACATGTCCCAGGAGTATAATTCCTGGAGCTACGTGGGCTCAAGCTGTGATTGCTGATAGGGACCAATGACCTCACCATAAAACCCAACAGGCACTTTCACCTTTAACTTGGTGTTTATTACTTGGTTTCCGGAGGGGATGGATATAGGGCCAGCAGCTCTAAGCGGTAGCCTTTGATATTCGTATATGCTGGGAAAGGGCCCATGTCTTACTCTTAAGTTGATGGTAGCAAACCAGAATTACCTCATCAAAATAGGTAGGGTTGATATGTCCCATGTGCACCAAGTCTTTGGTACTCCTCTGGAGGTAAAATAAATTGAGATCCGTTGCCCCAAAATCTCAAAGGTCTCCTCCATCATATCAACAACAGCACCATAGTGTCGCATAAAATTGATTCTGATTAACAGGTCATAATTGCTGTTTGGTAGCACTACCACTGGAGCTACAACAGAAATTAATTTAAACCGCAGGGGAAGTGCACTGTAAGATCCTCAGAGACCATGTTTTCTGCTACAGCAGTCCCAAACACCATTTGATGTTCCACATCAGGTTTTAATGTCAACTTCACCGCCATTTTAATATAAACTATGTTGACTGGAGCGCATGTATCTATTATAGCGCAAACTCAGGTTTTTGCTACAACAATGTCATAGTGGTACACTCCAAGTAAGATGAATGTTGAATGTTCACTACATGGACATTCAAAGGATCATTTTTTCCATGAAGCTCATAATACCTATACTGACTTTAGAGTACCCTTTAACAATAGCGTCCATTGGGAGGGTAATGTCTACTCCTCTCAGGGAAAGTACATCTGCGGATGGTTCCAGTTTTTCTGAAGAACTTTGTTCAAACATTTGATAGACGTAAGTCTTCAAGGGCTCCATAGTTCCTTTGTCTACCATGTCCTTATCATGTGCTTGTGTCAGTACATCTACTCCCCCAACTGGCGGCAGATATAAGAATGTATCATCATACTGGGGGACTTTCACTGCATATACTTCAGTAGGTTCAGGCAGGACGTTTGAATTTGGGATAGCGGAGGTTAAGAGTCCCATCTCTACTCCGCTCAGACTTTTCCCTGGTAGCATTAATCCTAATGTTTGTAATAAACCCATTGATTGAGGCAACCTCATGCCAGGTGCCCAGGGTGACTGCATTCAAAACAATTTACTCCATAGGGCTTGTGTTCTTGATTAACGTAAATTGGCTTACGTGGAGAGTTGGAATTAAGGTGATCATTTTAAACAGGGCCAGGCCAATAGTATGACTGCTGACTTTCAGCGTAATTAGACCCAGGTCAGTAGTTGCCTATTGATGATAAGCAGGTATGGAGCGGACGTTGAACTGCTGGGGGTAACTCGGTGGAATCTGAACTGGACAGGTGAATTTCCCCAAATAAGATGGTCCAGAAACGGTGGTGGAAGGGTTCCACTCGGCATTAGGTAGATGGAAGGTTACAGCTAGATGGCACAAATCAGAACATTTTTGAGCAGGGGTACATCATCATCCAACATTGGGGTCATGAAGTTGTACAGCTTGCAGTATGGCTTCATTTCAGAGGTCCTTGTAATGAACGTGTTGGCTTGAGATAAAATTTTTGCCACAATTGACATGTGGGCTTCCATCATAAATCAATTAGCAAACGTGGTGAGGGTATCATTACGCTGAAACCCATTAACCAAGAACTCAGCCTTCCACTGTGACATCTTCACAGTACCCAAACAGCCACATCACAGTACCCTTTACTTCTTTGTATGTAACGAAACTGTTTGAAAATTAACAGGTTACTTCATCAGTACTTTCAAGATCCAAGATGGATATTAACTGTTTCACTTTCTGCTGGTCCAAGGCTTCTTCTGTTGCAAACTCAAATCACTTAAAGAACTCGGGATTATTTCCATTATAAAATGAAAAAAGGCAGCTTATCACTGCAAACCTCATAAAGAAGCTCATGCTGCCTTTTGAGCACAACGTCAAAGGCAAGTTTGAGTTCTGCATACTTTACTGGTGTAGCATGTCATGAGGATCCCCCATCAATGCAATCCTGATGCACCATGGCCAGCGGATGGAGAATTATTTCTGTGTAATTGATCAATGGGCACCTGTAGTGAGCACTACTGTTATAATTTCAGCATTATATCAGAGATACGCTGAGGGTTTTCTAACAGG
Organism: Massospora cicadina; assembly: GCA_022478985.1. NCBI lineage: Eukaryota > Fungi > Entomophthoromycota > Entomophthoromycetes > Entomophthorales > Entomophthoraceae > Massospora > Massospora cicadina. The sequence goes on from JAKSZP010000102.1 coordinate 179,185, forward strand.
GTTATGCCCATTGAGCTATAAGACTGATTTTATTAAGATAGTAATCTATGAAACAATGGAATAAACTTTTAATAAATATGGAGCAATTGCCCCAATGATACTTTTTTATTTAATTAATATTTTCAGTAGTTCTTCGCTGGTCCGCTCCCTCTATTCTACTGACAACTTCCCCCTCTCAATCTTCTCATATCGCTGATATCTCAGCAACCTCAGTTGATACTGACCCTTTTCTTATGCTATATGTTCCGCCAATTTTTTATTAGTTCCAGAAGAGTTCACCATTTATTAAATTCATGATCGCCTTAGTTTGAGGCAATCCACGGAAATTAATCACATGTTGACTTCTCATTATTTGTCATTTGTCAACATCACCTTATCACATGATTTGGAGGCAATTCTATCTCCTTTACAACCAAATAACGCCTCATCCTAAGGCGCTCAAATAATTATAAATTATAATCAGGATTGGCGGATTCTACCCAATCCACTGCAACAACATAAAGCTTAACATCCAGTCATATCAAAAATGTGACACCATGGCTGCCATGTTGCTTGCTGGGCATCAATTGGCGCAATCTGATGGCGCCAATCATAGGAAAATTAAAGCAATCAAGAAACTGGGACGTTTTCAACTGTTACATGAGGATTTTTTAGAAGCATTCCTTGCACATTATTAATCTTACATAGAAGTCACTATGACCATCATTAGTTTAGAAAATCCTTAGGTGTTGAACTCATTGATACATGTATATCTGGGTGTTGTTATGCTACGTACACAATGAAGGAAATTTTTAGTATAGGATGAAACTACAAAGTACACATGTAAAAATTTTCTAAGCCTTTTTGCATCAATTTTATAAAGTACCTGTATTGTGCACATATGTCATGAACCATAACATAATCTCTGGTGTAAATCACTGGAATAAGGATGAAGAATCTGAGTCTGAGGCATTGATTTGGCTACCCTGCCTAATTTGAAACACATTATATCAACTCTGGGTAAGGTCCAAGAATTCTCAGATTGGTATAAAGGGGTTGGTTATAATTTTAGATATGTTACATCAATGTGTTGAGAGTAATATTTTATACTATAGATGGTAATTGGTCATTGAATTTAATTTTCAGACAGGGATATGATCATAATACCAGATATATTATCAAGATTGAAAATATTTACCTTCAGTCTAAAACTCAAGTTTGGGCATACTTGAGCTACTGCAATACCATCAATAGTAGTTTGGATCTATTAGATGAATTTAGCTAATACCACAACAGGAAATCTATTGCTCATCCCTCAATTCCATTATAAGCGTGTTCTTAAGATCAACTTAATTATTGGTCAACTTTACTTTAAATATATTACTATTAAATTTAATATATGATGGCTTTTTACATTTGTACTAGCTTCATCCTCCTCAAATATTTATCTAACAGCCTGAGTCGTTATATCATTCTATCTAAATTAAATTCTGATCTGACTCCATTGTGAATAGAGTCTAAGTATTTTTAGTTGAAGCTCTTCAAGGTCTAAGTGCAACTATTATCTTAAAATGAATTCCACCTTAGATCCTAGCAATGTTGTCTTCTTCCTGGGCATCTGATAATCTTTGACACATTGTTTATATTGTATCCCAGTCATCAAGTTGTTTTCACTGTCTGAAATGTCTTATTCTCTATGTTTCTAGTAGATTCTCTGGTAATCTGGGATTAACCCGCATTATTTCTTTGAGAATATAGAGTTACAGACATTCTTCTTACAACATGGTTGATTAAGCCATGAGGCGCAATATTAGGTTTATTCCATGTTTACATATTTAAAAGTACAAGATTTACCAAAAAAATCATTTTCAAGTATCAAAAACTGCCTTAAATGTGAGTTGATTGTAAAGTAAACCTTATTTTATACTCAATTTTGGATTTGAGGGACTACACGGTTTACATAAGATTGTTTTTGAACTCCACTATTATTCTTTTATTTAACCAAGGCAAGCCAACCAGGGGACAGGCATTACTGAAAGAAAGAAAGAAATGACATGAAACCTGAACAGGCTCAACTCCATTGAAGAAAGTTTTTCCACCTCCTGATTGGGACTCAAATTTTTCTGGTTACGTCATGGGTAAGGTTTTCGTGTTATTAGACCTACTAACCGCCAATAGCTTCCTTTGGCTGGCACCCTGATTGATGTGCAAAGGGCGGGAATCAAACCCGCAACCTTCAGGTTGGTAGCCGTACGCCCTTACTGACTTGCCTTCCACCCCCTGAACTCCACTATTATTCACTACAACCTTCTGCTCATATTATGGAATAAAATTTTAATTTTTTCTGCCATCTATACTTTAGCCTTTTGCTATAAGATATACAATTCTTAGTTTTTAAATCAAAACCCAGTAACTTACCAACATACTATAGCATAAATAAAAATTATGTAATGATTTATAATTTGCATTGCATATGTCAAATTTCCCATCCGCCCTGTACATAGAAAGATTAAATAAAGGTTTTTGCCTCTGTGCTAAATATAAGTGGGCAACTAGTGTTTTATGATAAATTTAGGCAGTAATTAGCTTTTAGTGGAATAGAAGGTTTATAGCTCACTATCTGTAGTTTATCTTTACATGGCATGATAATAATATACACTATCTACTTACTTCACTTTGTACTATATAGGAGCTAATTAATATGAGTTCTTATTGGATACAAAAGAAATATTTAAATTTCTAAATTATTTTTATATGACACTTTCTGGCATAAATAAACACTTTTAGCAATAGTCACCAGTATGGCTTCAATATAACTTCCACAATATATTGCTGATAGCATATTATGTAACTAGATACTAAATCTTTAATATCATGTTTACTAAACGCAAAGGGTTCCATATGTTATTCTATATATGCACTATAGTCTATACACAAAAGAAGGTAGACTAAAATACCATAATTAATTTGGCATATAAAGAGCAGACAACATAGTAGTGATTGTATTGATTTACTATAAATGATGTAGCACAACATACTTCTTGGACAAATTGTACTATCTTTCAAGATAATCAGACATATGGCATACTGTTTTATATTCTTAAATCACATTAATTATTATACTCCTTGATTTAAAAATCATTCTAAATTATGGCTTGTTTGACTAAAAATATGATTGAATCTACATCATCATTTGAACTATTTATTATGCTTATTCCATAAAAAACTGTAATAACTATATTTACAGAGAGAATCCTTAAAATAGAAGTATCATGCTAAAAAGAGGAGGAGAGTAAGATTAAAATGGAGTACAGAACCTAAATATTAAAGCTAAACTAAACAACTTAGATATTAGTAGATAAATAAATCCTTCTCTACTTTGGTGCATAGCTAGATTAAGGACATGTGATGTATCTACTTTACTTTTCTAACTTCTCATCCTGCAGTTTATATTTTAAAAATATAAACCTTGTCTTGGAGGGGTTTAATGAAAATATCATAAAATCAGAAGAGACAGTTGTTACAAATTTTCTATTAACAAAATGGGTTACCAAACCCTCACATAAACTTATAACCACACAATGCATAAAAACATGAAATTATGCTCTATATCTTTTTATCAAGAAAGAGGCAGAGGGTATATCAGGATATTAAATCATATAAAGTTCTTTCATATATTAAATTTATTATCTTTCTTTTAGCATTGCCAAAAATTGAGTACTTTTTACAAATATACTAATAATAAATTAAGTGCTTATTTTTTATGGTTTGGCCAAAGACTTTAATACATGTTATATATACATATAATCTAAGCTAGAAGATTGGTATATAGGTTGCTTTTATGGTATGCAAAACTTTGGATTAGAAAAATCTTTTATAACCCTATGGCTAATATTAGGCTAGGGTGAGCCAAGAAAAAAACTTCGCTGTAGGCGCAGGTGTTTGAAGTCCCCCAACAATACTCCTGACTGCCAGGCTACGTCCTACCTTTAGAGATTAACTCATGGGAGGGTGGAAAGGAGTTTTGGGTTTCCTGCGGTGGTGAAGATGAATAGAGTTGGATTCAACATTCACCAAGCTACTGCCCTTTACAAGTTGAACATATAATTCCACCATAGTATTTTTCTTTATTAACACTAACTGTTTAATTTAAATATTTATATATAATAAAAAATAATTCTGGAATAGATTTTTAAATGAGAAATAGATAAAATAACCCAACACCCTGCCATTAGCAGGGTGTTGGGTCTATTGTAGTGCTAGGGAGGAGAAGGTAATAGGCCAGATTTTGGCAATAGGGAACAAATGCCAATTTCAGGTACTGTAATCAACAGTTTTAAAACACAATTTTCAACCCAACAGTGTTGTGAATCACTGCCTCAGTTTGATTTCCAATAGTAACAATATTGGCTGAAGTTCCTGCGCTATTCTCAGGATGCTTTTGGTAAGCTTTAAAATGTCCAAATTTATTTCGATGACTTTAGAATTTGGTGTCAGGTTCAGTTCATGTTTTGATCTTTTCACTTTGACTTTTTGCCCAAATTTGACTTACTAGAAAAATTTACATTCAGATTGACTACTGATTGAGCCACCAGTTGGGGATGGGCACTACCAAATGTATTGTTGATCTATTTAAAGATTTCTGAATTCACAAAGTTTTCTGAATTTTTCCAGATGCGCTCTGCAGATTTGGGAACTAGGGTGAGCTTGTAAGTAATGTGGGGGAAGGAGCCTTGGAAGCAGGGAGGTAAAGCAGCTACCCAACTTTTATCCAGGGTGTGCCCTAGATTATAAATCTTGGTAAGGGGTAAGGCCTTGTGGTTTAGCTTTTTTAGTATTGAAAAGGTGCATGACCCTGTCAAGCTTGATAGTCTGAGCCAAAGGGCTTTACAGAAAGGTCTTTTAGTCTTAAAGGACTAAAGCAATTATAAAACATTTAAAGCAACTTTGGTTTTTTTCTCTATCAACAAAATTTTTTAAAAAGTACCTTAGTTATCTAAGTCTTTGTAACTAGTATTTGGGTTATCTGGAAGTGCTGTCTAGCCACAAATATATAGGTAGCCCAACACCATATAGCTTTTTAATACTTTGCTTTCACTTGTCATGATTCCTAATGCTGAGTTATAAGTTTATCCATCTCAGCAATAATGCAATCCAATTTCCCATTTAGAAATATTGGATAGATCTATTTATTTATGTTCAATATAAATCTAGTTTAGGTATTGCCAGTCATCAATATTGGGATTGATTAGGCTTCTCCTCCTATACTATTTTTGATAAATTTACTTGAGGTTTACCTTATAATTCCAGGGCAGCATCATCCAAAGTCCAGTTTGGTCTTCTATCCTGCTGTTTCCGCATCACTTCTCCACAAAGTAATTAAATTCTGCTGACATAAATTTAGTTTATTTTATTTCAAATCTGCAATAACATAAGTTCATCTATGAGTGCCAGTTTTAATAAAGTGACCCCTCAAAGTCATTGTTAATTCTTATGGTACATAAGCAACTTCATATGTCCCAAAAGAAAAGGATGGCTTAGCCATTATACCTCAGCCAAGTGAGTCATCAGTGAGTAGGCCATGGAACGCCTAAGATTACAACCCATGTTAAAAGAGGGAATATTTTCATTAAATTGGAGATCTTGCCAGATTGCTGTTTAATAGAGGAAACTCTCATCAGTGTGTGGTTTTTTTAACTGACATAGCATTGTAAACTTGGGTTTAACAAAGCATTAAGGTTCTATAGTATTAACTGAATCATATGATAATCATCTGTTGATAAATAGATGCTTGTTTTAATATTTATTAATAGATCCTTTAGTATCCTCAAGAAAAACCTACACAAGTATTCTAATATGCAAACAATTTAAGTTAAAGTACATACAATCTTAAACTTATGATAGCTTATCTATATCACATTTCCAGAAATTATTCATAACATATTCATGTACTTACATACATAGTGGTAAAGCCTAAAAATTGGGTGTACCTGCTATAATTTATAAGAAGGTACATCTTTGTAATATATTTTCACAATTTCTAGTAATACTAAAAATTAATCAATATATTTCAATAATATACTTTACACTCCCTTACAATAATTGGTCATAACTTTTTCTAGCTTGATAATCTTAAAGTATAAATACTGCTAAATGTCAAAGGTCTCAAAAACATTTTAAACCGCAAAATAAAAAACTTGTTTCATACCTTAAAGATGAAAATATTTGGCGTCAGATGCTATCTTAGACTAGAATATTGTATGTAGCAAATGTAAATATATAAGCTGCTTGACTAGTTAATTACTTTTATAGTCTTTTCTTTAAAACTAGAAAATGTATTACTAGGTTACAAAGAGAGAAATATGTTACGTATCTGGCCTATTACTTTAATTACTGTTGAAAAGTGGTCACAGCACAGTCTTGCAAGGGTTTATTCCTTAATTAATACAACTTTCCTGTATGAAGACAGGGAACATGATTATGAGCTGATAAGGGATATATAACAATGGATCTTTGTTCACTATATTATTTAGAAGCTTCCATCCTACAATAACTAAAACCATTTACTAGCAAAATCTAGTACAACCAATAACAAGATACTTTATTATAGAAATAATATCAGAATATATAGTATTCTAGCACCCTAGTGCCCTCATACTATAATCAGTATCAGCTGCCAGAGAAAAGCTTTTTATTCATTAACCTGCAGCTTTGCCATGCTATTGGTTGGAACTTTTTTCAACTCAATTTCCAGGTTAGTAAATTCTGCCCTCGATCTAGTAAGCTAAAATAAACTATTAGGGACTATCCCCAATAAATTTTTGGGATATCTAGTCATCAAATTAATAATAAATGTATTTTGGAGCTCCCTCCTCAAGAGCTGAAAGTTATCAACATAGTTCCAATTATTGAATGCTACATCAGAGCATTATCTTCAAAAGCCTACAAGTAATTGACACTTAATAAATATATGGTGAATCATTCCTGACTAATTCACTATTATTGGATTATATTAAAAGAGTATAATCTGGTTAAATTCTCAACACTTCTCCCCACTTAACCAAAATTATATTCTTCCAACATGTCTGTCAACGCAAATACCTTTGCCAAACCCCTGCAGCCTTGGGGTGGCGGAAACCCAATGCTGGAAATCATTTCTGAAACATAAAAACAATTTGGAAATACTAGCAGCATGAGGAGCTGTAAAAACGTTAACAGAACATCAAAAGGAAGTGATTGGCGATCGTTGCTGAGGAATTAATGTCATCAGGCTATTCCATTTACATTGAGCAACTATATATATATTAGTAGAATTAGATATATAAAAATAAACATGATCCTGATCCTATGGTTAGTTATTGGCATTCTAATAAGAACTTAGCATGCACCTGATTCACTATATGGCCATTATAAAGATCCTTTTTTGTTTAGATATCTAAAGCTGACTTATTGATGACTTGGAAGGGTTTTTTTATAACTGGTATAAATTATTTTGGCGTCCAAAACCATAGGTATCACAATAATTAACCCAATAACCAATTACAAAAGTTGTAATAGCTGGCCGTTTATCATCCTCATATTCTTTTGACATAAGCTTCTGCTTTAAAGTATTATCATAGGCGGAGGATTGTTAAATGGTCAGGACTTTTTCAAGTACTCCAAGTATTTGAGATGTGTCATTGCTAGAGTTGGTTCAATCACAGAATATAAAATTGTGGCCAACTCAGCCCATCACCAGTAGAGCAATATAAAAGGGAATTCCTATTAATAAATGTTAGCTTAAATTATAGGCAAAAGTCATCACTGACAAATATTTTACCCAGCTGGACGGTTTCTAAGTAACAACCTTCTTTAGAGTAGAGGCCAGAGTATCAAGTACTCATTCAACCAACCCATTAGTCTCTGGATGGTAGAACGTTGTCAGTACTCCCTTGTTTTCCAATAACTCACTTAATTTTAGAATTATATTTGTATTGAAGCTGCTTCTATTATCTGTTAAAGTAACCTGTGGGCAGTCATTCTGATAAACTGCTCCATTATTAACTTAACATTACTGCTGGCATGATTTTTTGTATAGCACCTATTTCCAACCAACGATTTAGATGGTCAATTGCTAAGATGATGTTGGGATTTTTGCCCATATTCCCAGCCTGCTAGATTACCTGGTTTCACTTGGGGAAAATTCCATAAGGTGAAGTGAATCAGAAATCGGTTGGCTCAAGTTTTGGAGGAACTAAGTTTGGGGAATTTTGGGATATTCGCCTGGTTGTATCCATTGGGGATTGATCTGTATGAATATTTAAGATCTCATTGGACAGAGTTGCCAACAAAATAGGGGCATCTGATAGTGATTACCTATCAGGCGTACCAATTGGGATTGGTCAGGTTTCATCACCAACTGATTGCTATAAATAGTAAGTTGCAAGGCGAGTGATGCTGCCTTCAACTAGTGAATTGATCAGTTGGTTCATGACCTGCCTTAATGGGTAATAAGTCCCATTACCTAAGCAGGTCACTAGCCAAATATAGTTGGTTCACTTGGATCAAAAGGAAAATGTTAGGAACACGTTTTCAGACTCTTTTCCATTCGAGGTCTCAAGGATGTCCAATGACAGAATCCTAGCCAGGATGTGGAAGACCATTGCTGCCAAGACGAGGATGGGTGATTCAACAGCAACGGCTGCCATTTCATCAAAGAGGTGTCAACTGAGGGTTAGACAGCTGAATTCCCCACTATATATATTCCTTAGGATTTACTATAATAATTAAACCAGTATTTTACAGTTCTTTACAGAGTTTAGAGTTTTCAGTAATATTATCATTTCAGTGTATAGTTAAACTATCAGCTTCTATTGTGTTGTTCTATCTCAAGGATATTATTGCATAGGGCAATAATTGGAAGACTCTCATAGAGAAGAGAAAGATCTGAGTGGGGATATAGAGAAGAAGGAACTACAATCAGGGATAGCTGCCAACTGTGTGTTGGGCTGAAAGAGATTGTTACTGGGGTATCTTAGCAAAGATTGGGTGGACAAGAGCATAGGGAACTAATCCTTACAAGTATGACTTCACGAGTAAATAATTGGGAGTACTGACCAAGCGTTGGGCCATAATATAATTCATAATCAACTACAGATAATAGTCTCCATACTATTATAGATAAATAAATACATTCTATATAACACGACAGTGCATGAGGAAATCAAACCTGTGCAGTAAAAAGGTTACTGAGTTGCTTACCAATAACAACCAAGAGTAAATTTTTACAAGTTGGCGCTCACTACAGGGGTAGTTGAGTGAAGAATCTATAATAATGTCATATAAAGAAGAGCTACGCAAACTTTGAACTGAGATAGCCAAAGTAAACCAGAATGCCTTAAACTCAGCAGACCATCAGGAGTTTGCAGCCTTGGAAAAACGAGTTGCCAAGGTGGAGGAAGGAGTAGAGAATGTAGCCAGCTTCTGGAATGAGTTACTTGGAAAAGTGAACTCATTGAATAAGAAAGAAGGTGACCCCATTCAAGAGGTCAAATACCTGAAAATGGAGCAAGAAGCAGATAACGTTCATTTTAAGAAAATTCGGTGCAGATATTGAAACTAATCAAACAAGTGGTGGAACTTAAAGCTTTCAGATGTGTTTGTGAGCCCAATATGGCAAGCGATGCTGAAGAAAGAAGTCCTTGCACAATACTTGGGAAGTTGAATACCCCAAGGAACATGCTGCCCACTTTTAATGCCATTTCAGAGATGATGCCCAAAGTCACTCCACAAGTTAGTCAGGTAGCTGAACTGAGAGAATCGGCCAGAAATAACTTGGAGGAGTTTACGGCAAAGCTGAAATTACCATCATTTTAATGGGATAACGCCCCAGCGTTTTTCTGACTATTTGACATGACCATGAATGGCTATGGGGATCGTCAAAAGGCGTTGACGGTCATGAATTTCCTAGACACCAACTGTCAAAACTTAGTGTTACCTCACCTTGAGTGGGACATCTGGTCATATGCGGAGGCAAAGGCGGCCATCATGAAGTAGTTCAGGAGCCTGAAATGCATTTAAAATTGCAAGCAAGAATTTATGGGAATTTAGTTCCATAAAGATAAGTCTCTTGCTAGCTTCGCGGATCAGTTTTACCAGGAGTCACAGATACTGGCCGGAGCAAAAGTATTGGATGACTTTGATGCTAGAATCACTTTGCAAGCGGCCCTTTGGCCCTATTGCAATTTTATTGTATGATTTCTTCCATGTTCATGATAGAAATAACTACTCACAAATAATAGATAATTTGAAGATTTTGGGAGTGGCATCAGATGCCCCAAATAGAAGCTTCAAGTACAATCTGGTACAAAATCTGAATCCTATAAAGGGAAACAAAGGAGCTAAGGAGGCTACCAATAGAACTGTGCTGGGAAATAAGTCCAAAGAATTCAGATGGTTAAACAAGAAGGAGAAGGTCTGCTATCAGTGTGGCAGGAAAGGACATTTTGCCATACACTGTAAAAAGCTGAAGGATCATATTAACGTGGTTTAGGCCAATGAGACAGCAGCCATTAAGGATTCAGGAACAGGGCTCATGGCCTAGACAAGGAACAGTCTAGAGCTATGGAGAAACCTGTTCCTCCCGACATTATGAATGATAAAATCAATATCAGCGATCAGTTCATAGATGACGAGCAGGATCAGCTGTATCAAGTGGTCAATATGGATATGAATGCCGTAACCAGAGCTGGGGTGAAAAGAATTGACCCTGAGATAAGCGGGGAAGTAGCCCAGTCATATTCCTGACAACTGGCGAACAAGATTTGAACTGCTGAGAATCCTGAAGAGTTATCTGATGTCCGTTTAGATGAGGCTGATCTGTCTATCCCCTCAGCGTGATTAAGGAATCATTTCCTGGTTTATTTTCGCACATTATTCACACACTAGATTTAGCTAATAACGCTGCCATTCACTCAGTAAATACTATATTACAATACATTGAGTGTACATATATAGATATACAAGTGAGTCGAGTGAGGGTGAGGTCAATTGTTGACAGTGGAGCGCCCATCAATATTTTCTCAACCAAGCTGGTAAAGAGGATGAAGATCTCGCCAGACTTGGAACACAAGATAGAATATGGGACAGCTGGGCCAAACACCACTGTTTCCTGTGATGTGTATAGTGTGCTGCCACTACAATTTGGGTTGTTGGTGGTATCTGCGCCAGCCATAGTTTTGGCGAATTAAAACTATGACATTCTGATAAGAACGGAGTTTTTTTAGGAAATATGGAGTTAAATGTAACATCAAGGATAATACGTTGACCATCTTGGGTCAGACGTTACCATTGGTATACCAGAAGGACGGTGAAGCTCCATTGAATTGGAGAAAAACTTTATCAATCTGATATACAATGATGGCATTGTCCCAATTCAATACCAATTAGTTGGTAGGAAGTGACGCGAAATGCTGGTGGAAATCCTAGAGAACGGGAAATTCCACTAAGGATTAAGAATGAGATGACCATACCGGCCATATTTCAGATGATAGTTGACACAGGGTTGACATTGGAGATTCCTGAGCTGTTGTATGGGGAAGTCAGAAGCCCCTGGTAGAAGTACAGATTGGAGCCATGGGTGGCTCCTGGGATAATAATGCCAGGCCATGGAGAAATTTGAGTTCTCCTGAAAATTTGAGTGAAAAGCTGATGAAGATCAAGAGGAATCAGATCATCACATTTATTCATCTGATAACAATGGCCTAATTGAGATGATTCCACAAAGTTAGGTCTCTCAACAAACTGGGATTACTGGCCAGGGTAATTGAAAGTATCAACCTATTGGTTGATTGAGAGCAACTCGCTGATCTGTCAAAAGGCCAGTAAGAGGAGGTGCTCAAACTATTCAAAAAATATTGAGAAGTGTTTTCTCAGGATAACCACTTTTTGGGATGCACACAAGACATAATCCACAAGGTCAACACTGGGGAAAATTTACCAATAAGGATGAGACCAATCTAGTGATTGATAGCCACTGAAGCGGTAGTGGGGGATGAGATCAGCAAACTAGTAAGCGTGGGCTTTTAGTTCCGTTGTCAAGTCCCTGGGCGAGTCTGATTCTGATTGTGAAGAAGAAGTATGGATCCAACTGGGTGGTAATTGACTACCAAAGGCTGAATAAAATTATGAAGAAGGATCCATATCCTCTACCAAGGATCAACAATGCGCTAGATTTTTTAGGAGAAGCAAAGTATTTCTCTGCAATGGATCTAATCTCAGGATATTGGCAGATCAACTTGCCAAAGGAGGATCAGGAAAAATGCGTGATTATTACCGCGCAGGAACTAAACTAACTGATGAGGATGCCCCAGGGTCTATGCAAGGCGCCTGCAACGTTTCAGAGGGCCATGGATGCGTTATTAAGCAACTTGAAGCTGTTGTGCATCCTGGTATATCTAGATGATATAAATGAGTTCAGTAGGACGTTTACTGATCACCTGCACCACTTGGAAGAAGTATTTAAGCAACTGTCCGCGGCTAACCTGAAGATCAAGCCAAGGAAGTGCCACTTATCTAAGAAAGAGTTGGAATACCTAGGATTCATAATCAACTCAAGTGGATTGCAGCCACAAACCCAGAAGATAGCAGCTATAGAATGTATGGCTGTACCAAAGAGTGTCTGAGACATCCAATTGTTCCTTGGGATGGTCAGATACTATAGAAGATTTATTTGGGACTTTGCCCGAATAGCCAAGCCATTATTCCATATATTAAAGGATCCAAAAAAGGATTCGTATGGAATGAAGAGGCTCAGGGCTCCTTCAATGAGTTATGCTGGTATTTAATAAATTCGCTGATTCTGAAATATCCAAATTTTGCTTGGGAGTTTATCATTCAAACCTATGCTACATTGATGGCAATCAACGCCATACTGAGCCAAGTACACGAACTTGGGGACAAGCATCTGGTGGCATATGTGAGCTGGAGACTCTCAGCTGCTAAGAGAACTACACTGTGACTGAGCGGGAATGCCTTGTGGTCATTTATAAATTCAAGCAGTTTTTGGATGTACATCCACAGAACGCACTTTAAGGTGGTAACGGACCACTCTTTGGTGCATTGGCTGCACAATTTAAGAGAGCCAGAAGGATGACTGGCCCAATGGGCACTTAAGCTCCAGGTTTACAATTTATAAGATAGTCCACCAAGTAGGGGCTTCTCACCAGAACATGGATGGCTTATTGCAGTTGCCAATGGTCCAGTTGGTATACACGCAGGTGGATGAGTTATTCCAGAGAATGGTCAAAGGAAAAATTGGTGACGAGCCCCAAGAAATCCAAGTTGTGCTTTGAAAAGCGATGGAAAACACTGAGACTATGGATGGAAAAGTATTCAAGATGATCAATGGGAAGCGGTTATTATTCCTGAAACTGTTGGAAAGAGAAGCAATAGCACAAGCAGCTCACAAGGTTGTTGAGCATGGAGGCCTGAGGAAAACAACTGAACATATTTGTCAGTATTATTACTGGGAATTGATCAACTACAATGTCGCAGATTATCTGGCTTGTTGCATGGAGTGCCAGCTGCACAAACCACATAAGAATACAACTGGATACTGACTGGTCCACCCCAGATTTGCCTGGCACACGGTGTCCATCAATATGATGGGACCACTGACGTTGAGCACAGGGGGAGTCAAGTACATCATAGTTGCCATAGACCATCTGATGAGATGGGTCAAGATGAAGGCCTAACCAGAGTTGATGCTACCAGTACTGTAAGGTTCATTCTGGATCAAGTAGTATACTGGCGTGGATGTCCGCAGGTCCTGCTTAGCAACAATGGGACCAACTTCACATCTCATGTGATCCTGAGGTTAAATATAATGATGGGGATCTAAGGAGTTATGTCAGTACCATACCGGCCATAGATGAATGGACTGTTAGAATGGGTCAATAAAACACTGGCCATGACGCTGAGGAAGCTAGTCATAGAGAGAACTTCCATGTGGAAAATGTACCTGAGTTTGGTGACGTTTTCCTACAACATTAGTCATCATACAGTGATGGGAAAGATGCCGTTTGAATTATTATATAGAAGAAAGGCAGCGTTGCTGCCAATTTTATATTTGGTGGTGGAACCTACGTTGGGGATAAGTACTGAGCAATACCTGAACCAACTGATGAGTATCCTGACTGATATGCAATTGCAAGCATTTGATACAACCTTGAAGAAAAGGGTACAAGAAAAATTGATGGATGACAAAAACCACCATCCTTAGAATAATATCGAATAGGAGGAATAGTTGCCTATTAAGATATCCATGGTTTCAGACAAAGAAACAAATTAGATGCATTGTGGTCGGGTCCATTTGAAGTAATCAACAATATGGCAACTGATGCTAACTCCATCAGGATCTCTTGGATGAAAGAGTTGTGAATTGAATCCACTATAAGTATCTAAAGCGATGGATCAATAAAAAAATAAAATAGTTCCCAAAGGACTGATGAACCATTAAGTTGGTCATGTCCTGATGATTATGTCAAGTCCAAAAAAGACCTCTGAACCAATCTAGATCTTTAAGTCCAAAAAAAAGACCTCTGAACCATAGAAAACTGGCAGGTTTAAGTACCCAGGACCCAGTTTGGGGGAAAATGGACCTCTGAACTGAAACAAGGTCAATTTCCATAGTAAAAAAGAATAATAAAAATGAAAAAGATTGATAAAAGATATTAGAAACAAAAAGATTATAAACCACATAGAGAAAAAACTGATATAATTTTATAATGTTTTATTTTTAATAATTGTCCTTGGTACAGGGATGATTCCGCCTATGTCGCCTCTTGGGGGAGGGAGGATGGATCACAGTAGGAATGAATAGCCCATCAAAATCAATATGCGATTGGACACTAGCAAGGGTGAGACCTACACGAAACCACATTCATTGAGTGGACGCTGATCCCTGAGAGAAGGCAACTAGAGGAAGGGAGATTAAGATGACAGAGGAAGCTAATTGCAAAACCCTGGAGCAGGGAGGAAAGCAACAGTATATAAAGAGGCAATCAGTGAATAACCCTGAGTAATCCTGATACAGTACCAGAGCTGAAAGATTAGTCCTGAGCGCCTGACAATGGGCTTCATCAAGGACACCGGACATGTGGGCTGGCAATGAACAAGGGATGCTTGTTGGGGGTTGCCAAATCATGCCCCCTATCAACACCATCAGTGGAAGATACTGATGGGAAGTGCTGGAGAGGAGATAGTTGTGCAGAGAGTGGATTGCATCCTGCAAGCGGTGACTATGGGCTTCTCAGAAGCTAAAGCTGAACGAATGGTGAAACCCAGGTGAGGCCGGAAGCTTCATGGACCAACTTCAAAGAACTTGGCCAGCAAAGCGAAGAGCATAAGCGGCAGTATCCCAATCCAAAAGTTTATCAAGATCAGAGTGATTCAGCGCTAAAATTCAAAGCCTTAGTGACTTGGGCCCAGAGTTTAGTTTAGGGGAGCTTGAAGTGAATACTGTTACCAATTGAGAGCTCAGAGACCAGAACAGCGGGTTTTTAATGGTGACCAAGTTGGAAGAGGAACTCAGGGAGAAGGTCTGACCTGGAAAGAAAAGAACAATCCAGAGCAACTGGCATAATCTCTGTAGCATCTACAATGATGTTCAGAGCATCAGCAAAAGGAACAGAATCCAGGAGAGTTTTGAAGTCCAACTCTGGAATTGATGGCAGAGGAAGAGTCAGCTGAAAGTTGTTTAAAATGATAGCCGGCCTGGTTTCAGAGAAATTAGTTACCATTTCCAGTAATTTGATGGAAGGACTAGCCGCTTGCACCAGGCTGGGCGTATGAGTCCTGGAAGGACCATAAAAGAGGTTCCGTCGGGAATCCTGACTCATCTGCTGGAAGAGAAGGAGGTCTGGATCAGAAAAATTATTTAGGAGCTGCTGGTAGTGCAACTAAGAATTCAACATGTGAGCTGGATGAGAGGGGGGATGTTGGACTTATATAAAAGTTGACATTATGCACTCTACAATCCATTAAGCTCCAAGTTCAGAGAAATTAATCTCAAAATTAATGAGATAAGCTCTCCAAGGGAAGATTTAGGAATGACTTAAGCCAAGAGGTTATGAGAAAAATAACAAGGACCAATAAGAAATAAGCATTTTTAATTGAGCCACGAAACAAACATTGATGGCAAGAGTCTCCTGTCTAGGATGAGGAGAAAATCAGGAAACCAAGGATGCCAGACCAAGAATCCTGAATATGACAGTGGGTCATATACCCTGATGGGGGGAAAACTGGATCCTGGGATTAATATCGTCATGAGTAAATCAATCAGCCCAGCATGACTGCAGGTCATGAGGACCGCGCTCTGAGAAGGTGGTAGCAAGGAGGAAGAGGAAGAAAGCCATATGCTGAAGGTCATCCTGAGCAGCGTTGAGTATTGATGAGTGTACTTCACTTGAACCAATGAAGTATTCAATCTGGTCCAAAGCAGTGTTCTCATGCCCCAGTCCTTTTCTCACTGGTTATCTAGGCAAGAGGGGAGATGTGTTGGGATTTTTGCCTATATTCCCAGCCTGCTAGATTACCTGGTATCACTAGGGAAAATTCCTAAGGCGAAGTGAATCAGAAATTGGTTGGCCCGAGTTTTTGGAGGAACTATGTTCAGGGAATTCTGAGATATTCACCTGGTTGTATCCATTGAGATCAGTCCAGAAAATACTTAAGATCTTGTTGGGAAGAGTTGCTGATGAAACAGAGGCATCTGATAGTGATTAACTATCAGGTGTACCAATTGGGATTGGTCAGGTTTCATCACCAACTGATTAGGAATGAATAGCAAGTTGCGAGGCAAGTGATGCTGCCTGCAACCAG
The DNA here is from genome assembly GCA_022478985.1 of Massospora cicadina. Taxonomy (NCBI): domain Eukaryota; kingdom Fungi; phylum Entomophthoromycota; class Entomophthoromycetes; order Entomophthorales; family Entomophthoraceae; genus Massospora; species Massospora cicadina. The sequence goes on from JAKSZP010000102.1 coordinate 196,024, forward strand.
AAAATCGATTGATTAGTGTGTGACCTGCCTTAATGGGTAATAAGTCTCATTACCTAAGCAGGTTGCTAGCCAAATATGGTTGGTTCACTTGGATTGAGAGGAAAACGTTAGGGACACATTTTCCAATCTTTCCATTTAGGTCTTGAGGATGTCCAATGACAGAATCCTAGCCAGGATGGGGAAGACCATCACTGTTGAGATTAGGATGGGTGATTTAATGGCAACAGCTGCCATTTCATCAAAGTGGTGTCAACAGAGGGTTAGACAGCCAAATTCCCCATTATATATATTCCCTTGTATTTACTATAATAAAAACCAGTGTTTTACAGTACTTTACAGAGTTTAGAGTTTTCATATACTATTATCAATTCATTGTATAGTTAAACTATCAGCTTCTATTGTGTTGTTCTATCTTGTAAGTCTTGGTGACCAGCCTCTACAACTGGATAGGGAGCAGCATCCCTTTTGGACCAAAAGGGGGCTAAAGGCCCATGTGGACCCCCTGTTGCAGTTGAGTGACCTGGCGCATGTGATTGATGAGCGTTGGGTAGCTGCCCTTCCACCTGGAGATATCCAAATCTCTCCCCTCCCCCTCCCCAACCCTGATAAAATTAATAGAGGGGACCTGCCAGGAGATCACGCAGGCCAGGGGCCTTGGGTGGGCCCCTGGGACCCCCCACTTACTAGGGAAAATTTACCAAAATTTTGAAGAAACTGCCAGCATAAGTATCAGAGCCTGGCCTGTAGATTATGGGCTAATGGAGCCAGTCTGGACTGGTCAGGTCCAAAAATCAGATTGGAACTCAATTTGGGTTTTAAACCAGGCCACCAGTGACTCAGACCAGTTGCCCCCACCCCTCGGAACAGATCTGAGAAGCTCAGATCACATAGACAACCAGATTGAGAGTTTGGACCGGTTTGTGGACAACCAAGCACCAGGGCCACAGCCTCCTGGGACAAATCCAGGAAATCTGAACCACTTGAGCTGCCCGACTCAAATGGTCAAAGCCCAGATCAGTACCATTGACCTGGTCTGGCCCCAAAAATTTGGGAAAATTGCAAAAGTTTTTTTGATTTTTGTTAAGATTTTGGAAACCATCCATCCACTCCCCACCCACCAGCCAACCAAAACCCATCACCAACCCCCAATTTCCCAATACTTAAGGCAACTGCTCTGTCAATGGGCAGTTGTTGGTTCATTCTCTATTCTCCTCATGCTTTGCACCAAAATAAAGTCGATTACCTCAAATGCCTTGTTGCAGACTCCGCTTGTTGTTATTCCTATTCAAAATTCTGCCAATCAATCTGGCAAAGTGCGCCACTGCCCAAATAATTATCACGATGATTGCCAATTGGGTCTTCTGGTCGCTCAACCCTGCCACATGGTGGTAAATTGTATCTGCAGTGAACTGCCTCACTCTCAATGATGGAGGTGACTCTCCATATGTTTTGCATATCCATTAAACGTGAACCTGTCCGTTTGCTTTGCTGATGGGCTTTCTGATAGCGCTCCTCTATTGGAGCAGCCTCAGGGCGCCCCCACCCTGAGGCCCATGAGCTCAGCCCCCACACCTGACTCATCCGCCATTGATCCCACCCACCTAAGGTCCCCAGAGTACCCCAACCAAGGGGGACTCAGCCCTAACGCTCATTTGTGGGTCCATTTTCCCCTCTGACAGCACCCCTGCCCATGCGGTGGGCCCTGTGCTGCCCCTCTCTGGCGTACAGACTTACCTACCCATAACTGAAGGCCAGCAACTGCGAACCCTGGAGGAGTTGTCATCCTCCCCGCCTCTCCCACCCTTGGGGGTTTCCCCCACAAAACTCGCGGTTGCCCCTATTGCAACCATCTGGTTTTCCTTAGGGGCCTTCGGTACATCTATAAACATTTACTTTCCTCACGTCCCCACTAGATCTCCCCTTCTTCTAGTTGCATGGACCACTGTGCCCTTGGCATTCTGGGCTCTCCACTGGGTGCTCACACACCCCAACTGGGAGCCCAGTCTAAGTCTTATCAGCCACTTCCATGACATAATGAACTGAACTATAACCTCGGCCTTCTCCGCCCTCCTCAATGGCACTGGTGAAACGTTGGCCTATGCCCTAACCCTAAATGTACTCTCTATTTGCGACCTGGCCTTCTCCTGCTGGTCAGTTACCTCATTCATCTGAGCATGCCACCAGTTTATGTTGACCTGGTCCCCACCCCACCAAGCCCTGACAACAATTGTCACCCCATCAGTCAACATGATAGGGTTGGGAGTCCCCCCTATCCCTTCTGATGAGGTGGCCGACTAAATCCTGGGTGTCCTGGTGGAACTTCAGGTGCGCTTCACCGCAGATGGGGGAAATCTCCCCTTCATTCTGATGCCCAGCAGAGCGTAGCTCTCCTTGATGCCCTAGATGGGGATGCCCACTGCTGGGTCAAGGGAGTGCTCCGCTCTGCTGCTAAGTCTGGGAACCCCACCCCCTACTGGCGCTGGTTACTTCGGCAGTCCAGGCCCCTGAGTCTAGACTGGCGCGCCTCCTCTGTTTGTTCACACTAGGGCAAACAGCCATGGACCTACCCTCCCTGATTGGAGCCTTCACGGTCTTGGCCCCCACAGTGCCCATCCCCCCCGAGATCGCCATCTCCGCCTTCTGAGCTGCCTTGGACCCCACTGCGGCTTCCCATGCATCTTGGGACCCCCTCCCTGGGTCCTTAGAAATTGCATTCTTGGTGGCTCACACAATTGGGGCAAGGCCCTTCCATACACCCGCATGTGCTGTTGCAGCTCTTGAGGTCCCGCGTGCCACCCCTCTCCCCTGCCGGTGGTTGCAGCCAAGGGAAGCGCCCCCTCTGTACCCACCTTGGATACCCTCCCCTCAGAAGAGCCCCTGCCTGCTGCACCCCCTTCTATCACCCCAGACCAGGAAAGTGGGCCCTTGATCCCCCAGAGCTCAGAGCCTGCCCACCCTGGCGCCACCACCCCCCCAGTTAACCTGGAAGCCCCCCTCTAAGAGAGTGGAGTGGGCATATGCATCAACCCTTGCTGCCCCATTTGGGACAAGGAGGAAGCAGAAACCGCTCCCCAGTTCCAGACCAGCCTGGCGCATCTTGGTCAATCTCTTCTTTTGATGGGTCATGCTCCCTCCTTGGCTGCTCTCTCTTTCCCACCCCAATAAAGAAGATCAAGCCTACTTCTTGTTCCCTATCTCCTTCCCCTCAGAGTCAGGTGAATTTACTGTGCAAGCCCTCCTCAACACCAGAGTGGCAGGCAACTTTATTGATCTCAGTGTGGTGCATTCCTTGGACCTGGAAATGGAAGAAGCCTCTTCAGTCCTGGGTTCTTCATCGGATCCCATGAATTCTTACTGCGTCTGACGCCCATTGCACTTCTATGTTCACAACTTTGGGTTCTGTGACCACTTAGCCGTACAGGACTTGCTCTACCCCATGATCTTGGGGGTGGGCTGGTGGCAGCAACAGCAGGTCTGCATCAATCTTGCTAATAACTCCTTGTTGTTCTCAAGCCTCAAGTTGAGTTGAGAGTTTCCCTTGTTGAAAATTCTCCCCTTGACACATCCCTCGGCTATTTCTCCCCTGGACCCCGCTCCCATTGACCTCCCTTTGTACTTACCACCCTTTTTAACCCCCTATAAGTCCATCTTTGACATGTCACTGGCTTCCAAGCTCCCCCTACACTCCAAATATGACCTAACGTTTCAGCTGACAGTTGACCTAGTCAAGATCAACTTCCCCCTCTATCCCTACACAGAGGAAGAGGACAAGACCTTGGGGACTTGGCTAGATGAGATGCTAGAGAAAGGTTAGCTTATCAAGAAATCTTCACTGGTCGCCTCCCCCATAGTTTTCACTCAGAAAGAAGATGGCACCCTGCGCCCTTGCGTCGACTATGGCCACCTCAAGACCATCACCATCCCTGACCCCTACCCGTTGCCCTTAGAGCAGACCATTGCCCAAGCCATCACCAAATCCTGGGTCTTCTCAAAACTGGATCTGGTGAGCGCATTTAACCAGGTGAGGGTGGCGAGAGGACAAGAGTGGCTCACAGCTATCTGCACCCGCCAGGGTCTTTTTCGATTCAGAGTGATGCCCTTCAGACTGAAGAATGCTCCAGCCACCTTCCAACGCTTCATCGATGATGTGCTTGGGGACTTGCGCTTCTCATGCGCTGTAGCCTACATCAATGATACTCTGATCCACTCACCTACCTTAGAGCAACATTTCAAGGAACTTGAAGCAGTGGTGGCAGCCCTCCACAAAACAGGGCTCATCATGAAACCCTCAAAGTGCGCATTTTTCTGGGATGAAGTGACCTTCTTAGGTAATCTCATCCTGAAGGACGGATATGCTGTTTTACCCTCTAAGCTTGAGGTGATCCAGTCTTGCCCTACTCCTACTACACAGAAACAACTCCAAAGTTTCCTCAGCACCATTACCTTCTTAAAAAAATTTTCCCCAGCCCTTGCCCAACTGGTAACACCCCTTCACCCCCTCACTGGGAAGAACGCCCCCTTTAAGTGGTCCCCAGAATGCCAGCAGGCCTTTGAGTCTATCAAGGAGGTTTTCCTCACTGCCCCAGTCTTGCAGCATGCCAACACCTCCCACCCCTTCATTGTAGCCTGCGACGCCTTATCGGTGGCAGTGGGAACCATGCTGCTACAGGAGCATGAGGGGGTCAAGCACCCAGTGGCCTACTACTCCTGTTTTTTCACTTCCACAGAACAAGCGTGGCAATATATGACAAGGAGCTAGCAGCAGTGGCGTGGTCACTCACCCACTGGCAATACCTCTTGCAAGGCGCCCAGCATAAAGTCACCATTTGGACTGACCATAAGGCATTACTGTACTACCACAAACCTCAGAAGTTGGGGCACTGCCAAACTTGCACATACCAGGACCTATGTGGGTTTCAATTTAAATATGAATTCATAAAAGGCCCCCTGAATGTGTTGCTGGACATGCTCAGCTGGAACCCATTGCTATCACCCAATGGTGGAGAGGACCTGCTAGAGCTTACTACTGTAGTGCCCCCTCCCAAATCCTCTCCTTGGCTCATCCGATGGTAGCTTTTGCTGACCTTGCCCCTGACGCCCCCCTCCTCCTCCTTGTCCTTGCTGCCCAGACCTGTTGCCCCAAAGGGTTAAAGCTTTATACTGACCTAGAGTATTTGAGTTGGAAGAGAGCCCCATACACCCTGTGGGAGGGAACCATCTGGTTCCACGATAGGGTTTGAGTCCCCCCATCTTGATGCAACTTTGTTATTGAGGAACACCATGTCCCCCAGACTGTTGGCACCCCGGCATCAAGAAGTGCGCTGATCTCATAAAGAGAACTTACAATTGGCCAGGGTCCTCATAGGACATCACCTCCTGGATCTCCCACTGTGTCACCTGTGCCAGAGCAAAATTGGACCAATCTGGAAAAAAGGGGTTGCTACAACCCCTGCAGCAGGCTGAAGGCCCGTGGACCTCAGCCTCAATAGATTCTGACGTGGAGCTCCCCCCTCTAACAGCTCAGATGCTATCATGGTAGTCATTGATTGCTTTACCAAGTTTGCCCTCTTCATCCCCTACCTATCCTCTATTACTGCAGTGGAGACCGCAAATTTATTTGTCAACCATGTCTTTGCCATGTTTGGTATCCCCAAAGAGATAGTGAGTGACAGGGGACCCCAGTTCACCACCCAGTTCTGGGAAAAGTTGCTAACCCTCCTCAGCATCAAGCCCTACAGATCCAAGGCCTATCACCCCAGTCCAATGGGCAGACTGAGCGGGTGAACCAGGTACTGGAGCAGTACCTGTGCTGTTATGTGACGACCTCACAGGACACTTGAGCTAAGGATCTACCCCTCGCACAGTTTGTGTACAACAATTCACTCCACTCCTCGACCAACCTCTCCCCCTTTGAGGCCACCCTGGGTTACAACCCCTCCTTCCAAGTTGGCCCGCAGCTCTCCTCAACAGTCCCTGCAGCTGAAGACTGTGTGTGTGCACTCCACGAGACACACAACCTAGTTCATGAACATTTGACAAAGTCCATCAAGGATTACAAAAAGTTTGCTGACTGGAAGCACCTACCCAGACATGAGATCAAAGTTAGCTCCCTTGTCATGCTGGACACCCGCAATCTTCCCTTAAAAGCCCCCAACTGGAAACTTACAGCCAAACGCTCTGACCCCTTTGAGGTGGAGAAGGACTTAGGCAATGGAGCATATCATTTGAAGCTGCCCGCTCACTGGAAGCAGCATAACGTCTTCCATACCTCTCTCCTGACCCCCTTCAAAAGGGAAAGGCCAACATCACTGGAGCCAATCCTCATTGGGGAATCCCAGGAAGTGGATATGGAGGCTATCCTGGCTTCCCGGAGGTCCTGCAGATCCATTCAATACCTGGTTGCCTAGAAAGGCTACCCCTCATATAAGAACAGCTGGGTGAGTGCATGCGACTGTGCAAATTGCAAGGACCTGATAGAAGAATTTCACAACTCCCACCTGGCAGCCCCCCATCCACCCCAGAAGATTGCAGCCATCCTGGCCATAAAGCTCCCAGAGAGACACAAGAACTATGCCCTAGTCCATGCTCCAGGTGGAGGCCTCCTCCCTGTCAAAAAAGGAAAGGGTAGTTTAAGTCTTAGGGATCAGCCCCTACAACTGGATAGGGAGCAGCATCCCTTTTGGACCAAAAGGGGACAAAGGCCCAAGTGGACCCCCTGTTGCAGTTGAGCAACCTGGCGCATGTGGTTGATGAGCGCTGGGTAACTGCCCTTCCTCCTAGAGATATCCAAATCTCTCCCCTCCCCAACCCTGATAAAATTAATAGAGGGGACCTGCCAGGAGATCACGCAGGCCAGGGGCCTTGGGTGGGCCCCTGGGACCCCCCACTTACTAGGGAAAATTTACCAAAATTTTGAAGAAACTGCCAGCATAAGTATCAGAGCCTGGCCTGTAGATTATGGGCTAATGGAGCCAGTCTGGACTGGTCAGGTCCAAAAATCAGATTGAAACTCAATTTGGGTTTTGAACCAGGCCACCAGTGACTCGGACCAGTTGCCCCACCCCTCAGAATGGATCTGAGAAGCTCATATTGCATAGACAACCAAATTGAGAGTTTGGACTGAGTTGCAGACAACCGAGCACCAGGGCCACAGCCTCCTGGGGCGAATCCAGGAAATCTGAACTGCTTGAGCTGCCCAACTTAAATGGTCAAAGCCCAGATCAGTACCATTGACCTGGTCTGGCCCCAAAATTTGGGAAAATCAGCAAAAGGTTTTTGATTTTTGCCAAGATTTTGGAAACCATCCATCCACTCCCCCACCCGCCAGCCAACCATACCCCATCACCAATCCCCAACCTCCCAATACTTAAGGCAACTTCTCTGTCAATGAGCAGTTGTCAGTTCATTCTCTATTCTCCTTGTGCTTTGCACCAAAATAAAGTTGATTAACCCCAAATGCCTTGTTGTGGACTCCACCTGTTGTTTTTCCTATTCAAAATTCTTCCAATCGATCTTACAAAGCCCATCGCCGCCCAAATAATTATCACAATGATCGCTGAATGGGTTGTCCAGTTACTCAACCCCGCCATGCAGTGGTAAATTGTATCTGTGGTTAACCACCTTGCTCCTCATGATGGAGCAACTCTCCGTCCATTTTTGCATATCTGTTAAATGCAAACCCATCTGTTCACTTCACTGATGGGCTTTCTGAGAGCGCTCCTCTATCAGAGCAGCCTTAGGGCGCCCCGCCCCAAGGCCCACGAGCTTGGCCCCCACACCTGGCTCATCCGCCATTGATCCCACCCACCTAAGGGCCCCAAAGTACCTTGACCAAGGGGAACTTGGCCCCAACGCTCATCTTGGGCCCATTTTCCCCTCTGACAGCACCCCTGTTCTTGCGGTGGGTTTTGTGCCACCCTCTCTGGCGCACAGAACCACTTACCCATAACCAAAGGCCAGCAACCGTGCACCCTGGAGGAGTTGTCATCCTCCCTGCCTCTTCCGCCCTTGGGGGTTGCCCCTGCAAGTCTTGCGGTTGCCCCCATTGCAACCATCTGGTTTGCCTTGGGGGCCTTCAGTACATTTATAAACATTTACTTTCCTCACGTCCCTACTAGATCCCCCTTCTTCTAATCTCACAGACCGCTGTGCCTTGGCATTCTGGGCTCTCCACTGGATGCTTACACACCCTGACTGGGAGCCATTCTAATTCTTATCAGCCGTTTCCATGACATATCTTAAGGATATTATTGCATAGGGCAATAATTGAAAGGTTCTCAGAGAGAGTAAAGATCTGCGCAGGGATCTAGAGAAGAAGGAACCACAATCAGAATAGCTGCTGACCGTGTGTTGGGCTGAAAGAGATTGTCACTGGGGTATCTCAGCAAAGATCAGGTGGACAAGAGCATAGGGAACTAATCCTTACAAGTATGAATTACTGAGTATTTAATTGGGAATACTGGCTGAGCGTTGGGCCACAATATAATTCATACTCAACTATGGATAATAGTCTCCATACTATTATTGATTAATAATACATTCTATACAAAATGACTTAGTGCATGAGGAAATCAAACCTGTGCAGTAAAAAGGTTACCGGGTTGCTTGCCAATAACAATCAAGAGTAAATTTTTACAGATCACATATTCGCTTTTATCAGTACTCAGAGTCAACAGCACTACAACATTGATGGATACAGTATGCCACACAAATACAGGCTCCACTAACTGAAAAGTAGTAGCTTTCTTAAAGAGCTTTTGTGCCTGACACTTTGCACATCAATTAAGGTCTTCTGCAATGTCAAAATTAAAGGTTTCCTGATAGTACTCCTATTGAACCTGTTCCAGAGTTTTCCATAGGCCCCATGGCCATTTACATCATGAGCTGCAGTAATAATTGAAGTACACTCAGATGGTCTAAGATACATTAGAAATTTTTTTCAACATTTTTTACAATTGACTCTTGATGATATTTGTGTTTTCCATCGCTTTGTTTAGTGCTTGCTGATTCTCAGGTGGCTGGTCCCCAATATTACCAACAAACATTTTCTTATAAAACACACCAGCCTCATTTTTAAAACTGAAAAAAGAGATATTGCAACAACCCATTGGCAATCTAATGCATGGTCCCTGTTTGATGTAGGATCTCATGATCATATGCTTGTAACTTTAAAGCTTATCAGTTAAATCTCCCTTCCAGCTCCTTTAGGTTATGCAGCTATCATAATGAGAAATGATTGGTTATCACATTAAAATGTACTCTATAAAAATTACCTGAACTACTTACAGGAACATATTACTGCAAGATAATCCCACTCAGTTACAATATAGTTATGTTCTGCTTACTCAGGGTATAACTTGCATGCTCCCAGGCATTCATTGCCAAATTTGTCCACCTGACTTAACAAGGCAATGATTGCATTAAGGATGCATCAGTTTTAATAATGAAAGGGAAATTGAATTTTTAATATTGCAGTATCAGTTCTATCATTAGGTACATTCTAAGGGTGTCAAAAGAGTACTGGGCTTTCTTATTCCATATGAAACCTCTTTTTTAGGGTCCTTCAACAACTGAAAAAGTGGCTTGGTGATAAAAGAAACTTTTTAATGAATTGGCGATAATAGCTGACCATCCCTAAAAATACCTGCAGATTAAAACATTTATCAGTTGATACATGGATTAAATTGCCTCAATCTTGGTTTTTTGGGGCATAGCCCATTAAAATTGATAAACTCCAGATATTCAATCTAATTGTGAAAAGTGACATTTCCTCAGCTTTATTTTCAGATTTTCCATGGCTAATTCTTTTTT